>CM042090.1:33172040-33619540 GCA_023512835.1 Taxillus chinensis
CCACCCAACAACAGAATCACACCAAAATGCCATTGAAGGCCAATATCCATATAGGAGATCACACCTATATGGATTTATATATATATATATATATATAATACGGTATAGACCAAATTCTACCTAAGAACCCTATGATAGAGAGGGATTAGCAAGAACGGAACCCTACCTCAAGCAAAATGGAACAACACGCCAATATTCCGTTTCCCACGCGAACGCCGTCCGCCTACGAGACACCGACCACCCACGCAAGACGCCCAAGAAGAACCGGGAGCTCTCCTTCCCCTCTCTCTCTCTCTGCGACGCCGTGGTGGAGCAACAAACCCCTAAACCTAAAACAGAGGGGCTTCTCCTCCTTATATAGGTAACACAACATCAAAACGACGTAGTTTTGATTAAGTGAATCCCAAAGATCAAAACGACGTAGTTTTGATGGAACAAACTATGACCTTCCCACATCCATACACACCAAAATACTCACTATTTGAACTTGGTCCTTTAGGAAGAAATCATCATCAAAACAAAAGGAAGACAACCATGTAAAAAACTTGCTCGCACGCGAAAAGCCCATCTCACGTGCATTCTCGCGTGCGGCTCAAATGGCCTAGAATTTTTCCACAAGCCTTAAAAACAACATCAGGAAGGCTCTCATGCAAAAATATCATCGCACGTGAAAAGCCATTCTCACGTGCATTCTCACGTGCTCTCCTTATTGGGCTCAAACTTTGCCTCTTGCTTGCTCATCAACATACAAGATGATTTAGCCAAAGTGTGTGGAAAGAAAAAATCCCTTAAAACCCAACAATTCCCACTTAAAAGGCCACCCGCATACACGAGTCATTACATATATATATATATATATATATATATATATATATATATATATATATATATTTGTCTATATAGGATAAGTATTGATCCACTAGAGACCGGGCCGGGCCCAAAGGGACCGGCCCGCCCACCACTCATATTGGTGAACCCGCGTGCGTTCGCCCCCTTCACCTCCACGCCGCTCCGCTCGGCAAGACTCCGGCGCGGCAAGACAGGCCACCGCCCACTCCCTTACACCGCCCAACGCGCGCGCAAAGACACTGAACTCGCAAGTGCCGTTTTCTCCCACGGGGTGGCACGAGGCACGCCGCCCACTCGTCCAACACCTTCGTGTGGCGCGCAAGATCGCTCGCCGTCACCTTGAAGCCTGGCGCCCTGGTCTCCTCTTCCAACCGCACGACCACAATGCCACTGGAAGGCGTCGTCCGGACGCCTCCCTTCCAACACACGGCCGCAATGCCACCTGAAGACGTCGCCCCGACGCTTCCTTCCGACACACGCCCGTGATGCGCTTGCCACCGATGCAATCACCACGATTTGTGGGAGTCGAGTGTCTCCAAGAGAGTTTTATATAGATATTTATTTATATATCTCCAAATTTATATATACCCATAACAAATACCAATTTCAATAATGCATTCATATGATAGTATAATCGAAAATCAAGAATCACCTACCTGGATCAAGTTTTGAGGGATCTATAGAAACATCTAGTTCAAACCCTCGCTCCTCCTTGCCAAGCTCCGTGCATGCCCCCTTGGTTTCACCCTAGATTTTTTTACCCTTATATACTAACCTATATATATATATATATTATTACTTATTAAATCAAATAATAACATTAATAATAAGCTCTTAGTATTTAAACTTATTTTAATAATAATAATAATAATTAGTAATTATTATAATAATATTATTATTATTATTAACAATAATAATATTTCAATATAAGAATTAATCCCAAATAATCATATTAATAATAATAAAATCTAATATTTAAAATAATTACACTAAATCCCTTAATAATAATAAACGCAAAGAATTGAAATAATAATAATAATCATTGCATTCATTTTCATAAATACCCACCTACTTAAATAATTTAAATAATTATATTAACAATTATAATATTTAATCATAAACTCAACATATTAAAAACACCATATTAATAATAATAATAACTCAAAAATATTAAAATAATTCAAAATGCTCAGGCCAAGGCCACGCCGCCGAATAGATATTCTCTTATTCGGGTTAGGACTAACTCCGGTCACACATGGATACGGGTCTTTACACACACCTCTATTTTTGTTTGATGGTGACCTATTCTTTTCTTTCTCTTATTTTGGTTATATGTGAGCTATGTGAATAATGAATCAATGACCAAATCTCCAACCAAAAGAGTATCTCACGCCATGTGATGAGCCCAAATGACACCAAGTGATAAAGTGTTTATCGACTTATTTTGTTTTTTAAAGAAATGAGTCCCTTCTTCAGATGACGTTTGCTAGATTTCAGAGTCAAGGGGTGTTGTCGGATAGGTAAAATATACCAGATCACCTGTAATGTTCTTAGATAAATGTTTTTGGAGTAATCGAGTTCTTGTATAGGTGCCCCCTCCCCAGGTTGTGAAAAAATTATCTTATATATCAAAAATTGTGCATTTGATCAAAAACATTTGCATTTCATATCCGAAATCCCCCCCCCCAATCGAAAAATTTGCCCTCACCAAAACAATTTACCCTATCAGTCTTCCTTATGAACAAATTTGGTCATTGGCCCCCCGTGGGTGACCTCCTAGTAGGGATGACAATAGGTTAGGTCGAGCATGAGTAATGCTCGACCTAAAGCCGACTCAAACATGTAGAGTTTTGAATCGACCCAGTGGTTTGAGTAGTTCAGAAAGAAATTGGGTTGGGGAGTGTCGAGTCAGGATTTTTTACATTACATTTATTTTAAAAATTTTTTGGTTAAAATAGATCGGACAAACCTGGGCTAGACTCGATGGCTTGTCAGGATAAGTCAAATCAGGGCAGGGCAAGTCGGGGTAGGACAGTTAATATTTCCATCCCTACCTCCAAGTTCCGCCCCTAAACTGAGCATTATCGGATTAATTGTGAGTTCTTGGGCTGGTGGACAAATCATCAAATGTGAGTTGGAATGTCGAGTAGGTATTTCTTTGAGTCTATCCAATCATCAAATTAAGATCATTGTTAGAGCAAAATACTCTATCTCGAGTTCTAAATATAGCTCTCTAGACTCTACGATTTTGTCGAGTTTGTTGAGAGTTTCGAGACTAGAGTTTCTCATATCTATGAGGATTCTCGAATTAAGTCTACCTTATTTTTTGGAGTCATTTGTTGGATCAAACTTTGTTTGTTAAAGGGTTCGTTCATTATCGACACATGTGGTGCTTCTTAAATTAGTTACGTTTTTGAGTTTAACTACTTAACCATGAAATTGATGGTATGGCATCGTTTCTATCATATGTTGGGGGAATTTGACTTATTTATAGTAGTAAACCGTATTGTTGGGGTTAGTGTCTATTTCCACTTATTTATGTCATTTGGGTTCCCTTTGTCTCCCCTCGTCTCCACATTCCTAGTTTTACGTTCTTGGTAAGAAGGTGAAAGAGAAGGAGATTTGAAGGAATTTAGCTACCCATTCCATAAAGCAAATTCCAAGTACATAGATATACACCCATATACCATTTTATTGGTGTAAATTTGTAGAGTTTGTGAGAATTTGGAAATTTGAAATAAAATCTAGAAATTGGGGTTTGTGAGTTTAAGTTTAATTGATCTTCTTATGTTGTTTAAGATGATATTCCTACCTTGTCTAAGTTCATCTTTTGTCAAACAACGGATTAAGGAGAAGGAAATTTGATAATTTAGAATATAAACAAACTTTAAGAGAGAATCCTAGTCTTGGGTGTATTTTAGTAACCCTGATTGATGATTATATGATGTTATATGACTTGATATGTGAATATATGATGACTTATGGCATGTTTTGGGCTTGTAGGCCATGTTCGTGCTATTAAAGCCATGCTTGCCTTATATTAATGATGGAATCCCTATGGGAAACCCGATGCTAGGTGGATGATGTGTTATAGAATGATACTTTTCTTATGTTGATTAATGCCATGTTCGGCTTTATATAATTGTGCACTATTGATGATACTCTTGAGCCCCTTGGGTTTATCTGGATTGGTATGGACACCAAGGCCCATGAGTTGGAGTAATGGAGGGATGATTATTAATAAACCGAGGCTTGAGATGGTGTATATGTGAGTTGATTATTGGTGCTAAGGCATGTTCTAGTATAGTAGTTAGTTAAGTATTGACATAATAAGGTTTGAGTTAGATATTAGTTATTGTGATAGGGCTAAGGGTCTTAAGCTAGTGAACTATTGTGTGTTGGGATCCTGTTGGTTTGATAGCTAAGTCTTAATGACTTGTAATGTATAAATGATTGTTAAATTGTATATTGAGCTATTGATTGGGTTTAAACATAACAATAGCTTTGACGTGTGTAAATGGTTTAACCGTTATTATTGGCTTAAGTAAATTAATGTTTCGTGAATACTACACTAAGATATAATATTTACGAGTAATTACATAATAAAGTGGTATAGAGTTGTAGTAGGTCATTGTTGGACCCCATTTTGTCCGGGTTGGACATGCTAACCCCATTTGGTGTATATACCTTTTTGCCCATGCCATATACCTTGTTGAATAGGTCCTTAGAGATTCCCTGCGATTTTCACAAGATGGATCTGATAACACGAATGGGGAAGCCCAAAATGGATGACCTTTGCAACAAGTCCCTGAAGTACCCCAAGACCAAAATCAAGGGATAGAGGAAGAAATTTGGAGAATAACGCACTTGACCGAGCTCCATTCGATTTAAAATGAAGAAGTTATAAGCTAAAACAACTTTCGTTGGAAAAAAAGTCAAACTTGCCAAAAGACGGTCAATGCCCCTGGTCAAACCGCCCGAAAAAGTGATCATCGAAACTTTGCAAAATGTCTATGTAGGTGAATACGGGTCTTCCGAAACAATCCCTAAAAGGTTGTCCATTTTTGCATTATGGATAAGGGTAAAAAAGATAATTAAAAGTAAAAAAAAAAAAACTTCGAGGTTGACCGTCGACCGTTGACCCGCCGACACTCCGACCTTCGACTCACCACCTTGACCCATTGACCTTCGGAGCCTCAAAGCCCCGGAAGATCGAAGCCTCGAAGCCCCGAAGCCTCGAAGCCTCGAAGCCCCGCCGCCGACACTCCGACCTTCGACTCGCCCCTTTGACCCTTCGAACCCCGTAAGAATGCAAAGCCTTGAAGCCTCCGACCCCGCCGACACTCCAACCTTCGACCCTTCGACCCTTGACCCTCGGAGCCCGTTGACCTTCGAATCTCGTGAGTTTTCAACCTTCGACCCCGTTGACCGTGGACCTTCGACCTGGCCAACACTTCGATCCGTTGACCGCTGACCTTCGACCCACCGAAGCTTCGACCCTGCCGACACTTCGACCCCGCCGACATTCCGACCCTTTGCCCTCCGACCTTCACTGTTTTTTTTCTCGCTGGCTTTTCTCGATGGTCGTTCACGAGACCCATTTTTATGCGCCGGCCATCCGACAAAGAATCATTTTTCAATACGTCGGTCGCATGTGCTAAACGAAAAATTAAAAAAAAAAAGGAAAATCACCTCGCACAAGTCGTTGTTCCCTCCAACAAAGCAAGATCTCAAAATAAAATATCGCATCAATAATACAAGCATTTAATGCCGCAATTAATGACAATCCAGCCAAATTTCTCCAGCCCTTTAAAATGCGGTCTTATCCTCAGGCAGAGGAGAGACCCCTCATCGTTGAGAAAAATCTGCTACCATTATTACACCCGGCCTCGTCCCAAGACAAACGAAGAGAGAAAAAAGAAAAAATAGAGAGTTCGGCGAAAAAAAAGAGACAGAAAAGGAAGAGGTTCCAGAAAGAGGAAAAAAAAGAGTTCAGCCCCAAAAAAAAAAAACAGAGATCACGCCTAGAAAAAGAGGACGTTCTGCAGAAAAGAGAAAAAAAGAAAAAAAGAAAGAAGAACGCCCAGATTTGCTGCCATTCCATCTTAAATTCGCCCAACTCCTGCCTTCCAACAAAAAACATACAATCCGAATTCTTTTTCTTTCCTTTTCTCCTCACTTCTCTCTTCACTTTGCCAACATTCATACATATTATTTGCAATGGTTTTAGGCTATCGTAAATTCTGAAACTTGTGAAATTTTATCCCCAAGAGAGAGATAAAATATTAATTCCTTTTGGCAAGTGATAAGACACTCTCCCCCATTTCAAACCCGAATTGAAACACATTTTCATTCCCCCAATTCTGTTTTCTTTTCTTTTCAATAACAATACCAAAATCAGAAAATCAAAACAAAACAAAAAACAAAAAGAGAGACACAGGTTTTGCAGCTCCAACCAGCGGTGTTCTACCTCCGGCCCGAGTCCAATCAAGCAGTCTTTGGAGATTCATCCTCCCGCTAACGATATCACTGCCGGAGTCCCAATCCAAAGCCAAAGTCAGTTCACTTTGCATCCGTTTCTTTATTTGTTTCTTTTCTTTTTTTAGCTTATTTGTATTTATATTTGATATAATTGTTTTTAACGTTTTTCTGGTTTTCATTTTTAGCTTATCTATACTTATATTTGATGTAATTGTTTTTAGTATTTTTCATTGTATTTTCCCTATATTTCTTCCTGTGTTGTACGTTGTAAATATGTAAAGTATAGTAAAAAGAGAAGCAAAAGAGAGGCATCAAAAGGGAGAAGATGAAAAAAAGAAAAAAGAAAAAAGAGAGTACTTTTATTTTTCTTTGTGGATGTCATAATCACACACTCGACGTTTTTTTATTTTAATGCATATGTTCATGACTTTAATTTAAGATTTCGGGTTTGCAAAAAAAAACAAAAAAAGAAAGAAAGAAGGGCTTCCAAAAACAAAAAAAACAAAAACAAACAAAAACAAACAAAAAACGTTTTCATGTTTTCAAACAAAAAAAATCAAAATTAGTACTTCAATTTCCAAAACCAAAAAACAAAAAAACAAAAAAAAGGGACAAAAAAGCAAAACCAAAACAAAATGTTTTTTACAAAACACAAAAAAAGAAAAAAAACAAAAAAATGTATGTTTTCTAACCCAAAAAGCCAAAAAAAAAAAGGAAAATAAAAAAAACCATTTTTTAGGACTTCAATTTCCCAAAGTAAAACCAAAAACCCAAAACCAACCCATAGGATCTCATTCTTCACTTCAAACAAAAACCCAAAACTTCTAGGGTTCCCTTTAGAAATTTAGGGTAAATTCATTTTCACCATAACTTTAATAAATAACTTAGCTAAATAAAAATCATAGACTTTTTAGGAAACTTAACCCAATCATGGCAAGACAAATAAAAAACCTCCTCCTCCTAAATTAGATACCGAAAGGGCGCTCGTAGGGGTGCTAATCCTTCCCTACATGTAACCAACTCCCGAACTCTTTTCCGATAACGAGACCACATCTTTTTACTACTCAAAGTAGGGTATCCAATCTGTACCCCAAAAACAGTTGGTGGCGACTCTAAATTTTCTCACCATTGGTCTAGTTTGTGCCCACCCCAAACGGGCCCCGGATGAAATCCAGTGATGACAATCATCACCGCTAAGCTTATTGAACACTCTACTTTGTTGTTTTCCTTCTGGTCTTCGCTAAGGATTAGTAGAGTTACTATATTGCAGGAGAATGATTTTCCACCTTAATGTATTACTCTACCCATGTATTTGTATTTGTTGATTTTATATATTTTATCTCGGGCATGAGTCCATGGGAAGTTGTATGGAGTTGAACATGAACTATGATGGAATGATCGATTTATTTGATATTTGTTATTTGAGACACTTATCATTGTTCGCTCTCTTGGGAAAGTACGAGATTATCCCTAATGTTTGATTATATATGTCACGCCCCGAATTTCCAACCTGATGAAACTGGTTCATGACTCCCTTTACCCACACGGAGGATAAGGGGGTGGAACAATTTATTAATTTACAATGAGAAAAGTAATTCACAGAACAATACAAAACATCCACAATGATTGACCACAAACCAAACCACAAGTAAATGTCCATAAGAAAAACCACTTCTTTATTAATTTAAAGAAAACCTTTTACATCATTTTCCCCATAGAGTTACATTATTCTTCCCAAAATAACATAATAGAAACACAAGGAAAACAATGCATTCGGCCTCCACCTTAGAATTCCTCCTAACGCCCGTAGGTTCCTGAAAAGAAAGAAATAAAACATGTAAAGACTCGTATTTGGGTAGTTTTGAGAGATAGCCATTCTATGGGAATGCAACTATCTGGACGGTAGTGTAGTCGTCAATGTGAGCATTTTGACTGTACCTGGGCCCGATTTCGAGTCGGGGCCCCATTTAACCCGATTGTTGATTTTTTGGGGTTTATTGGTTAACTTTGCGTTTGGGCGGTCATATAGGTGTGATATTATTTGAATAGTGTTGTGCTGTCATTTCAAGCGTTTTGATCGTAATTTGACTTAATTTGGAGTTTGGGACCTTAGAGGTCAATTATTGACTAGGTCAATGATTGACTAGGTGGGTTATTGGTCAATGACCGCGAAATATAAATAGCAGGAAAAACAAGAAGCTTTCACTTTACGCTATCACGTTTGTGCATTTAGAGAGAGAGAGAGAGAGAGAGAGAGAGAGAGAGAGAGAGAGAGAGAGAGAGAGAGAGCTTGGTGCCTTGGCGATTTGGGGCGATTTGGGTTCGTGGAGTTCAAAGAATCACTCCAGGTAGGTGTCCTTAAACTCCTTATTTTGATTCTATTTTGAATTTGCACGAATTTATCATGACTTATGAAATTGAGCATGAACCCTAGATTTTGGGGGAAATCTAATTCTAGGTTAGATCTAACGGTTTAGCATAAAATCTGTTGTTAAGAACTGATTTAGATCATTGTAGAGATGTGTTTCGTGATTTTGGGGGTGTATAATCGTGTATTTCATGATGATTGAGAAGTCAACCATGGAAATCTGGGTTTAGATCTAGATTTATCGAATGCAATTATATGTGCATATTTCGTTGTTACTTGTGGGATTTAGAGGTGTTTTGGACGCATTTTGAGGTAGATATGGTCGTATGTTGCATAAACGTGTGTTTGGGAGCGTCCGGGGGTTCGGGTTGGTTCCAGGATGAAGAACGGGCGAAACGATGATGAAACGCACTTAAAGGCGCATTCGGGTCGAAATGACGAAGATCCGAAGTTCGGGATCATAGGGTCAAAGATCTAGGGTCGTAGACCCGTAGTTTCGTAGTTCGTAGGTCGAAGTTCGTAGTCCGAAGGTCGAAGATCGAAGACCCGCTTTGAGTCTTCGAGGTGCGCGCGCTACACAGCTACAAGTCGCAGCTCCAGCTATGAGTCTCAGAGGCGCGCTGCAGTTCCACGCTACGATTCGCAGTCCTAAAGCTACGAGGCAGGCAGTTCTGCAGCTTCGAGCCAGTGCAACTGCACTGGACCATTTACATTGTAACCCATACCCATCTACACATTCAAGTATACTTAAGTTACAATGTAAATAATGAAATCCCCCCCCCCTCTTTTGGATTCAAAGAAAAATACTAGAAAAATTAATTCTCACTCTTTCAAAATGTGAAAATTGGGATTTAGTGTAAAATCTCGGAAAAATCCAATTTTTTGTAGAGGTGAATTTTTGGAAAGTGAGGTTAGACATCTCAGAAAAATCCCCAAAAATCATATTATCTTAGTTATGATATGGAGACCCAATGCCGGGACTTTTTATTGCAAGAAAATAGATGCTATGGGTATCTCCTTCCTTAATCAAGGAATGAGGATTGACTTGTGAAGACTGACTACAGTTCTAAAGGGAGTTTTGTACACCTTAAGACCATATTGGTGTTGGTATGTTGGGTCATGGATTTGGGACTTAGGTTCCATGGCTTGTTAAGTTCTCACCGTGGTGCACCGATGGTCTTATGTGGTTGACGTGGCAAGCCTGTGTGGCGATTGTGGTCGGGCATATTGCGCCGTGGGACAGCTAAGGCCTAAGTGAGCCGTTGAGCTCGTGGAGCTAGGGCCGAGTGCCCTGAGCTAGATCCAAGTGGAGGATCGTGGACAGGTCATCTCTGTGAGGGGGGCCGGGTCCTGATGTTTGTTTGCGGACCGAGTCGATGATTGTGCACACTACACATTGCACGAGTACAAAGAGCATGTAACATAGACTTGTATGTTTGCATGATGTGGAGTATTGGGGTCACCTACTAAGCTTGTCGCTCACTCCTACTTGTTATTTCCCATTTTTAGGTGTGACCCGAGACTAGTGGAGGATTTTCTTCTAGGAGGACGTGCCCACTACTCTGATGTATGAGCACTATATTCTGTATTGTATTATGTGTTGTATCCCGGACATGGGTCCGTGGATAGTTGTATTTGCATACTGTTTGTGATGTGATGTTTTTATGACTGTTTGACTTATTCTATGCATGATGATATATGAGAAAGTACAGGATTACCCTTGATGTATGACTGTACAGGATTGCATATTTAAGACAACACCCGCAGTGTAGTCTCCATTGGTGCTAGTCACCAACCCCTTGACCTTTTGGGTGCGGGCAAGGGGAAGTCATGTTCCTAGTTCCGGGTTCCCTGGAATTTGGGGGCGTGACAAAACACAACAGGAGGGGTGAGCAACCACAGCTCAGTAGGGATCATGTCTCCCCGACCCATCCCATGCTTCTAAGATCTACATGTCAACGTGTACAAGTCTCCGTGTCGTGGTATGAGTATTTAAACAAAGTTGATTCAACATAAATAAATATGACAACATACAATCTATAAGGGCAAGTACAACTATTTCCACGACCACACAGGCAACATGGCCACACAAGCTCCACGACCATAGCCACACGGACTCACATACAAACACGGTGCAATAATATGCGATTACATAACAACAAATAGCCCATTTAATTTAACAACCAACACACAAATCATTATTAACATATTCACATATTATGTTCACAACATAACTCTTTTGGAAACCCCAAGGTTTCCCCACGCGACCCCTACCGCAGGACTAATCCTAACGAACTCAACCACTGGAGCGAATAAGACACACCCCAACGGCCCCCAAGGTCCACTACCATGAGAACGAACCTGAAATCCCCAAACCCCAGACTCAACGACGTATCCAAGCATAGTGCCATGGAAGGCCAACATTTATATAGGAGATCACACCTATATGAATTTACATATAAATATATATAAACAAATATCTTCAAACGTCTACCATAGGACCTAACCCTGGAATGGGTTCAAGAAAGAACAATCCTTACCTCGGAAAGATCCTCCTTGCTCCTGCTCCCACACTAGATGCCGATCACTCACACCGTTCAGGTCCAGCAGCCACAATCAGGAGAACTCTCTCTCTCTCTCTCTCTCTCTCTCTCTCTCTCTCTCTCTCTCTCTCTCTACGACGGCTGACAACAATGAGGAACCCTAAAACAAAACAAAAGACATCTCCTTTTATATACTCAACACTTATCAAAATGACGTAGTTTTGATAAGTGACACCCAGCATCAAAACGACATAGTTTTGATAAGTAGAATACATTTTAACCTTCTCGCTTTCACACAGGACGAAATACTCACAATTCGAACATGGTCCTTTGGGAAAAGATTATCTGCATAACAAAACTAAGAAGAAGGTGCAAAAATATGGTTACACGTGACAAAGGCCATTGTCACGTGCAACACCCAAATGTCCTAGGCTTTTGCCACAAGCCTTAAAACATTGTCTGAAATGCTCTCACGCAAAAATACCTCTGCACGTGACAAAGGCATTGTCACGTGCAACCTTAATTTGCTCCATTTTAAGCTCATCTCTTGCCTCATGCTTGCTCATCTATATACAAGGTGTTCTAGCCAAAGAGTATGAGAAGAAATCTCCAAAAAACCTGACAATTGCCACTCAAAAGGCATAACTATGACTATCTCCTCATACCCCTAAACACGAGTCATTATAGTATATGATTGTTTAATACAACACTCGCAGTATAATCTCCTTTTGTGCTTTGACGATTCGGGTGTAAACATGTGGAAGTTACATTCCAAGTTTCGGGTCTTCTGGATTTTGGGGGTAAGAGAATCCTAAGACAAGCATAATAGTTATTTTTCTTTAGTTTTTCTTTAAGAATAAGTTAAATTGAATTCTATAAGTCTTTTGTTTAGTGAATAACTTAGGTTAGTCCTATACTATACTAGTTTAAAATTCTTTTTGAAAGATATTTACCTCTTTTAATGTGGTAGAGAATTTTGAGTGTCGTTTTATTGATCTCAAAGAGAGGGGACATTCATTTAATGTTGTAGATTATATAATTTTTTTCTCAAGAAAAATGAATCTATATATGACTTTGCCAAATTTGATGAAACTTATAGGTTTACTATAACTAAAAGCTACCTACTTAATGTTTTAGCCATTCTAATGCTAGCTATTTTTTACATTTTCATTAAATTTTATATTTGTCTTGGCTTTTAATAAAATCAATGCTGATAGTCTAAAACATGTAAACTTTCTCATCACCTTTATTATCAAAATACTAACGGCAAGCCTAAAGTAAAAAAAAAACACCACTAAAAACGTAGTCCCCTGAGGATAATTCTATCATTTGAATACAAATATTTTCTTTACTAAATAAAAACTAAGTAAAACAAGTACAAATTTATTTTCTAATATAATTACTAATTTTTGATTATTTTCATTCGAAATTGACTTTCGAATTCTAGATCATAGATTAATTAAATGACCAATTGCATCCATGAACGGATAGTGGGGACTTAAAAGCATTAAATAATTTTAAAAAATGACTAATTATATCCAATTAAAGAATTTTATGTAATTAGAGAAATTTCTTACGTTCATAAAGTTTATATTTATAAATACTTAATTTGACTCAAGAATTATTTGATAATTCTCTAACCCTCACTATTTATCTTCTCTTTCCTTTTCTCTCTCCGAAGCGAAACTCTTGCTTGTAGGGATGAATTATACTGCCAAGAGAGTTATACCGTGTTTTGGCACACCGTGTTTGACAAATGGTTTGGCGTAACCATTTCTTCTTCTTCTTCTTTTTTCTTTCTCATGACGCCGCCGCAACATTTGACATATGCCGCTTTCCCAAATAATCGTTAAGGAATTGGCTTATGCAATGGATGGAGATCAGTACGGTTCCCAAACGTTCTCGCGCTTTCCCAAATAATCTGTTTGCTCGTGACATCTTTTTTAACACGTGTAATTCTTAATTAGCTTTTTTTTTTGTTTGAGGTTGAGTTGGACCGGAAGAAAGAAAGAATCATGTGAACATTGAATATTGTGACTCAATAATATTATTATTGTAGTAAACCAAAAAGGGTGAAAGGGAGGGGACGTCACCAACGATGGCATGACGGGGAGAGGTTGAGAGAAGAAGAGCACAAGGTAGGGGTTGTGTGAGTAATGGAGCCATGAGAGATCAGAGATGGTGGCGTAGTGTTGGCCTGGTGTGCGTGCGGATCATGATGGTATGGAGGGGTAGCCCAGGCGACGTTGGTTGAATGTTTGTTGCAGCAACGTTGAGGCTGGTCTGGTGGGGGGGTGAGGACGGCGGTTAGAACTTAGAAGTTAGAAGATTAGAATCAATCAATCCACATCGTTGAAAATTACACGTGTTAAATGAGATGCCATGCAAGCACTATTGCAATTTTGGTCCAATAATTTAATTTAACAGCAGTAATTATAGATAAACATTCATGTTTAACTATGTATACAAATACAATTATAATTCCTCCCTAAAAAGTGTTACTTATATGAGAACAATTAAATTATTTTTTCAAGATATTTTACACAATCCGACCTGTTGGGGTTTGTTAAAGAGACGCCGGTACCCCCCTGATTCATTGGATCAATCAATCATCGAAGGGACCACGGCGCAGAGAAGATCTCATGGCATCCTTAAACCAGACTCCTAGACAATCCAGATGGTCCCTCATTGGTAGGACCGCTCTCGTCACCGGCGGTACTCGCGGAATCGGGTCTCTCTCTCCCTATCTCTCTTTCTCTCTCTGTTTTTTTATTGAACCAATGGCACCGCAATCTGGTTAATTTCTATCCGTATCAAAAACATTCGATAGCTGAATCAAACTTTGCGATTTCGCGTTCTCTGAAGCACAGAAAAGCCATCGTGGAGGAGCTGGCCGGACTGGGAGCGACTGTGCACACCTGTTCGAGGAAGCAAGGAGAACTCGACAAGTGCCTGCGGGAATGGTCGGAGAAGGGATTCGCCGTCACTGCTACCACATGCGACGTCACGTCCCGCACCCAGCGAGAGAAGCTCTTCGAGGATGTTTCCTCTGTTTTCAATGCCAAGCTCAACATCCTCGTAAGTCTGCCCTGCCAGCCTGCCTCCCCAATCATATATTACTGCTTTGTTTTCTTAATATCCCATTTTTCATAATAGCCTGCCCTCACATACAGTTCATGTGTCTTCACCTTGTATCTGTTTTCTGTTGGAAAATCTACCACTCCTCCAAATTCTGTTTTTTGCTATTGTGTTTTCTGTTGATAAACCTACCTTTCCTTCAAATTTTTGTTTTTTGCTGATGTGTTTTCTGTCGATAAATCTACCTCCTCAATTTTTTGTTTTTTGCTGTTGTGCTTTCTGTTGATAAATCTACCTCTCCTTCAAATTTAGTTTTTTGCTGTTGTCCGTGTTCATTTGGCTCCCACTGCTGCGTTTTCTCCTTGGTCAAATCTCTTGGTTCCATGTAGGCCTCGGCAAAGACATTCTCCTTCATAGGACTTCTTCACGAAAATTATCATTTTGTTTTTATTGATAGTCTATTCCGATCTTTAAAGTTTTGGATGCATTAAATTTCAATGGGCATCTTGTTAGATTTGAATTTCCATTGTTTAAATAATCCCAACACCAGTTCTTATTGATTTTGGTGATTTACCATACAAGTATTTCTACATGAAATAGCTCCTACGTCTTGCATGTTCCCTGTGTACTATGCACATGTTGATCATGTCTAAATCAAATCATATCAATAAACTTTAATCACATTTATATGAGCTAAGATAACAAAAAAAACTTATATTTAATCCAACTTCACTATCAAACATTCTTATCCGTCAATGTTTTTTTCTTCTTCTAAAAGTAAAACTCATATTTTATCAAAAGAAAGCTTATGTTGAGCATGTCTACATATTCATAATAATTGGGCCAAAAACAAACTTTGTTGAGTGGCCATGATTCTTATTTTTGCATGTATTATTTAAGGAATTGCATTTGTATATTTGTATATGGAGGGGTGAATGAATATATGAACCTTGTATATTTGTAAAAATTTTGAATCTTAAAATAGGTTTTAAAATACGATTGTTTTTAAAAATTGTAAGCCCAGATGAATTTACACTTCATAAATACTAAAAAAATCACTGAATTCACAGTTTTCAAAAACAATCATATTTTCAAAAATAATACATTCAAACCAAACGATCCATATAATAACCTATTTTTGTTATCCCTCATGAGTCTTTTAAATTAGTAAAGTTAGTTAAGGATTTTAATTCTAAGAGCTGAATAATACTTAGTATTCAAAATTTAATTATTATTAGCTAAGACCGTTCTAATTGTTAGTTGATTTGTTATTGAACTAATTACTAACTAAAACTATCAAAAGAATAACTAATTAAAAAACAAATTAGAATTAAGAACGAGTTAGGTGAAAAAGAGATTTGTT
This sequence comes from Taxillus chinensis, assembly GCA_023512835.1. NCBI lineage: Eukaryota > Viridiplantae > Streptophyta > Magnoliopsida > Santalales > Loranthaceae > Taxillus > Taxillus chinensis. The sequence continues at coordinate 33,187,723 of CM042090.1, forward strand.
ATCCATATGAACTAAGACTTGGGTTGGGTGATGACGAAAGCTGTTGTTGCCTTAAGACTTTTGGCAACCAAAATGACTGTCACTATTTATTTTTTTAAAAATATGATCATTTTTAAAAGCCCACTTACCTCCATTGTTGTGATGGCAGTTTCACTGTTTTGGTCTATGCCCTATGTTGGAGCATTATCCTTTGTTCTCGTATCGCAATGTCGATAGTAAATAGTAATCTAACCAAGTGTGTACTGTTGCATTTTAGTACGATAGCAATGATAGGTGAGAAAAAGCTTTGCCTCTCATGCGCACTTGCTGTGCTTGATCTCATTCTTGTTGTTTGCTTCTCATGAGCTGGTGCATTCGTTGTCAACAAATTTTTTCATCAGTTGTAAATCATTACGAGCATGCTTAGTTGAGTTTAGTGGAATCAAATTCGATTCCTTGTCTATTTCATGAAATATTTATTTTATCGTTTGGTTGACAAAACTACAATGATATAAATTATGTTTTATAAAAATAAAATATATCCAAATTACTTTGATGATATTAGAACATTTTGACATATATAATATTTAAATTTCTCTATCGTTTTTAAAATTCAATAACATTTACTTATACTTCTTTAAATTTTCCATTCAAGGGAATATTTATTCCATTCCTCCTGCATGATTATGATTACATTATGTGAACCAAACATGTATGTGTATTAGGCATAGATGGAGACCCGGCATATTTTCTACTTTTTTTTAATCTTTGAGAGATTATTATTATTATTATTATTATTATTTTGAGTTCTAGATAAACAATGCTGGGACAAACGTCAGGAAACCAACTACTGATTATACCACTGAAGAATATTCCACAATTATGTCTACCAATTTCGACTCTGCCTATAACCTGTGCCAACTTGCGCATCCACTTTTAAAAGCATCCGGAGATGGAAGTGTTGTGTTCATTTCCTCTGTTGCAGGTGTTGTGAGCATAGGTTCTGGGTCTGTTTACGCTTCAAGCAAAGGTAATTTTTTCTCTGTAGATATTGCATCTCCCCTTTGTTGTTGATGCTTAATGAATGTAGAGAAGTTAAAAAGGGTTTTCTTTCCGTTCCAACCTTTTCAGCTGCAATGAATCATGTAACAAAGAGCTTGGCTTGTGAATGGGCAAAAGACAACATCAGGAGTAACTGTGTTGCGCCTTGGTACATCAAAACTTCACTCGTGGAACATGTAGGGTCCTTTGTCCTGCTTATGAATTTCATGTTTACTCTTCTCGAGGATTTAGAAGAACAGTCAGGGCATTATCTTACTAGATAGATATGTGTACGTACGAAATGCATTGCTGGGGGATATCATTATAATTAAAAGAGGCACACCCGAAGTGTTATAATTTTAACAGATTGAAGGAATTCCAAATAAAATATAAAATGCTCTGGTTTTTTTTTCTGTTATGATTCACTTGCACCCCACGTAACTTTTTTTTAAAAATATTTATTGCAGTTGCTTGCAAACCAGGAGTTCCTTAAAACTGTGATTGCACGAACTCCTCTACAGCGACCGGGAGAGGCAGATGAAGTTTCATCTATGGTGGCATTCCTTTGCCTCCCTGCTGCTTCTTATGTTACTGGGCAGGTAATCTGTGTTGATGGTGGAATGTCTGTGTATGGTTTATAGGCTCCTATCGTCATCAGTTTGCAAATAAATGAATTACTATGATGGGAGATTATTATCCCTCTGGAGCATAAATCGGATTTAAAAAAAAAAACATGCAGTTCGATTCGTATTTTTATCCAATTCATGTAGATGAATCGACAAGGGGATTTTAATTCCTTGTCCGCTCTTTGTCCCCTTTAATTGTTGGAAAAATGATACACATTGTTATTTGATTTTATATATACATTTCAGTTGGTGAATTGGGTGTGAGGAAAGAGAGGGATTTAGTACGTGAGGACACGGTGCTGTGCTATTCATGAACTTGCAAAATGGCGGGAAAAAATCCCAAAAAATGTAAAATTTTCAAAAGTAAAGAAGGGTGCTTTGGGATAAATATTTGTAGCCAAATAAATTAGCCGCAATCGAACGGTGATGTGGCGTTATATGTAATGTATTTTAATATACTTGTAAAAATACATTACACTATCGATATTATGACAATATTTGGATTAACTTATACACATCTGCACCTCGGTGTTAAAGGTAATATCCTATACATGTCGTGTCATGTGCATAGTCGTATTCGCTGTGTTTTGATAAGTGGCATTAAAGAATTTATTATTATTTTAAAATAAAATAAAATGACTCCTAGGTTAATTAGATCCAACAATCCCATTTCTCAATGTGGTACTAGCAACAACAAAATGAATCCGAATCTCTAATACCTAAACCCATAAAACGAAACCATTGCATTCATATTAGTTGTAGTTGCATGGATTTAGATTTTCTTATTCATTTATATTATAAAATCCAAAACATTTTTACCATTTAATTTTTAAAACTTATATAAGAAGTCTTAATGAGATTGATTACTTGCATTAAGTATGAAAATTATAAATAATTAATCTGTAAGACCAAATGTGGAATTCCATTTCTGAACCCGAGTTTTATGAGCAGGTACTAAACTTGTCTTTTCAAAAATTTAATTTTAATTTATTTAAAAATATAATGATAACAATTTTATTATAACTGTTAAACTTATTAGAATATCTTCAATCGTCTTAATTAATGTAAAAATTAAAGCTAATTTAACTTAAACTCTATAAATTCTTCTTCAAATGTACAGTTATAACATAACTTATATTTAGCTTTATTAAAAAAATAAGTTAAACTTAACTAAAATTAGAGCTTTGGCTAATGTTGTTACATCATACTTTCACCTCAAAACTCCAATCCTCCATTCACATCAAAAACACAATATTAAAGAGGAGAGAGAGTACTCTGATAGTAAATTGAAAAATTGATTCAAATAATTAAAATTGACTAAGATTACTTGAAGTTGTTCTTATTAAATGTAGATTTAACATATTTAATATAATCTTAACTAAAAAAAATTTATTTAATACTATTAAAAATGCTCTTATGTATACATAATAAATTAACTATTTTTTTAAATATATTATTTATTTTATCATACAAGATATGATAAAATAGTCTTTAAAAAAACAAACTCACTAGTTTTTTTAAAAATGTAAAGTATACTAGGAGGAGATTACAGCAAAATAATGAACCTATTCGAATTTGATTGAGACGTTTTTTTAAAAATAAAATTTGATCAATCTATAATCTATAAAGTGTATTTGATATAAATATATATATTTGAATAAAATTCTATTTTATTCAAATTGTAGCTTTTTAAAAATTGTTTTTATTTTAAAATTTTAAATTTAATTTTTTTTAAAATTAATTAATTAATTTTTACTCTATTATTCGAATTTATCTTACTTTTTATTAATTTTTATAAAATTATTTAAAAAAAATGTTTTTAAAAATTTATATTTACTCTTACCAAATATAATTAATTTTAAAATATAAAATTCAAACTCAAAATTTAACAAAAATATAAAAATAAAATACGTAGGAAACGGATGGATTAAAGGATGAAAGAGAAAGGGCGGTAAATGGTAATACAGGGAAACAGTCAGGTGGGTGGAGTTTGGTTAAATTCGTGATCGCTTTCTCAGACACGTGCCGGAGGCAACCACTGTTGTGTGTCCTGTCACCTCAACTGAAGGCTCGTGCCTGCCAGCCCACGCCTTCGACGTAACTCTCGCTCGCGGCGGTCTCTCGCATACAGCTGTATGGTCCCGACATCTGCTTTCTGTGCATCATCGCGGATGGGTCCCGTCTACACGTGTCCTGCATTTGAACGCTAGCTTCATTATAGTATTCCCTAAATTTGCATGTGATTCTAGTGTTTATACACTTTTAAACGTCTCTTTTTAAAACTATAAGTTGTAGCAATTTTTTTAATAAAAAAGCATGATAAGTAACCATTAAGTTTATATAAAAAATAAAAAACACTTAGTGCATATTTATTATATATTTTTTACTTTAATCATTTTTAAATTAAAAAATGTATCATAAGAATACAAATAAAAAATAATTAAAATAAATATGCTATTACATTCATAAAATGTTTCTTTCTAATTAACTTTGGCGGTTAGGCCTATAATTTAGTAAGAAGACATTATTTTTGGCAAGTAAAGAATCATTTGGAATGAGTTTTATTTTTATATTTAAATTTCTTTGAGTATTTATTAAAATTGAAGTTTAAATTTTTAATATCGAAAATAAATTATCTTTGGTACGGAAAAATAATGTATTTTAAAAAATAAATATTTTTTAAAAATTAAATCTCATACAATTGTAAAATTAAAAAATAAATAATGGATCCTGATAAGAAAATATATGAAAGATAAACATAATAAATAAATAAATAAGATATCCTACTAAAAGGAGTTTAAATTTAAAAACAAAAATAATCGAAAAATTATTTTTTAAAATGACTACTTTATTTAAATTATAATTTGAATAAAGTGTTATTTTATTCATATAACAGATGTTCCAAATAATTTTTAAAATTTAAATTTTATTTTTTTGAAAATAAAAAATCACTTGTATTAGGGCCTAAATTAAAATTTAATAATTAAATACAGAGTAGTAAAATTTGATTGCTTGATACTTGTTTTTAGTTTGATTTTATGACTTTTAAAAAAAATTCTATTAAACTTAAAACTTAAATCTAATTTGAATTGAACTTAAAATTAAAATTTTAATTTTCTATAATATCAAATTTCGTGCTTACTTATTCAACATCCAAAGATCAAACCAACACCAATCAAACTAGGTACTCAAATATATCAAAAAATTATTTCAGAACATGGTCAAGATAGAGAAGATAAATATAAGAAAACATGTATTATTATTATTATTATTATTATTATTATTATTATTATTATTACATACCTATGAACTTCAAAGCATTGCATGTAGAGATGTATTCTTTACTTTTTTATTACAATGATTTCTTTTTCTTCCTATTATGGAGTAAGAAGAGAGTATAATGGGAAAATGCATTCTAAATATTTTACAAAGGCAAGGCCATATCTATACAACAACTCAGGTTATCCTGTCAAAAGAAAGGAGCTCCGTAAGAAACCAAGTCAAAAAGAAAATAGTAAAAATAGTACATTACTTTTGTTTAAAAGTAAACATCTTTGACATCTTGTGACAAGTAAGACCTAATAGCGGTCAATTGTCAAGGAAGGGTACCCTTAGTGGATGATTGCGAGCTTACGTTGGATGACATGCGCTAGCTATATAATTGTATAATAAGGTCATCATTTACGGTATAGAGAGGGTAATTTTGGAAAAGACTTCTCTTTGTCATCATTTTGGGTCTATTATTGTAAAACTCTATATTTTAGGTAGTGTTGAGAAATAGGCATATTATGGAAATGCAGCTATTTTGAAAGTAATGTGATCGTTAATGTGAGTGTTTTGACACTAGTTTGGTCTAATTCGAAGCTAGAGCCCCAAGAGGTTGATTTGTGGACTTTTGGAGGTTTTATGGTTGACCTTATATGTGAGTTGTCATTTGAGGATGAGATCATCTGGATGATGATGTGCTTGTTATTTTGGTTGTTTTACAGTTATTGAGCTTAATTTGGAGTTCGTGACCCCAAGAGGTCAATTATTTATTATTTTCTGCTATCATTTTTGCATAAGCATAAATAGTTAGAGGAGAGAGAGAGAGAGAGAGAATGCAGTCATGTTCATTTGGGTTGTGCATGGAGGATTGCATGAACCATAGAATTTAGGAAAAAGCCCAATTTTGAGCTATACCCTTTGATTCAAGATTGTTTTGGAGCCTACTATGGCTAGGAGGAGTTAGAAATCATTTTAGGAATAGATTAAGGTTGAGAATTGCAAATTTGGGGTCCTTAGAATAGATTGCATCGAATAACAGTTGATATGCCCAAAGGAGGTGGATGCAGTCAACTGAAGGAGATCAACCAAGAGTTTTGTTCGACCTCGACCAAAGGGTAGTTGAGTTCAACCTGTTACAGTCTGGTCAACCTAGTGATTGACCTAATGTGGTGGTTTGGTTTACCTAGTTTGGTCGACCTCATGTGGAGAGGTCGATGTCGTTCGGTCGACCATGTGGTTTTGGTCAATTTGGTGTGGTCGATTGGGAGTATGCTTAACCAAGAGCATTTAGTTAACCTCGAACTATGGTTATAGTTGACATCGACCACATGGATTGGTCAATCTCGACTAGGTGTTGTTTCTAACATGCTTGTTAGGTTCACTCGACCAAGGTGGCCAATTATTGTAGTGGTTTATGAAGATTCATGATGTTTGATCAACTAGTGGCCATTTTGGCATTGGTTTTTTGTTCTTTTCTCCCAGTTTGTCTTTGAGGTTTTGTAACCTATGTATGGGGTGGATTTGGGGGTCTCTATGGGAGCCCGGTGGGATTAAACCATAAAGGTATAGTTTTCTTAGGTTGAGGGCCCAAGGGGTGCCAGTGGGCATAGTGAGGCTGTGTTAAGAAACCATTGTGAGGTTTTAGTTTGTTTTGTTCATGCTTATTCTATATTTTGTTTGTGCATTATGTTGCATGATTGTGAGGCCTTTGAGCTCATGAGCTACACATATGACATATCCAAAGCAGCTTAAGCTTAAGCTAACATGAGGCTACGACTCCTGAGCTAATGGACCCTTGTGTGGGTGTGATAAGTGGCAAAGGCAATTAGGATTGATGTTGTACCATGTCGAGTGAGGTAACTGTTGGACTAATGTGCCTTTTTGGATGAGACAAGCTAAAGCCTGGTCTAGGCTCTTGGTGAGCTAATGTTGTACCCTTTTAGGTGAGGCTACGGCCTGATGAGCTATTGTTGAGCTGATGTACCCTAGTATTAGGTATGAGGTTACAATTTGAGATCGTGGTGGACATGTTGAGTCCTGTTATGGATAGGCTGCTATGATTATGTGATCTATTTGAGCTGAGTGCCCTGGGCCGGTGATTCGTTGGGATTGTGGTGGGCACACTGAGTCCTACTTTGGATAACCTATCCTAATATGATGTTATGATGGGGATAAGATGATGAAGCTCCTGATGATAGGTGGTAAAGGCCCCTACGATGTTGTGCTAGAGCTGGTATGCCCTTTGTTAGGCCCCTTGGAAGTTTAGAGGGAGTGACTAGATTACCTTGAAGAAATCTTTTATCAAACAAAGATTTATAAAACAAATCTTGTTAAATATATGCAGAAGACAAACAAGATGTTCTCTCAAAAGTAACAATGATATTCAAAAATGGATTTGTTACAAAGAATGTATAGTTGATATATAATCAAAGTTTCTTTATCAGCTAATACATAAAACATTCAAAGATCAGAAACACACAATTTGTGTTCTTGACCTACAACTCAAACTCTTAATAATGCAAAACTAGATCTCTTGAACAACCTTGATTAACTCTCTCTCACAATAATATCTCACATTCATCTCTTATTTATACACAGAAGCCTATAAGATAAACAGGAAACATATTTGACAAATAGAGAAGTAAATCTCCTCAAATATTTCCTTATTCTTGATCTCTAAGGTGGCTTAAACAAGGACGACACAAAGGCAGTTTGGCAGTCAAAACCTAGTGCTTCAAATCTCTTCTTCGAATCTCTCCTTCAAACAAGTTGTCTTGAACGACTGGTAACTCTTTAGAATGTCTTCGTTGAACCTTGTATCGAATATGTAGCCTTTATGAACTTAGTCAATGAAGTTTTCAAATCTATAATAGTCCTTCAAGCATAAATTTAAATCTCTTGACTTCGAATTTGTTGACTTGATGTCTCTTCGGAAGTAAAATATATATTAACAACCTTCGAGTAAGTTCTCCAAATTTGTTATGATAATCAACTCTTTCAATAAGAAGTTTCGATGGTTTCATGTTATATGTCCTCACTGTAATGACCCGTGTTTGTGGTATGTACGAAGTTAACCACAGATGCCCTGTGAGTGGAAATTGTTGGGTTTTAGGGAGTTTCCTTCCCACACACTTTAGCTAAAACACCTTGGATGTAAGGACCCGTGTTTTGAGTTAGTCAGTCTTGCCTTCTGAATGGGAACTATCTAGATTTTGACCTAGTAGATGGGCTCAGATGAATTGGCGTGCAGACCAAAAGATTCTTAGAATGATGTCTTCTATCTACCACGGAAGTTTCAAGCCAAACGGACGTGCACGCAAATTGGACCCATTTGGCGTGCAAGGTTTTTATTGCATGGATGTCTTTTACATGGTGCAAGGAGGCTTGGGGTAAAGTTTGAGTGCATTTGGAGCTGCACGCCAATTGGGGAATTGGCATTCAAATTGGCGTGCAAGCATGTTTTTGCATGGTTACCTTGGTTTTGTCATTCTAATGATTTTTCCCCAAAGGACCATGTTGGAATTGTGGATATTTTGGCGTGTTTGAATGCGGGACGGTTGTAGCTTGTTCCATCAAAACTACGTCGTTTTGATGTTGGGTTTCACTTAATCAAAACTACGTCGTTTTGATAGTGGGAGGTCTATATAAGGATGAGGAGCCCTTTTGTTTTAGGTTTAGGGTTCTCTTCTTCAGCCACGGCAGCCGTCGCAGAGAGAGGGAGAGAGAGAGAGAGGAGAGTTCTGGCCATCTCTGCTGTGGTGGGCGGACGACGTTCGGCGTGGGAGCAGGATCGTTGCTGTGGTGATACATTTTCTTACAAGTAGGGGTTCTGTCTTTCCTGGTCTGTTCTGGGGTTAGGCCCTATGTGGATGTTTTGTAAGGTTTCTGTTGTTAATTCTATAATATTTATATGTAAATTCATATAGGTGTGATCTCCTATATGAATGTTGGCCTTCAATGACATTTTTGGTGTGATCATGATGTTGGATGGGCAGTGCATGTTAAGTGTTCACTAAAATGCTTGTGTGAATATGTCTATATGAATATGCCCAGTATGTGTTTGATAATATGCCCATAAAGCTAGAATTGTGGGTTGGTAAAGGTGTGCATACCAAGTGTTTGTTTTTATGCCTGAGTGGCTGGGTTTGTACATTTGTGAATGTGTACCTACTAAGTGTTTGGTTTTAAGCCTGAGTGGTTATGTGTACTGTTCTTGGAACCCGGTGGCTGTGGAAGCCCGGGAATGTTTATGTTCCAGCCTATGTATAATTTTATTTGCTGCTATGACCTGTTATTATATCTGGTGAAATAATTGTATCACGACACAGCACTTGTACACTTGGCATGTAGATATTAGGAGCATGGGATGGGTTGGGGAGACATGATCCCTCTAGGTGTGGTTGCTCACCCCTCCTACCATGTTGTTTTCTTTACAGGAACCTACAGGCGTTAGGTGGGAACACCAAGGTGGAAGTCCTGCTTGTGGCTTGCTTATTATTATTTGAGTTATGCTGTTTTTGTGTAAGCTTTGTAACCCTAGTGGGGGGGGGGGTATTGTAATGTGGAGTTTAATGTAATAAAGGCATGTTTTGGACACATTTGTTATGCTTGGACTCGATAAATATAAGATTGGTCTCTGAATGTAAAGTGTGAAGTGTATGTTGTATTCTAACCCCTTTATCCAACTTGGGTAAAGAGATGGTCCAGGAGGAGGTGCGCCGTGAGATGGCGGCACAGCAGGTGGTGCCACCCCCACCGCCACCACCAGCGGGGGTGCTACCCCGGGAGCGTGAGGGTTCTCCGCGTGGTATACCGATTCGTGCAGAGGATGACGTGGTGACACGGTTCTGAAAGGAACAACCTCCACGATTTAAAGGGGAGGAGGATCCAGGTGTTAGCCGAGCACCTGGCCGAGGCGCGATCGAGCATGTGTTTTCCTTTCTCCTACCCCGGGAGGAGGATAAGGTGAGACTGGCCATTCGGCAGCTGGAGGGGAATGCTCTGGAGTGGTGGTTGAGTGTCACGGGGAGCCGTGCGGTACAGTTCATGCTTTGGGAGGAGTTTCTACAGCTCTTCCATGATGAGTTCTTCCCGGAATCTTTGAGATGGCAGAAGAGAGAAGAATTTGGCAGCCTGAAGCAAGGATCAAAGACGGTGCCCGAGTATGAGCGGGAGTTCCTGGAGCTCGAGTAGGTTTGCCCCCGAGACCGTGGCAAAGGAGGACCTGAAGGCCCACAAGTTCACCTTGGGTCTTAGGCCAGCTCTTAGGCAGAGGGTGGCGATTCTGCGTTTGAGGACCTATGCTGAGGTTGTTGAGACAGCACGTATAGCTGAGAGGGAGCTAGAGGATGGGAGGCAGGTCCATCAGGGTCGCCAGGTACAAGGTGGGTCTGAACGCGATTCGGGGTCCAAGAGGCCTAAGACTGAGGAGAGAGATAGTAGTTCCTTCCGCAGCAGGGGACAAACATTGGTGAACCCAGGGAGGTCTAGCTTTGGCGGTGGCAGACAGGGAGGTCCGGCAGGAGGTCTCCTCAGCGGTTATCATTGCTGTGGGGAGCAAGGCCACTTTAGGAGGGAGTGTCCAAAGAAGGACTAGAAATGCCATAGTTGTGGACGAGAGGGCCATCTGAGTCGGGTTTGCCAGAGTGGCAACAGGGGAGTTGGAGGCATGAGATCCAGCACAAGGAGTGATGCCAGTTTCCGTGCACCAACAGAGAGACCAGCTCGTCAATGGCAGGATCCAACCAGACCCGACCCCAGGGGAGGCCGAAGCGGCAGCAGACTGAAGCTGGAGGCAGCCTTGGCGGGAAGCGCCCAGTGAGTGAGCCGACCAGTGGCACGGGCCAAGGGAGGGTGTTTGCGCTGGAGGCGACGTACTCGGAGGAGGCTGAGCTACCACCTCCACCAGCGGAGGGTGGGGCAGGACCATCGGTGGTTAGAGGTACCCTTTTAATCTCTCGTACGCTTGTTTCTGCACTTTTGATATGGGTGCATCTTGTTCGTTTGTCGCTGAACTTTTGATTGAGGGATTGGGGTTAGCATGTATTGAGGCAGAGAGACCCCTAGCAGTAGAGTCTCCGGTGGGAGGCATGGTTGAGGTACGGCGTGTTTCCTTGTGGATCGTGTGTTAACCATAGGAGATGTGGAGCTAAGTTTTGACTTGCATGTAATGCTCTTGCGTACATTTGATCTGATCTTGGGTATGGATTGGCTTATGACTTTCCAAGCCAAGATAGATTATTACCGGCGGCATGTATCCTTTGTGACACCCGCAGGGACCTCTTGCACCCCGCAGGGGGAGTGGGACTGTGAGGCGAGTCGGGCTGGGCCAGTGTTAGACCAGTGGGGTGTCATTACCCACAGGTTGGCAGCCCTGACCTTTGCTGAGGAGGGGAAAGTGGAGAAGAGGGTGTGGCCAGCTGTTGTTGACCAATTTCAGGATGTCTTTCCTGACCAGTTGAGGAGTTTACCTCTTAAGAGGAGTGTAGAGTTCACCATTGAGTTGGTACCGAGGACTGGTCCAATCTCCCAAGTAGCATATTGTATGGGGTCAGCCGAGCTGAGGGAGCTTTAGCGGCAGATAGAAGAGTTGGTGGACCAGGGGTATATTAGACCGAGTACCTCACCTTGGGGTGCTCCGGTGCTCTTTGCAAAGAAGGCAGATGGCACGCTACGCCTTTGCATCGACTATAGGAAGTTGAATTTGGTGACTGTGAAGAACAAGTATCCGTTGCCTCGGATCGATGACCTGTTTGACCAGTTGAGTGGAGCCCGATGGTTTTCCAAGATAGATCTACGGTCGGGGTATCACCAGTTAAGGGTTAGGGAGGAGGACATCCCTAAGACGGCTTTTCGGTGCAGGTATGGGCACTATGAGTGGGTAATGATGCCTTTCGGGCTCACTAATGCACCAGCAGTGTTCATGCATTTGATGAACCAAGTCTTTGCCCCATACTTAGACTCGTTTGTGGTGGTGTTTATAGACGATATCCTGGTATATTCCAAGACTGAGAGGGAGCATGTGGAACATCGCAACATGATGTTGCAAACCTTGAGGGATCGGCGGTTGTTTGCTAAGTTTAGCAAATGCGAGTTTTGGATGCAAGAGGTCCATTTTCTTGGCCATGTAGTGTCGGTCAAGGGGTTAGAGTGGACCCGGCCAAGATTGAGGCGGTGTCATCATGGGAGAGGCCAACCAATGTCTTCGAGATTCGCAGTTTCCTTGGCTTGGCAGGGTACTACCGTCGTTTCGTGGAGGGATTCTCCCGTTTGGCAGCTCCTATGACAGCGTTGACTCGGAAGGGAGTGAAGTTTGAGTGGACTGACAAGTGTCAGCAGGCGTTTGAGGCTCTCAAAACCCGTTTGACCACTGCACCGGTGTTGAGGTTACCTCGGGAGGATATCCCATATGAGGTATATTGTGATGCGTCCAGGGTTGGTTTAGGGTGTGTGCTTATGCAGGAGCACAGTGTGGTAGCCTATGGGTCGAGGCATTGAAGCCTCATGAGCGAATTACCCTACCCATGATCTTGAGTTGGCGGCCGTCATCTTTGCCTTGAAGAGTTGGCAACATTACCTTTTGGGGGAAAAGTTTGTAGTGTTTTTCGATCACAAGAGCCTTCAGTACATCTTCACTCAAAAGGACTTGAATTTGAGGCAGAGGAGATGGGTTGAGTATTTGCAGACCTTTGACTTTACTCTCGCCTATACCCCGGGCAAGGGTAATGTTGTAGCTGACGTGTTGAGCAGGAAAGGGAAAGCTGAGGTGGCCGTGAGAGAGTGGAAGCTAATGGAGCAGTTGGCGATGTTGCAGCTGCAGCCTGTTGTTTGTGATGGTGGGACAGTCCTGAGTCCTTTGGTGGTTGTGCCTGAGTTGTACCAGCGCGTCCGGGAGGGACAGTTGGGTGACATTGAGTGTGAAGTTCTCCGTGCCCGTATTGAGGCTGGTGAGCTATCTGGGGACTGGACAGAGGGTCCTGAGCATGAGTTGTCTTTTCAGGGGCGGTTAGTAGTGGCTTCTTCTCTCAGGGATGAGGTGATGCGGGAGTTTCACCAGTCAAGAGTTGTTGTGCATTTGGGGGGTACGAAGATGTACCATGCGCTTCGGGGACATTTTTGGTGGCCTAGGATGAAACACGATGTGGCTGCCTTTGTTTCGCGGTGCCTCACGTGTCAGTAGGTGAAGGCAGAACATCAGCGGCTGGCGGGCATGTTACAGCCATTGCCCATAGCGGAGTGGAAGTGGGATCACATAGCGATGGATTTCGTGACTGGTCTTCCACCCACTACAGGGAGGAAAGATATGATTTGGGTGATTGTGGATCGACTCACAAAGTCGGCCCATTTCCTTGCTGTTCGCGAGCGGGACTCCATTGGGACCTTGAGTCAGCTATACATGAACGAGATTGTGAGACTACATGGCGTACCATCATCGGTTGTCTCTGACCGGGATTCGAGGTTCACTTCCCATTTTTGGGCAGGTTTGCAGGAGGCTATGGGGACCAAGCTTCACTTGAGTACAGCCTTTCACCCTGAGACTGACAGTCAGACTGAGAGGACGAATCAAACCATGGAGGACATGTTGAGGGCTTGTGTGCTAGATTTCGGGGGTTCGTGGGCAACTCAACTTCCTTTGGTGGAGTTTGCCTACAATAACACTTATCAGGCATCCATTGGAATGGCCCCTTTTGAAGCATTGTATGGGAGGCCGTGCCGCTCACCCTTGTGTTAGACTGAGGTAGGAGAGGTAGCTCTCTTGGGACCACAGTTGGTTCAAGAGGCTACTGAGAAGGTCAAGTTGATTCGTCAGCGCTTGTTATCAGCCCAGAGTCGACAGAAATCTTATGCAGATCAACGGCGGCGACCTTTGGAGTTTTCTGTGGGCGATCATGTGTTTCTCCGTGTCTCTCCACGATGTGGACATCGGCGCTTTGGGAGAGGTTCCAAACTCTCTCCCCGGTTCATTGGTCCATTTGAGGTTATAGCTCGTGTGGGGCCTGTAGCTTACCGGTTAGCATTGCCCCCGCGATTGAGTCGGGTGCACAATGTGTTCCACGTGTCCCAGTTGAGGAAGTATCATCCTGATCCCACTCATGTGATCGATTGGGGGACATTGGACATTGAGGATGATATGTCCGTTGTTGAGGCCCCTATCTGTATCGTCGATCGGCGGGAGAAGCTTTTGCGTGGTCATGCTATTCCTTTGGTTCGTGTGCTGTGGCAGCACCGTGGCATTGAGAAAGAGACATGGGAACATGAGTCCGTGATGCGTGAGCAGCACTCAGAGTTGTTCGAGGACGAACAATCTTAAGAGTGGGAGGTGGCTGTAGTGATGTGTAGTGATGTGTTTTCTTGTGGTTCATGATTTGGTGTATTTGTATTTCTACTTGTAAACTGGTATTTTTATTGAGATGTGTTTTGCGATTGCAAAATGTGTTTGAGATGTCCTATTATGTTGTGTGACCCATTTGGGTGTAGTGGCTCGCCGTGTGGCAAATGGGTAGCTTGTGTTTGTTTTCCTTGTATGTTGTTTCTTTTCGAGGACGAAAAGTCTTAAGGGGGAGAGGATGTAATGACCCGTGTTTGTGGTATGTACGAAGTTAACCACAGATGCCCTGTGAGTGGAAATTGTTGGGTTTTAGGGAGTTTCCTTCCCACACACTTTAGCTAAAACACCTTGGATGTAAGGACCCGTGTTTTGAGTTAGTCAGTCTTGCCTTCTGAATGGGAACTATCTAGATTTTGACCTAGTAGATGGACTCAGATGAATTGGCATGCAGACCAAAAGATTCTTAGAATGATGTCTTCTATCTACCACAGAAGTTTCAGGCCAAACGGACGTGCACGCGAATTGGACCCATTTGGCGTGCAAGGTTTTTATTGCATGGATGTCTTTTACATGGTGCAAGGAGGCTTGGGGTAAAGTTTGAGTGCATTTGGAGCTGCCCGCCAATTGGGGAATTGGCGTTCAAATTGGCGTGCAAGCATGTTTTTGCATGGTTACCTTGGTTTTGTCATTCTAATGATTTTTCCCCAGAGGACCATGTTGGAATTGTGGATATTTTGGCGTGTTTGAATGCGGGAAGGTTGTAGCTTGTTCCATCAAAACTACGTCGTTTTGATGTTGGGTTTCACTTAATCAAAACTACGTCGTTTTGATAGTGGGAGGTCTATATAAGGATGAGGAGCCCTCTTGTTTTAGGTTTAGGGTTCTCTTCTTCAGCCACGGCAGCCGTCGCAGAGAGAGGGAGAGAGAGAGAGGAGAGTTCTAGCCATCTCTGCTATGGTGTTCCTCAAGGGCGGACAACGTTCGGCGTGGGAGCAGGATCGTTGCTATGGTGATACATTTTCTTATAGGTAGGGGTTCTGTCTTTCCTGGTCTGTTCTGGGCTTAGGCCCTGTGTGGATGTTTTGTAAGGTTTCTGTTGTTAATGCTATAATATTTATATGTAAATTCATATAGGTGTGATCTCCTATATGAATGTTGGCCTTCAATGGCATTTTTGGTGTGATCATGATGTTGGGTGGGCAGTGCATGTTAAGTGTTCAATAAAATGCCTGTGTGAATATGTCTGTATGAATATGCCCAGTATGTGTTAGATAATATGCCCGTAAGGCTAGAATTGTGGGTTTGTAAAGGTGTGCATACCAAGTGTTTGTTTTTATGCCTGAGTGGTTGGGTTTGTACATTTGTGAATGTGTACCTACTAAGTGTTTGGTTTTAAGCTTGAGTGGTTATGTGTACTGTTCTTGGAACCCGGTGGCTGTGGAATCCCGGGACTGTTCTTGGAACCCGGTGGCTGTGGACGCCCGGGAATGTTTATGTTCCAGCCTATGTATGATTGTATTTGCTGCTATGGCCTGTTATTATATCTGGTGAAATAATTGTATCACGACACAGCACTTGTACACATGGCATGTAGATATTAAGAGCATGGGATGGGTTGGGGAGACATGATCCCTACTGAGCTGTGGTTGCTCACCCCTCCTACCATGTTGTTTTCTTTACAGGAACCTACAGGCGTTAGGTGGGAACACCAAGGTGGAAGTCCTGCTTGTGGCTTGCTTATTATTATTTGAGTTATGCTGTTTTTGTGTAAGCTTTGTAACCCCAGTGGGGGGGGGGGGGGGGGTATTGTAATGTGGAGTTTAATGTAATAAAGGCATGTTTTGGACACATTTGTTATGTTTGGACTCGATAAATATAAGATTGGTCTCTGAATGTAAAGTGTGAAGTGTATGTTGTATTCTAACCCCTTTATCCAACTTGGGTAAAGGGAGGGTCACGTTTCGGTCTCCTCGGGTTGGAAATCCGGGGCGTGACACTCACATCCTCTTGAATCTTTTTAGTACACTCTAATAAACTGTATCGAAGTCTTGTAAATATGTCACAATCTTATAGCAAATGATTCTTCAATTATATCATCGAATAACTTGTATGATGACTATCTCGATTCAATATGAGTATCGATGGTTCCAATACTAAGTTGATTTTAAAATGTTTATCCAAGCTATAATCTATCTCAGTTAACTCAAAATCCAACAATCTCCCCCTTGTTGACAGATAGGATTATACTTGATTTTGAAAAGGTCCAAATCTTCAAGAGTTTGTTCCAAATAACAAAATAACTTGAGTATGTGAGTGAAATCCAGTAATCTTGATTTCATCTTGAAAACCAATAACAAATTTTCTTTTTCTTTATGCAATTACACTCATAAATTTCTAAATATTACATTCACAATAAATATAAATATTGCACTAACAACAACAAATATTGCACTCATAAATTTTTATTTCCCTTACTAAAAAAAGAAAAATATTGCACATATGCCTAGATCTCATATTCTTTTTTTAAAATTAGAGTCCCTTTTTATTTAATTTAAATATTTTTTGTTGTTATAAAGTCTAGATTCTAAAATCTCCCTTTTCCTCAAAATTGAAAATATAAAAATGATTTTTTTAATAAATCAAGCAAACACCCATGAATCAAGACAATCAATTATGGGCATTGTGGGGGTATAAGAGTTTTTCTTCCTTTCCCATACGTAATCGACTCCCAAACCTAATTCTCTAGAATTGTAGATCTTTCTTTTTTCTAGGTGCCCAATTACGCCTCTAAATTGTTTAGTAGCGACTCTGTGTTTTCTTTTCCTTTCATGGTTTGTATGAGTCTTGTGCTGGGATGACTCAATGACTAATCAAATGAACTATTATTGAGTCCTTTCACAAGCCAATATCGAACCTAGTCAAAAACGGGTGATTACAGCTAGCAACTTTGCTGGATACATTGTGAGAGTCTAGCCATTGTCTCAATCTGTGGAGTGTTTGTTTACTTGTTTTTTTCTGTTTATTTTATTTTAATATATAAATATTTAATTATGCATACATGTATCTCTTTCTTCCTCTAACCCTATACTCGAGTTTTTTTATTACCTACTAGGATTAGAGGGGCTAGTAAAGGTTTGTCTACGTGAACTTGGTTGTGCTTGTCTATGTGGAATACCCAAAATGTCTAACTTAATTAGGGTACTTCTTGGGACCCCTCCGTTAATGCCCTTTATGGTACGGGAGTTCTCTCTTAGTTCTTGTTACAAGCCCTCGTGGTACAAGGCTAAGCAAGGAATGCTTGAGAACCAATGAATAAGACAATCTTAAAATTAGAAACCCATCAGTGGCATTGACCTTTATGTGTTTGAGCCTTGTTGTAATATTTATTTTCTTGCCGTGTTTGAATTGTGTTTAGATACTAACCCCTTATTTATATATTACTTCTACCTTTGTTGTTTATACTAACCCTTCATTGGTCATTCCTTTCATTGCATATCATTACATTTATCCATTTAGAAAACATAGAAGACTTCGATCATCTTTTATCTAGTGAGGTGGACAAAGAAAACATTCAAAAGGTTGTTGCAGCATCAAAAGACACTCAAGAGGAATTGAGAGATTTTTCTCACAATGAGCTGTAGGAAGCTCAAGATACGCACACGAAGCTTAATGAAGGCACTACAACCGAAGAGGTGTCCTTGGTTATCTTCGAATCCGTACTTCAAGAGAAGGCCATTTTGCAGTAGAAGGTTCAAGAACAAGGTGAAGCCATACAAAAGATGGTGGAACGGAGGCAATCAAGGTACAATTGAGCCATGCAAAAAGACAATTATTAGCTAGAGAGAAGGTCATTAACAAGCACGAGGAAGAGAACGAGAGGTTAAGGAATATCTGAAGGAGGCACCACTAAAAGATAATCAGAACTTGCCATAGATCATATAGTTTTAGAGATTTCATTTCATTTTGCTTGTTTTGACTATTTGTACTCTTTGAACTTTAAGTTCTTGTCTTATTGAATCTATTGCATTATAAATTTTATATCATTTGCATATTTCCATGGATGCCATGCATTCACAAAAAAATTCAAAAACAAAAAACCAGAACAAAAAAATAAACCTTTCTCCATCTAGGCTTGCTAAAGGACTTCCGACAAGATTGGACATTCATATAATCTAAGTTCTCATTGTGATCAACCGTCCCTTCTGATGGTCGAGCATACTGAAGATAAACTTAACCATTTCAAACAAACTCAATAGGAGCAGGGAGAAAGCATGCTACAAATGCAAACTCAGTTGAAGACCATAATAGAGATATTACCCAAGCTGATAGTCGAAAAAGAAACCAGCCCAATTAAAAGGACAAATAGTCTGCCTACACCACCCGCTGTTGGGACACCAACTCTAAAGAATATCATCGAAGTTGTGGAGTCACTCAATCCTAGAAAAAGTGATCATCCATCAATCTAGAAGCATATCGAGGCCCGACTAAAGGTTATTGAAGGAGCCAAGGCATATGAGGCAACTAGCCACCATGATTTGTGCTTAATACAAGGGATCGTGCTGCCTCCCAAGTTTAAGGTACCCGATTTTGAGAAGTTCAATGGTACTCAATGTTCTAGAATACATGTGACCATGTACTGCCGCAAAATGATGGCCCATACTGACAATGACAAGCTTTTATTGCATTGCTTCCAAGAGAGCTTAATTGGAGGACCATTGCGGTCTTACATTCAACTGGTGGGTGGTCATATTCAAACTTGGAGCGAACTGGCCATAGCTTTCCTAGCTTAATATTGGCATGTCACTAAGCTAGCACTAGATAGACTAACCCTACAGTCCTTAAAGAAAGCATTGAAAGTTTCAAAACTTATGTCCGAAGATAGAGGAAAGAGGCCATAAATGTCCAACCCCCACTAACTAAACGGGAACTTCCCACTCTTTTCATCAGCACTATGAAAGGAGTTTATTACAAAAAGTTAGTTGGGAATGTCTTGAGTAGCTTCACAAACATCGTTGCCTCCAGAGAAAGAATCGAAGGTGCCATCAAAGAAGGAAAGATCAATGATGGAATAGCTGGAGTACCTATATTCGACTGATACTATGGGAAACCCTCTGGTCTAAAGTAATTCCTCTCTTATCCATGAAAACTTTTAATAAATAGTTTTGCTTGTATTTCTCTTTTTTTTAGTTGAATGAATTGTTTTCACTAAAAGATTTTATTATTATCATATATTTGTCAACTCTTATGGCATGGGAAAAGAAGCCTCACTAAGACAAGCCTAACAAAGAAATTCTGAATCAATTTAAGATTAGCCTAAGCTTGAAACAAATCAAAAGGATGCGCAACTCCATTCCTACTTGGGGCACTTAACAGAGAATCTAATTGGTGACCACAGTTGGTTCCTTCTGACACAGAAAATAACAAAGTTTTTGAACTTCCTTTGAGCAAATTGAGAAAGATTTTAAACATTTAAAATGAAGAGATGCCATCATTTTGTGTTATCTTGTAATAATACCATTGTTAACCCTCTTGAGCCTGTAGTAAAATTTTCTTTCATATAACTCGATCTATAGTTCACCCCACAGTAGAGCATTTATTAAGAGATTAAATTTTTCTCGAGGACCCCTCAACTTTTACGTCAAGTCCTTTAATAAGATAATTGTTTATCTTATTACCCCACACTGGGGAAGTGTTCACAATAGAGTTCCACATTGGGTCTATCCTAGTATCCCATCAGGGCAATTCTTTACAAAAAAAAAAAAAAAGAAAAAAATATAATGCACTTTGAAAAAGACCCTATCTTTGGGGTAGTCTTTGGAAAAAGAAAAACAAAGAAGTTTGCATACCTTGGGATATTTATGTATCCTGCTCCCGTGTCAAAACATGACAGCACAAAGAAGGGTAGTTTCAATTGCAAAAAGTTCAATTTGAACAATGGATCATGTCTAGCCTAAAATAGATTTGAGCCTCTTATATCAAAGCCTTAAGCCTACATAACGATTCTAACAAAGTCCTCTAAAATTAGATGACAAAGTTATTTCTCAAATGTTCAAAATAAGAGTAAAAGGATGCTCCTAGAAGCGCTTGACTTTGACATGAGAGGGAAACAAGTTATAACTATATCATAAATCTATTTTTAACTTTAAAATCACCATTTTTGAAAACTTTCTTCTAAAAAAAGGTTACTTTATTTTTTAAAAAAAACTTCATTTTGAATTGCTTACCCCAATAAGGTTTACCATTGGTATTTCTCATAAAAGTGTCACGGGGTCAGATTTCCAAGGTGGGAGCTCACAGAAGTGAGTCGACCGGTAGTGTCTTCATGCTTTGCATCCATAGAGTTGGAATATCCTAGAGTGTGATATAAAGTTGGGCAAGGAAGTACGAAGGAGCACGCCGGAGCGATCTTGGAAGCTTCCCATCCGTTGGACATTAGGCAAGCGGGGGAGCATCTTGGTAAAGGTGTTGCAGCCTATGGGGAAGCGATGTCCAACCTGTTGTCATTGGGCGAGTGAGAGGGCATCGAGGTGAAGATGTTATAGCCTACGGGGAAGCAATGTCAACAAACACAACGAGGACGTTGCAAGGATTGGGTGGAGGAGAATGTCACACCCTGAGGATTCGGGACGTTTCTCAGTTGCATGATCCAGAAAATGTATTCGTGCTACTTGAAGGAAAGAGGTTGGTTAAAGCATAGATGGTGTGCAGCGGCAAGCTCCAGTTAGTTCATGGTGGAGAATGGATAGAGCCCCTTCAGAGTTTAGACGTGCTGACCCGGTTGAATACGGGGAGCACGCCGTTAGTCAAGGACTTAACGTTGAAGAAGGGATTTGGCCATTCTTACATAAACTGGTCGGGAACTAGAACCGTTCTCCTGATGAGCCCGATGGCAGGGCAAAACCAATCTACGTGCGCTTTAACCCTCAAAGGCTAAATTTAGCGGACCGTGTAAAGATAAGCTAAGTGCCGCAATGGGTTGAAAGGCGTAGGAAATCTGACCCCATGACAAAAGGTACCATATTCTCTACAAAAGGTGTTGCCAATCAGCAGAGGAGCACCTCAAATTGGAGAAAAAGAGCCTCATCATTTTCGCCCAAAAGGTGCCCTAGAAGCATTTATGCCCAAGAAGCAGCTACACCCTAGAAGTGATTATGCCTTAAAATCCTATTTTCAGAAAACCAACCATGATGGTCAAGTCATTAACCTTATGATACTAGGATCATCAACTATAACCCCTAAAGAGGTAACATTGTAAGGTAATATCTTTAAGTGAACTCCTAAAGGGAGCCTTAATCAAGCTATCAATTTTGATCCTAGAAGTTATCTCCTTTCAACCCTGGAAAGTCACCTCCTCTTGACCCTAGAAGTATAAAAATGGAAGTGAAGAACCCTAATCCTAATTGAAAATCTGTTCTTACCTTTCTAGAGAGAGAATGAGAGGAGAAGAGAGATAAATCAAAGGGAAAAGTGGAATTTGGCGAGTCAGAGCTCAAATCAACTGAAATTGAGGTAGGGATTCATGTTGTAAGCCTTCCTTTACCTGTTTGGGAGTGTTCAAATTCGTTTATAGTGATTAAATTTGTGATTTGGAATGTATATAGGTGGAATGACCCATATACATGTTGAATGTGGAATTTGAGTATTTTCAACGTGTTTTAAACTATGTTAGAGCACCTAAAACTTTTTAGGATGTGTTAAAGACTGGTTTTGGTGATTTTGAGGCATGATAAGCCAAAAATTATGAGTTATAGCGGCCAAAAATGGTGTCCATTGGTGATCAGTCGTGGCTGGTTCTTGGTCGGTTGCGGTCGACGGGGTGTTCTAGGAGGCATTGACATGATCAATCAAGGTTGATTTATGGTCCGCTACAGCTAGTGGGACTCAGTCGTGGCCAGTTTGGGTCGATCGTGACTTACAAAGAACAAGAATGTCAGTCTAGATTTTGATGAGATTGATTGCGGTCGGGTTGGTGTCCACTGCAATCAGTGGGGTCTCAGTTGTGACCGGTGTGAGGTCCACTGAGGCAGCATTTGTGTTTTGGAATGGTGGTCTAATATTGATCCTCCGCGGCCGGGAGAGAGTCTATCGCAGCAGATTCAGTGTGTTGAGCTTATTTGCTCCGTTTTAAGTGCCATTTGGCCTGGGTTAAGTCTCAAGGGGATCTTAGATGTGCCTGAGTGGCCTTGAGTGTGTGTTTGGGGCATAGAGTCTATGTAATGGGTTGAGTTATGGAGGTATGTTTGTATTATTTGGAATATGCATGTGATGCCATGCTTGCTTTTATAGTTATATGTGATGCCATGATATTTATGATGTGTGGCCCTGTGATGCATGGCATGTTGTGAGATATTATGTCATAAATTATGTTACATGATGTTTCAATTAAGACATGAGATGCTTTGAGTATGTCATGAGTTATTGTTATGCTATGATATGTGATATTACGTTTGCATCATGAAATGTCATGCCATGATTTGAGGCATGAGATGTCATTGTGATTCCTTTAAGCAGGAGATGCTATGTTATATGAATATTGGCATGAGATGTCATATGTATTGTTTAATGAAATTGTTTATTCAGTATTTGCAGTATTGATAGCGTTTGAGAGGCAAGTTAAGTTGATGTTGCCTAAAAGGCTTAATTTGCGTTAGGGCCTAGGAGGTGATGTGACGATGATATGACACATGTGATAATGATATAAAATATGTGATGGTATGAAATATATGTGATAATATGACACATGTGATAATGATACTACACGAGCACATACCTAACTACATATGGATAAAGTATGAGTTAGATGGGTCGGAGAGACATGATTCATACTGAACTGTGGTTGCTTACCCCTCCTGTTGTATTTATCTTTGTTTGTTTGGGTGCCTATCAAAGCTAGGAGATTTACCTGTAATATTCTGTAACTGCATGTATTTGAGCTAGAAAACATCATTACGATATAGTGGCTGGAAATATGATCATTTTGAATATAAATGAGCCTTATTTGGAGTTCAGATTATCCAAGGGCAATATGGTAATTTTATGAGATGCATTTAAGGGTACATTAGTTAATACTATTATTTTCGGATATAATAATAATATTTAATGAAAATTCAGGATTTACTCGATTATGGGTGTTTTATTTTTTTTAGATGAGTTTTAATAGAAAAAATAAATTGAGTTAAACGGGATTACTTGCTAAGCAAGAAATCTATATTTTAATGAAACTAGAACTCTTGGGATGCCTTTATAAATAGGTAGGTCAACCTAGGGGTTTAGGCTGTTGATTTGTTTTAGGTATTTGGACCCCTAGACGCCTCTGATAAAGAAAAGGGGAAAAGGGAGTTAAAAGCTTGAGGTTTTAAGTTATTCTTGAACGATTCAGTGAGTGAAAGCAATTCACAATAATTGAGGTATGTGATTCGGAGGTTCGAGCCCTTCCGTCCCAGAACATACCTATTTTATCAAAATAAAAGTTTTTGTTAAGGTTTGGGAAGTCAATTATGGTTCACCATACATGAGCTAAGCAACACATTGACATGAATTGAATGACGACTACATGCGATGTGCAAGGTGTGCACGTGGCGTGTCACCACGTGTAATTTTTTAATATTTATTATGCATAGCCAGTTGAAATAGCTACAAAATGATATATTTTATAAGCTAATTCAAGTTTTATAGAATTAGTTATAATTTTTCAAAACACGAAATAAATCTAGAAAAGTGGCAGTGCATGTAGCGATATACATGGTGATGCACTTGGCATATCGTTACATGAAAATTTTTTATATTTTTGTTGGATAACCAAATATTTACAGAATGGTATATTTTATAAGTCAATCAGGTTCTGTAGAATTAGTTATGATTTTTCAAAATTGAGACAAATCTGCAGCTTCTACGTGCGCAGTGTATGCACATGGTGGGCCTTGGCTCATGCGCGTAGCACGTGGCGTACATCGCCATGTGCAATAGATCTTGCTTAGTATGGTTCTTTTCTGCTCTTTTTTGTTTATATACTAAACTTGTACGTATGTTAATAGCATGTGGGTTGTGAACTTATTTTGTTTGAACTCTTGATGTATGTTCTTGTATATAGTGCACTATATCTATTATGACGAGGTCCAATAAAGGACAATGGTCCAATGAAGGGCAAAGGGTACAACAGATCTAATCAAGGACATCAATGTGGTAAAGCACAATAAGCATGGTAAAGTGTGTGATTGAATTGTTATGAACAATGATGTTTACATGTGATGTGGTTGTTAAACACTACACTCAAACATATACACTTTGCATATAGAATCTGTTAGTTTAACTGACAAGAGAGTGTAGGTTGTTAGTCATATACTGAGCTATGAAGCTCACACCTATATTGCTAAATCCCTTACATGTACTGAAGAGAGATTAGAGAAGTACTAATAGTCAGGTGGACCATAGTTTTAATGTGATGCTTATATGATTGTAGAACTTATGATTAATATGTGTTATCTGTTTGGATTTTGATTTCCCGAACATGGGTTCGAGGACATTGTAAGATAGTTTAATTATTATATGGTTGGTATGTTTTAAAGTATTTCATTTAATGGCTATAACTGTAAAAGTACTATCATACCCCTATTGTGTGATAATACTATGGAGCGTGAGACAATGCCCGCTTTGTAGTCTTTAATAGGTTCTAGTCACCAACCCTTTGACCTTCCAGGTGCAAGCATGGGACAATCACATGCTCAATTTCAGGCTTTCGAAATTGGGGACGTGACATTACCCTAGGTGGAGACTTTGTCTTTGTTGTACATGTATTGTTGTAGTTGGATTGTAATAACATTGTAACCCCATGGGGAAAGAACTATGTATGTATTGCTTTGATTGAAATGAGATTTTTGTTTGTGTGTTATATGTGTGGTTGTGGTTGTATGTTTGGTATGATGATCTGGTAAGGATGGCACCCATGCTAAGGTTCCTTTCCAGGTGTTTTCACTAATCTTTGTCCCTTTAGTTGTGGACATGGGAATTCACTAATCGATTTCTACAAGTCGGAAATTCGGGGCGTGACAAAATAGGTTGCTCCAGAGGCAATGAGGGACATCTGACTAGACAGATTTTTTGGGAAGAAAATTAGAGGGAGTATTCTGATATCTTTTAAGTGGGGAAAACACTTCTTGAGAGCAAGCTGGAGTCGTGGAAGCCAAAGGTGTAAAACAAGGAAGAAATGTTACAGTTTCTTTCTAATATCTTTTTTTCAGGGAGACTTTTGGAGAAAGATCATCAAATGTGACTACCAAAAGATCATCCAGGTTCTTCTCTTTAATTTCTTCATATTTAAACTGTTAAACTTCTTTTCTCAAATGTTTTAAAGTGAAACGGTTTTCCTTTTAACTATCATTCTTCTTCTTTTTTCAAAAATAAAAAGGAATAAGAAAGGATATGTTTGGTGTTGTATTCAGTGATTATTTTTTTAAAAAAAGTATACTTAAAGCTATTTTCATATAAATTTAACATATGAATATTTATTTATCAATAGTTTTTTAGTCGAATTTTCAAAACCTATATTCTTCCAAATCCACAAGTGTCATAGTGGCATGGGGTCGCCGGCCTCCAACCGTATCGGTATTTTCATTTTATGAGATTTGAAAATATGGTGCATTTGAATTTAAAAAAATGTTTTCCAAGCAAACTGAAAAGCACTCACCTTTCTAGAAAAATCAAATCAACAGCTCAGATAACCGTGAGATTGAGCCTGTGTCCTAGATGCCCACATCCTAGCCTCTCAGACCAACATTAATTGTGACAATGTTTTAATGTTTTAATCAAGATTCCTTTTATTTTCTTTTCTTAAAAACAAAAATCTCTTTTGTTTTACTTACTAACAAAGAGAAATATTACCACATGGGTCTAAATTTTACATTTTTTTTCTAAAATTAGAATGTCTCATTTTATTTACTTTAAAATCTTTTTTTTGTTATTCTAAGGCCTAGATCCCAAAATCTCTCTTTCTCTTTAAAATTAAATATATAAAAATGACATTTTTTAATAAAGCAAGAAAACACTCATATATTAAGCTTATATACCAATTATGGGCATTATGGAGGTGTAAGAGTTTTTCTTCCTTCCCCACACATAACCGATTCCCAAACCTAATTGTTTGGAACTATAAACCTTTTTTTTTCTAGGTGCCTAATCATACCTCTAAATTATTTAGTGGCAACTTTGTATTTTCTTTTCCTTTTATGGTTTGAATGAGCATTATGCAGGGATGACTTAAGGACCAATTGAATATATTAGCATTGAGTCCTTTCATAAACCAGTATTGAGCCTAGTAAAAAAAAGGGTGATGACATCACCTTGTACGACGAGAATAGAGACAGATTGACCCCGAAGGTGACTGGGCCATCTTACTCGAGTTTGGAAGAGACTGGAGGGAATAAGAAGTGCCCTTACTAAGATGAATATTGGCAAAAAAATATGCCCTACTGAATCTTAGCCTTGGGGTGTCCTAGGCAATCGCCTCTTTGGCCTACTCTTGAGTATGGAGCTATAAATCTGCTATTGTTTGTTATTCTTTAGTATTAATTCTAACAACCATTTAGCATATATTTATTTGTAAATGATTTTAGTAATGTAAAACAGTTAAACTCTTATATTCTTTAAAAAATACATTGTAATATATTAAGAATAATTATTTTATTATTATTTTGATTGATTTTTTTTATCTATTTGCTGATATTTTGAGTTTTTTAAAATATTATTTAAATACTGTTTTGAATTTTCATGAGAAGAAATTATGATAATCTCTTTCCATCTAAAATTCTGACTCAGTCTCAAATCAAACGCATTATTTGTTTAATTTTGAAGTGATTAAAGCTATGATTTAACAAATTGTAACAAAGCATTTACAAAATAGAAATCCGAAACTTAAAAGTAGGTTTTACTAAACCAATAAAACATCAAACTAACATCAACAACTTTTTATAAAATAAAGTTTTACATCACAAAATGTTATTTTACAAACAAAAATTAATATCAACAAGTCTTACCATTAAAAAATTCATTAATTTGAGTGTAAGTTAATGCATGCTAGTAGTTAAATGAAAAATGTGTTTAATGTTCTTCATAAATTATGAGTGGGCATGTAAGTGCCCAATCTATCCTTTTCCATCGAGTATGTGTTAAGATATGAATCTCATCAAAGTTACCTGGTTTTAAATAAAAAATAAATCATAAATAATATTTTTTAAAAAAATAAAATCACTAACGTGTTTCTAAAATAAAAATAAAAAATATCATTATTTAGATAATAAAAAGTATTACAATATATTATTATTGAGTTTAAAGTATAATAAATAAATAATAAACAAATTATATTTAAATATTTAAAAATATATTTATATGCGAGTCAAGAATAAATCACGTGAAATTTAGCTTTTTAAAATTACCAAAAGTATCAATTTTTTTATTTTAACAAGTTATTTTTTAAAGTTTAATTTTCAGCCTCTCTATTTTAACTATTTATTCATTTAAATATTTGCTTTTTAAATATTTATTTATTCTTTTAAATTAAAATTAAATATGGTGAGAGAAAATAAAAAAAATAAATGTGATGGGTGAAAATATAATATTTTAATAAATAACGAGTTAATAGTATTGTGTTAAATTTAAAGAACTCCAATTCATATTATAAAAATTTTAATTATAATATAATTTTTAGGTATTTTTATTAGAATAAATTTATAAACTAAACAAAGTACATATAAAAAATTTACTATAAATGTTCTAATAAGTTATCAGTAAAAAAATCGTAATGTAAATGTGGTGTGTACCAATTGCATATTTGACACCGTGTTATTGGTAAAATTATATTATTTTTAAAAGTCCCCACAGTAGCGTTGTTATTCACAATTGAAGTGTGGTTGATGAGTACCACGCTTGCATTAATATTTTTCCTTCATAACTATACGTACGTAGTATCTGTTTTTATTGGATTACTTTTTAATACCAATCAAGGAGGTTTGTGGGCAAATTAACTTCATAGATTTAACAATCAATACGGGGCCGGGAGACATTAATGACAACCAAATAAGGGGCATGCGCGTTTAATTATTTTGCCTCCGATTAAATTATTATTATTGTAATTATACTCTGCGTCTGGCCAATAAAACAATATAAAAGTCCCTGTGAACGCGTGCGCGAAACGGTGCCCAGGTTCGAGATCCCCGGTAACGCCGCATCAGATCCACGCCAGCGAACCGACAAGTGTCCCACCGCACCCGCCGCGCCTTGAGTTATTCCGCAAGTGCCCACTGATGTTGACATGTGTCCCGCCCACGTGTCCGATTCTCAGCCCCCCCGTCCCTCCCTCGTTACGTAGCCGCATTCGCTGGACAGCTGGCGCGAACCCAAGAGACATGATGGCCCACGTACTCCCCCAGCCGACCAAACAGTGCGTGCTACGCACCGTAGAGTGAGATCAAGGCACGCCCCCTCGCATCTAACGAGCCGGTAGGGACACGCGTGCTCACTTCTCCAACTCCCAAATCCCTTCCTCGATTCTCTCATTCCATGATCACGCCACGTGTACGGACTAGGTGCGGAACGCAGTGGTGCAAGGAAAAATAAAACAAAACACAGAACTAAAAAGTTGTTAGTATTGCTTTTAAATTAAATATTCATGTGATAATTTGGTTGTATCTAAATTTGTTTTGATATTTTTATTTTTATTTTATGAATAAATAGTGTATATATTTCTTATAATTTATTTATTTTTTTAATATTTTATATATATTTTTTATTTATCTTAATTTTTTTTATTTTCTCTCTTTCCATTTTATTTATTACTATGAATCGAAAGTTTACAAGTAGTATAATATATATTAAAACTGATAAGAAAAATATTTAAGGATGAATAATGAATCATCAAATATAAAGATTTACTATTCATTTTCTCTCCCTATACCTTATTTTTAGGGAACCTAATATATATATTGTTTTGGTTAAATGTATATATTTATCCTCTAAATTATAAAAAAAATGATTATGACAAACCTACCATGATGCTGTAATACATAACATTTAAAAGAAACATTATGTCATTTGTAGTGTTAGTGACATTGTAAAGTTTCAATTACAATGACAATGGAATATCAAAATCGAAGGCAAAAAATATAAAATGAATCCGAGTTATAAATGAATCAAACGCATAAAAATTAATTAATATGTATAAAAAGTATTTTATTAAATATAATTTAATAAATATATATTTTTATATTATTATTAAATAAAATTTATTTATTTATTTATTTATAATTACTATTGTTATAATATTTTTATAAACTACATATAGTAATTTTTTAAGCACATTAAATAATGATAACACGGTCTAGTAGTTAATAAAGTATATATTTTGGAATAAGTCTATAGTGAGAATTCTTTCTACAGATTTTATAGATTTATAGTTGTTTTTATAAACATTCGTGAATAACTTAAAAACTTTTGTAAACAGTTCGTAAATATCATAGTTTAAGACTTGTATTCAATTTGGATTATTAATAAATAGTGATGAACACGTTCGAAAATCTTACTACTTTGTTCAGCTCAGTTCATTTACAACCATAAAAACTAAGAAAATAACAAACTTGGAATCCTAAATATATTAATTAGCTCAAAATTTAATAGTTTAGAGTTTTTATCAACACTATAATTATCTATGTTTGTTAAATTTAAATTAAATTTGGAATTAATGTGAATAAATTAATTTGATTGAATTTATAAGTTTTAATGTTGAGTAAGAGCATTAATAGTAGACACTCAACCATTTTCCTAAATTTATATATTTAAACTTTCTATTTTTTGATTCTCTATATAAATATACACTATAATGGATTCTCTAAACTACTCTTTATATCATTAAAATAATATGTTATACTATATTTTTATTTAATAATAATTTATTTATAATCTAATATGAAATAAAAATAAATGGTACGTAAAACGTGAAAGAGAAATGTGGGAGAATTTTTTATATATAATTTAATAATTATAATGAGTAAATAGTACTTTACAATATATCGGAAAATACTGTACAAACTATATAGAGAAAGATAAATATAGGGTATATGGTGTGGGATTATTTTTATGACTTTTTAACTTTTTTTATTTAAATATAAAGAAATAAACCACTATACGAAATCTGCTACTAATGCTCTAACTTCATGATCAATTTTATGTAAAGCATAAAATTGAAAACGAGTGAAGTTAAAAATTTTTTAAAAATCATATCTATCTCATTTATAAATATTTTTTTAAACTTTTAAAAATAAAATAATACACAAATGATAAATTTAAACTACTTCGATTGAATGATCGAAACTACGGGCTAGTTTCGCATGTGTTTAGGTTTTTATATTTTGTTGAAATTTATTTTGAATTCTAATTTTAAAATAATTTATATTTAATATGAGGGTGAGTATGTTTCAAAGAGTGTGTTTTCAAAAAATGGGTTTTATATATATATTTTTAAAAATAATGAGTCCAAATAATAAAATAAAATAAAAGTAAAATTTAATAATATTTAAATATTCTGTTAGAATGGAATTTAGATTTGAAATAAAAATTATTTGAAACTTTTTTTATATACTTTCAAATTTTAAAATTAAATATTTTTAAATTTAAATAAACTCACTATTTTTAAAAATAATTATCAACTGTTTGGTACCAACTTAACCTAAATCAAAGCATTTCCAATAATATTGACTAAATTATATTAGCGAAATATATATGTAACTTTATACCTTTAAGAATATTTTAAATAGTTCTAGTTAATTTTAATTATTATTTTTAATTTACCACATCAAAATACTTTATTTCCTCTTCTGATGTGCTTAATATAAAAGACAGGTTGAGATTTTAAAATAAAAATATAATATAATAGGTGAAGTTATAAATTTAATTAAATTTAACAAAGTTAAATATTATTTATATTATAATTACATTAGATTCTTTTTTATTATTTTATAACTAAATTTCATTTCAGTTTTTGCTTCAATTAAGATTTAAGCCAAATTTATATTATTATTACCTCACCGAGAAATAGGCTAAATTTAAAACTATCATCAGAACCATTATTTTAAATTTTAAATAATAAAAAATAATACTAATAATCAATCAATCAAAGGGTATATGTCCACTCCCTAGTAAAAATATAGGCCAAATGTAGTAGTACTTCTGTGGAGGGGGAAAGGCGGAAAAAAAAAAAACCGAATAACAGAGTCGGGGGTCATCCCAGGGCCACATGCGTGTCAGGAAAGGTAGGTCCGTACCCGCATTCGCGTGTTGATATTCTATTGGTGGCATGCGAACAGGTAGAAAAAGCGATCACACGTGTTGGGTGTCGGGAGGAGAGAGATTCAGATGGACGGCCAGATAGGCCTAAGTACGTTCGAGGACCTATGTCACAGCCGCTGTACGTGTCGGGGACCTACCGGTGACGGTGACGGTGACGGGCAGGTGCCCGTAGGAGATGCCAATATAACGTGTCCCCAAGAATTTTCTTCACACACACACACTTTTTTTCTTCATCGGATTCAGGCCAATTGAACTCTGAGGCGGTTTGAATTTGAGTTTTTTTTCTTCATATTTATTATTATTATTGTTATTTTGGATCGAGAGTTTCATTTCCGGGTATGGCTGGGATGTGCTGCGGAGTTGTCGGGGGCGATAGCGAGACCGCTCCGTTGCAGGTGGAGTCGGGCGCGCGGGCGGCGGCGAGGCGACGGGTAGTGGAGATTCGGCAGCTAAAGTTTGCCGCGCCTTCCGCCTCCTTGTCGGCTTCCACGGAGGAGATTCGCCGGAAAGTCCAGCCGCTCGAGGCCTGCCGGAGTGCACCTCCGCGGCCGCGAGATTGCGAGAGCGCCGTAGAGAACGGCTGCGGGGAAGAAGGTTTCCGTAAGAGACGGAGGGTGGAGAAGGCCGTACAGGTGGAGCACGACGAGATGGTGGCGCAACGGAACCCAGGGTTCGGGATGACCTCCGTGTGTGGCCGGAGAAGAGACATGGAAGACGCCGTTGCTATCCATCCCTCCTTCTCTCTCCAGGAATGCGGATCACACTTCTTCGGCGTCTACGACGGCCATGGCTGCTCTCATGTAAGTTGTACACAGCCCACTAGCCACAGTTGATGATTGTTGTGTTTCGGGGCATTAATTTGTACTGAAAGGATTTAACTTCTGGTTTGCAGGTGTCGATGTTATGCAGAGATCGGTTACACGAGATAGTGAAGGAGGAGATCGAGAGCGGCGGCGGCGGCGGCGACGATGCGGGCTCGTGGAAACTTGCCATGAAAGGGAGCTTCGACCGCATGGACAAGGAGGTTCACGACTGGTGCAGCAGTGAGGCTAAGGCCAAGAGCAACTCCGGCAGCAGCTGCCGGTGCGAGCTACAGATGCCGCAGTGCGACGCCGTCGGATCAACGGCGGTGGTCGCCGTCGTCACGCCGGAGAAGATCGTCGTCTCCAACTGCGGCGACTCTCGCGCCCTGCTCTGCCGTAACGGTTTCGCAGTGCCTCTGTCCTTCGATCACAAGGTGAGGGACGGTTGGTTACACTTCCAAGTGTCTCTGTCCTATATGTCTACTACCTACATCTGCCTTGCATATAGCCTTACCTCACTCGGCTTGCTTGTTGTTGTAGCCTGATCGTCCGGACGAGCTTATACGCATCCAAGGCATCGGAGGCCGCGTAATCTACTGGGACGGGGCTAGGGTTCTTGGAGTTCTAGCCATGTCCAGAGCAATAGGTAAGCACCCAAATCATAAAAAAAAAACATTAATAATCTCCCGTCTCTTGAGGTCATACGCACGCACGTCAACAAAAAGCCTCATGGCGTCAATTTTGTGGTTTTTTTCAGGCGACGATTACTTGAAGCCGTACGTGATACCGGAACCGGAGGTGACGGTGACGGATAGGACGGAGCAGGACGAGTGCCTGATCCTCGCGAGCGATGGGCTGTGGGACGTTGTGGACAACCAAACTGCGTGCGGCGTCGTCCGCGAGTGCCTGCGGGCGCAGAGTCTCTCGTCCCCGCATCAGGGAGAGGTAGCCGTGGGCGGCGTTGGAGCCGAAGGCTCCGACAAGGCGTGCGCAGACGCCTCAATCCTGCTCACCAAGCTGGCCCTGTTCAGGCACAGCACAGACAACATCAGCGTCGTGGTCGTCGATTTAAGGAGAAATAATAAACTATAGCAGCGCTTGCCTGAATTGCTGTTTCGTTTTGGACTATATAACAAGTTTTCCTCTGTGACTAAATGCATATATAATTACTTATTTTTTGTTTCTTTTGTTTTTCAAAATTGTTTTATCCTGGTTGACATAACGAATTGAAAGCTTCAATGTTGACAGATATATCAGATGGATTTTCAATTGTAATGTCACTCGTTAAAAGATGCAGCCTTAAATCCAAATTTGGGAAATTTTGTGGACTTTTTTTAATGACTTGCGTTAAGCCCATTTATTTAAAATTGTATAGAAAATTATGAGAATTGGGCATAAAAAAATGTCTTAGAAAAGTGGAAGGGGACGTACACAGGTACACAAAGAAATTAATTTCTGGGTTTGAATGTTCATAGGTCTGGTAGATTGGAAAATTATCCGGATGTTGACTATAACATAATGGATCGAGGAGAAGTGTATTATTGAAGAGCGGTAATTAATATTTAAGGGAAATTAAAGTATTTTCATTATATAAGAATACTAGCACTAATCTTTTAATTTTTCTAAATTTAAATTTTTTTAAATTATTGTTTATAATATTAAAATAATATTCTAACTTTTTTATTTTTTAATTATTAATTTTATATTTTAATAATTATATGAAGTTAATATTTTCATATAAATTTTACACAAGAAGTTAAATAAAAATTTTGCTTTAGATATATTATTTCTTTTGAAAAATTATTAGTTATACTTCCTTCATCAAATACAATTTTCACACAATTATATTAAAGTGACTAAAATATGATTATATTATACAAACTCTTAATAAACTAAATTCAAAAAATCAGAAAAAATATTTTTTAAAAAATAAAAACTCAGCTCGCGAGCTTGGCTCACTTGAGTCCACAACATGTGAACCAAAGCCCGTTCTAGCTCGTATATAAATGAACTAAATTTTATAGGCCTAGCCTGCTAAAAAACACATGTGCTAGCTCACGTGGCCCGCAAGTCAAAAGCTCATTTAACATCCTAATGAGAACGTTATACCAATACCTAGATGGAGTGCATGTGGCAATGCCACAAGCAGCCACCACCACGTGCAAAAGATTGTACAACTTGCCTTTGATGAGCCGCTCATGTGCACATAACATCACTACATGTAGAATCTATCGCTACGTGCATATATCGTATTGTTTAAGTTACTTCTAATGATAAGACTCTTCTTTTACTTAATTGCCTTATCGTATTAAAAGTTTTTTCTTTTTTATTATTTTCTTTTATTTAATTCGTATTAAGATATTTTGATATTTTATTTTAGTTTCCTAATTGTATTAGGTTTCTAATTCCTACTTACTAGGTTGCCTATAAATACATAGGAGTGTAAAACGGGCCGGTCCGGCCCACGACGAAGCGGGCTAGCCCATTTGGCCCGCATTTTAAACGGACTAGATATAACTCGGCCTGGCCTGGTTCGCAAGGGTCCATGGGGGCTCGTGAACTGGCCCATGATTTTTTTAAATATTTTTATTTAATTTAAAATCAATCGAGACGAGTAGGTCAATATTCTGATATTCATCTATACAATATTAAATAACTTTAATATAATATACATAATCAAATATATATTAACAAGTCTCCTCATATTTTTTAAAACTGTATTGTTTGCATAAAATATGAAATCTAATTACTCAATTAAAGTTTTATAATATAATATATGCATTAAATTTTAAGGCATTTACGGATAAAAAAAATAAAAACAAAACAAAACAAAGAGCCTGCGGGCCAGCCCGCGACCGAACAGGCCGGGTTTAAATGGGGCAGGCCTAAACGGGCTAGCCCGTTTAGGCTCACAATTTAAACGGATCGAGCCTTTATCGGCCCGGTCCGCTCCAATCCCGCAAGCCCACTGACCAGACTCGTGGGCTTGAGCTTATTTTACACCACTATAAATAAGTCTTGTATTTAGATGAATTATTCATTCAAGTTGACTTTTTATTAATTATAAACTCTTAATTAGAGGCTTATTCTTATATTTCATCCTTTTCAATTCATTACTTGAATTGCCTGTGCTAGGGTTTGGGTATTCAGTTATCTTTCTCTAGATTATTGTTGGATCCTAATCAAGGTCCTCAACACATTCATATTGAGTTTCTTATATTTCCCCCTAAAATTTAGTTAAAAATGATACTATCTAAAATTTTATATTAAATTTTATTCATTTTTTAAAAATACCTTCTATATTTCCTATCCTATAATTTTTTATTCTATTAAAATAATATTCTTATATTCTTTATTTATTTATTTTCTCTCTTCTACTTATTATAAGCATTTGGAAATTCATATGTATAAAAAATAATATAAACAATTATAGAAAAACTTTTGAGAATGAATAGTATATTGAAAACCTTGATTAGGATCCAATAACAATCTAGAGAAGGATAACTAAATACTCAAACTCTAGCCCAAACAATTCAAGTAATTAACTGAAAAGGCCAAAAATAAGTATAAATATCTAATGTAAGAGTTTATAATTACCAATAGTCAATAATCTGAATACTTCCAAATACATGACTTATTTATAAGTAAACTAGTAA
Source organism: Taxillus chinensis (assembly GCA_023512835.1). Taxonomy (NCBI): domain Eukaryota; kingdom Viridiplantae; phylum Streptophyta; class Magnoliopsida; order Santalales; family Loranthaceae; genus Taxillus; species Taxillus chinensis. Next base: position 33,223,754 of record CM042090.1, read on the forward strand.
TTGTGAATTGGAAACCTAATACAATTAGGAAACTAAAGTAAAATACCAAAATATCCTACTACAAATTAAATAAAGAAAAGCAATAAAAAGGAAAGACTTCTAATAAACAAAAGAAAGTAAATATAAAAAGAGTTTCAGTGATAGAAGATGTCTTGCACAACACGATACGTGCATGTGGTGATGTACGTATCGCACATCATGGGCAACTCAACATGGGTAGGCCACGGGCATTGATTCGGGTAGGCTGGTATAGGCATTAGCACAAGGTTTTCATTATTCTCCCGCCCTTCAAAACTTCCTTTAAGGGAAAATTGGAGAAATTATTCTACATCCAAAGTACAACGCCCCATTAATCCCCGACCTCCTTTACGTGAACCTCCTACATCACTGTCATAATAATAGGCTGCTACAAAAATAGAAATGGAGCAGATCACAAATCTATTGTGTGCTTTGCTCACATGTCTGGCTAGTTGCTCCTTACATTGAGGAAAAGTATCACAATGTCGAGAGAGTCTTCGACGATGAAGGTCTTATCGACTTCGACTTGGGCATCATCCACCACAGTTGATTGAGTAGAGGAAGTCAGAGGGATCAAGAACTTTGAATTTGGAGTTGGGTCGTCGATCCCTTTAAATGAGTCACTAGATGGGAATTCAGCCTCACTAATATCAATATAGTGATGTACTTGTCAAATGAAGCATTTTGATAGTAATTGCGCCCGATTTGGAGTCGAAGCCCCGATAATTGGAATTTGGTGATCCAGAGCTCAAATTAATTGAAGTTGAGGTAGGAATTCATGTTCTAAACCTTCATTTACCTGTTTGGTAGTGTTTAAACTCATTTACAGTGATTAAATTCATGATTTGGAATTAGGACTGTAAATGAATCGAGCCGAGCTGAATAATAAGGTATTCGAACGTGTTCATTACTATTCATCAACAAACAAAACCAAACATAAGCCTTAAACTATGATGTTAATGAACTATTCATGAACATTCACGAACATGTGTTCACAAACGTTTACGAACACAATTACAAAATCATAAAAATCTACAAAAAAATCCACATCATAAACTTATTGTTGGGCCTCATTTTGTCTGGGTTGGACATACACATTCATTTTCTGTTTTAAATTTCTTTTCTATTTGTCAATCACTTTGTACAGATAAATAAAGAGACATGACCATTGATTCGAAGGGTACATTTTAGTGACTTCTTTAAAAAAACTTTCAAACACAAAAGAGCCAGTCCGGGGTAATTGGAAATCGAATTCCAGGATCAATGTCTTCGACTATGCTCAAATCTGAGGTCAAACAAAGAAGTTATAGCCAAAACTATATTTTGACCGCTAACGACAATAAATTAGCTAACCTTATCTTGTATATTATTTATTCTTTTAATTTGACCTTCATTCATACAACTTTTCATATGGCCTTAGGACATAAATACTGAGCATGATTTTAGGTGTACATTCAAAAATTCATTACTTAAGTTTAGGGATAGGTGAAATTGGTCTCCATCAATCCATGTGTACTCATTCATGCATTTGAAAACAAAAAACAAAGACAAAAAAAAAACAAAAAAAAGACATGTAAATCATACAAATCCCTAGGACTCATCACATTTATTCATACATCACCCTAAGAAAAGCATGTATTTAAATCTCTCATGCACATCCTTGCATTCATGCATACCTTTAACATAAAAAATGAAATAAAATAAAAGAGAGCTTACCACATTTCACTTTTTAGAAGTTAACATAGCACATTGATATAATTTGCGATCCCATCATCAACAACCATCCACTTCAATAGCAGACCAAACTAAAAGTCGTTTTACTAGTCTGGAGTGAGGTCAGCAAGAACTGTAGAATCAAATCAAAGCTATGATGGAAATGTTGACAAAAATAACAATGGACAGAGATAGGGGCTCTACGGAGATAGTCCTTCTGGGTAGCCACAAGAAGCACTATTACTCCCAAACTTTATACCAACATCTCCCCAAATATTTGTTCCAACCAATGTGAATCCTGGACCTTTAAACCATATTCCATTTGTTTAACCAAATCCAGTGAATGTTACTGAACCGATAGAGACTTCAATATATAAAGAAGACGACTAGTCTATGACGATGAAACAGTTAGAAGAAAGACTAAAAGATGTGGAAGGAATAAAACCCTATGGAATGATCAATCCTCAAGACTTATGCCTAGTCTCTGGAGTTGTTCTACCACCAAAATTCAAGGTTCCATAATTTGAAAAGTTTAATGGATCCTAATGCCCTATGACACATATCACCATGTACTATTAGAAAATGGTTGCTCACGCCAATGATGATAAACTCCTAATTCACTGTTTCCAAGAGAGTTTGACCAGGGCACCACTTCGATGGTATATTCGGTTGGAGGGATGTCATATCAGGACTTGGAGAAACCTAGCAACTGCATTCTTAATGTAGTACAAGCATGTCACGGAGTTAAAATTGGACAGGTTAGCACTGATGGCTTTTGAAAAAAGGGCTAATGAAAGCTTTAAAATTTATGCTAGAAGGTGGAAGGAGACAGCTATGGAAGTCTAATCCCCATTGACTGAAAAATAATTGACCATAATGTCTATCAGAACTCTAAAAGGAGTATACTATGATAAGCTAATTGGCATTGTGTCTAGCAACTTTGCAGACCTAGTAACTTTCGGGGAACACATAGAAGATGGTATTAAGAAAGAGAAGCTTCATGGAGATGCATCTGATCCACCAAAGAAGTCTCCATTGGGGGAAAAAAAGGAAGCTGATACTCAAATAGTTTGGAAGAATCCTTCTATTCCTCAAGGAACCTTTGGGGCATACATAGATTTTTTTCTAATATCCGAATTTTATGCGGGGTCACCTCCATTTGCAGCCTACATAGCCCCAGTACCCCAATTTCTAACATATCAACTACCAAGGGGAGCCCCTAGCCCTTTTCCACTAGTCCCACCCCCGACTGTGCAACCTGGACCCCATCAGACATCTGCTAGGCCGAACGAAGCTCCCAACAAGACCAAGCTAGAGTTCGACCCAATTCCCATGACCTATACTGAGTTATATCCCCAACTTTTGAAAGCTAGTATGGTGAGCCCTATACCTATGGGACAAGTGAAACAACCTTATCCAACATGGTACAAAGCAGATGCCTACTGTGCCTATCACAATAATGGAGTTAGTCACAACATTGAAGGTTGTATCACCTTTAAGAGGAAGGTCCAACATTTAATCAATTCTAAATGGCTGGATTTCTCAAAGCAAGCTAGTGTACCAAATGTTAACTCAAATCCATTGCCAGAGCATTCCAACTAGTGAACCATGAACGTGGGAGCCATTGGAATAACGAAGAGGAGCAAACTTTGTGACTCATTGGGAAACTCTTTGGGAGTTTAGAACTTTTTCTTCTTCTTGTGTTTGGTTTTAATTAGTCTTGTTTTTCTGCATGCTCTTTGGATATTTAGAACTTTGTTCCCTTATTTGACATTTATGAAAAAATAAATGCTTGTCTTTTAAACTAAGTTATTTTACCCACTTTTTGTGTGCAATGTCCATTATCACTTGTTTACTCTCTTGACATGGGTGATAAGCCCAACAAGTGTATACCAAACAAAGAATCTAGGCTCTCTAGGTTTAGTCAAAACTAAAAGGACGACCAGATGAGCAATTACCATTTGAAATGAAGGACCTGATCTAAGAGAGGCAACATCCACTTCGAATAAGGGCATTTGACACTGTAGGTTTCCTTCTGCCAGCAAGAGATAAGTTTATTTTTGTTTTGAGCATTTGAGAAAAATTCTGATTATTTAAGATGAAGAGCGGCTGTCTTTTCTTACTTCGTAATACTACCCTTGCTAACCCTTTTGAACCTGAATATATTTTCTTTTAGATAACTCGATCCATAGTTCACCCCTTATTGGGGTAATTTATAAATATAAGACCCCATTATGGGGCAAATTGTAAAATAATTCTCACATTGGGATAGTTTTTAAGACCCCTTATAAATGTATACCTCATAGTCGGGAAAATTTTGACAAAAAACAAACAAACAAAAAGAGAGAGCGAAAGAAAAGAAAAGAAAAGAAACCTTTTGTATAGCAAAATCCCATATTGAGATAGTTTTGTAAAGTATCTGAACTATGGATTAAATGAACTATGAGGCATTGGGGTAATTTTAGCAATTTTGTAAAGTATAGTCTAAACTATGGATCAATTCTAGCCTAGAATAGGTTCAAGCCACTTTATACCCTTTCTTGTTAAACCCAGTAGCCCAAGCCTACGTTACGGTCCTAATGAAGTCCGCTTATATTAAATGATCAAAATTATTTCTCAAATACTCAAACAGGAACAAAGTCATGGGTATCTAAGGCAGACTTGACGAAAATCCGCAAGGGCATCAAGAGTAAAATATAAAGCTAGTTACAAAGCAGAATGAATAACAATAAGAAATAAAGCAGGCTTAATGAAAACTCGAAAGGATACAAAGAGTAAAATTCAAAGCCAAGGAAAGAAGATTAAGCACTTAAGGCCCAAGATTAGTCATCATCTTCTCTAATTGAGTCCTTGAGCATTAAGACTTAAACAATAAGGTCCAAGAGCATCCAATATTCTTTGAGCTTCATAACATCAAGGGTCCAAGACTACCAAACAAGTAGCTAGAATCTCCAATTGAGCCTCTACACCTCAAAAGTCAAACAATCAGGCATTCTCTCAAGCTTAGCCTTTGAGTACCTAGATCCAAACCATCAGATAGAATTTTCATGGAGGAATATCAAACCGTCAAATTTATGTTATGCCTAGTTGAAAGCTACACCTAGATAGTTCAGATCAACTTTGGGAGGTTTCCCCTCAAAAGCTTTTACCTCTATTAAGCGAGAAAACAAGTGGTGATTTTACATAGCATAATCATATTTCAAAAAATCATTTTCAAAAAAAATTTTATTTTCAAAATTCAATAGTTTTGTATGTGTTTTTTTTTAAATGCTTATGCCCTAGCTAAGTTTTCTAGGGTGTTACTCGGTAAGAATGCCCCAACCAAGTAAGAAAGGGTTCCCCGACTGAATGAACCTACTCCCTAATTGAAGCCAAAACTACCGTCTAGCAATACAATGACCTCCTAGCAAGGTTTAATTGATTCAGAATAGTTTTTTAGCTATGAAATTCTAAAGAAAGTAGGCAGACTTCCTCAGGAGTCGGAGCACCTTCAACTAAAGAATGTTCCAGATGAAATCTGAATCCAATTCCCCAACAAGTCCATATGAATTCCAACAGTATCAATCCCCTGGTGGCTTAAGCTCCCTTTTTAACGTAAAACTCATCATACATCCTAGACTTGCATCTCATTGGATGGCTGCATTACACGCATCATTTGCATGCATTCATCATTTTCTTCAATTTCAGGAACATTGTTGCCTCTAAAAATCTCAAGAGATCATTCTCAACAAGCTTCCCAAAAATAATCAAGCTCTAAAGGTTTCCGTTGTTCAACCATAGAAGTCATTCTTTACGATTTCTCAAGCCCTAGAAGCATACGTGTAATCACATACACATCTTATTCTTTCTTCAAGTAACCTCGTAGAGCGATCTCATTGAGTGAACTCATAGAGGGAGCCTGTTGGATCAAGCCTAGAATTTGGATGATGCGGATAAAATCCTATATAATTTGATTTGAGACCTTGTATGTTTATTCTTAGTTGTTGCAGAAGATATAACCTTAATTCGGACCTTCACTCGTGAGAGAAAAGCTAAGGACATGATACATAATCCTGATCCGGACCAACGTGAGTGTCGTCAAACACTTAGTAAATAACCAAGTCTACATACGGAATAAGGATCACTTGTGCGGACCAAATGCTTAAAGTTACGGACTAAGAGATTCGCGTCTTACACTTTAAAATAGACTAAGTTAAATAGATACGGAATAAGAATCCTAGTCTACATCTCGCATAGAGTAAGTGAAAACTATCGTCGAAGAAAAGACTAAGTCTTCCACTCAAGCGGACTAAGGACAAGAAGACACGGAGTAAGGAATTCGAGTATTTTATTCTTGCGGAGTAAGGAACGACTTGTGCGGAATAAGGACCCTAGTCCTTTATTCGCATGGAGTAAGGAAAAGAGATACGAAGTAAGGAATCCAAATCTTTTACTCAAGCAGAGTAAGGATGCGCTAATACAGAGTAAGCCATCCGGACCTTTTAACTCATGCGGAGTAAGGAAACGCTGACATGGAATAAGGATTCCAGTATCAAACTGACATGGAGTAAGGATCCGAGCTTAATTAACACGAAGTAAAGAACTTTACGATGAATTAAGAAAACGCTACTTCAACTTATCAGCTTTGCATTTAAAGTCATCAGCTCGTTGTGTCCCAATGTAAGACAAACTCGTTGATAACCTAAATTATCTTACACGTGGATCACACAGAGATGTGGACAGAGCTTTAATTGCACTTGGGATCATGCAAAGTAATTTAATGTTTAAAGACCCAAGATCTTGAGCTCCACATCCATAGCAATTCAAGCAGAATCATTTCCAAGAAAGACTAAGTGGTACACAGTGCTCGGAAGATCAAGTTCCAAGAATGTCTTTCCAACGGATGGCTATATATATATATATATTGAGACTTGTAAATTTCATGTGGAGGCGCATACATTTACAAGAGCTTTAAGAGATTATATTGGCTAGTGTGTAAGTCATTGTAAAAAAAAAGTGTAAGAGAGTTTTCAGTAGATGAGAAAGCTTTATTAACTTTAATCTGCTATATTTTGTTGTAATTATCTTTTGATAATAAAACAAAATACTTTCACTATCTGGTTATCTTTCGCACTAATTCTATCATTTAACTAGATAAGTATTGTGCTTGAGAAGAAAGGAGTTTTCGATTAGAGCCTATTCACCCCCTCTAGGCTCCCAGGGACCAACAAAGCCCATATTGAGTCATCAACAAATTTCGTCAACAATCATTGATTTTTTTCAGGCCCTAGATGCCATTTCAGTCTCTTTCGACCTTAGAGGTCATCTCATGTACATATCATTATCTTTTTTATCCCTTTGGGAAGTGCGCAAGTAATTCCTTTGTATTATCCCACCTTTCTTTTTCATTCTTTCAGGAAGTCCACTGGCAGTTCTCCGGTACCTATCCTCAGTTGTTAAATTTAATTTTGGAAAATCTATAGGCAGTTCCCCTGCACCTATCCCACTTTTTCTTTTCAATTTTAAAGAAGTCTGCAGGTAGTTCCTCTACACTTATCCTTCTCATTTTCTCTGTTTGGGAAGTCCGCAGGCAGTTCTCCTGCAACTATCCCACTTTCAATTTTCAATTCTTATCGGCCCTATACACTTTTTCAATTCCTGTTGGCCATAGATGCCTTTTAAACTTCCGTCAGCTTTTTGTCCTTTTCAATTTCTTGTTCGCTCTAGATGCTTCTTAAATTTTTATTGGCCTTAAAAGCCTCCTTTTGTTCTTAGGGATAGACCCAACCATGACGTTCTATTTTGCTTCTACATCAGGTAAGTCAGGTAAGTGCTCTAACTCGTCCAAAATGATTCCATTCTAATCTTTGCACACTGTTCGTATACAAATAATGTACAAAGAGGGGTAGCTATTGGACCCTCTTTTGTCTGGGTTGGACATACATATTCATTTTCTATTTTAAACTTTTTTCTATTTGTTAATTACTTTATACAGACAAATAAAGAGATATGACCGTTGATTCGAAGGGTGCATTTCAATGACTTCTTTAAAAAGGCTTTCAAATGCCAAAGAGACAGTCCTAAGTGATAGAAAATCAAATTTTAGGATCAACGCCTTCGACCATGCTCAAATCTGAGGTCAAACGAAGAAGTTATAGCCAAAACTGTGTTTTGACCGCTAACGACAATAAACTAGTGACCAACATTCAAAACGACACTCCGGATCAGGTCACGAACCTCATGCTCTTAATCCTATCATCATTCTGAGAATTTTGATTTATATATTGCATATATTCGCTCACAAAGCTTATTTTCGGGAAATTTTTTTTGGTAATAAACCTATTTAGGGACGCACAGTACAATCTAGGCACAAAAATAAACTCATTTTCAAGAAAAAAGGATATGGGGTCACTCGTTGTGATGCTCAGAGTCCAAAATTTTTTTTTCCACATTTTAGTGGAAACCAGATTGTTTTGCCGATCCCAAAAACCCAAAATATTAGTTAAAGATTACAAAATGGAGCAATAAAAATTTCCTTTTTTATTCTTTTCTCTTTTTTTTTTCCCACTTACCCTTGGTCACATGTTAGCGTTCCATTGGTTCATAATAATAAAACAAAAAACAAAATAACAAACAAAACAAACTAAAAACAAAAAAATGGCAGCCACTCAAATTCACCCAATCACCCTTATCACTTCCTCACCTAATCACTGCGTCTTATTCCCTAATCCGTTTGTCTTGTGTCGTCTTCCCCCAATTCCATACATCCGCTGCCACGATGCCTGACCATCCACACCAAGCACCAATCGGCAACAACACCAGCCCATATAGTATTCTTCCTTCTCTCCCACAGACCAAGTCCAACCTGAACCAAACCCATGGCTCGCACCCCAAGGCTCAAATCTAATCCACCCAAGTCATCTTCAACGGCCACAACTATGCCACATCCAAGCCCCATCCTCGAGCCAAAGTAACCTTTCTCCTTGCCTATATACACCCATCTTTGCCATCAACAAAAGAGGGGCTCTCATAATCAAAATACCCAATCCAAAATCACGTCTCAAACCCTCATCACCTCCCTCATCATATTGAAAGAGAGCCCCGAGCCAGAATCAAGCCGCCTGCCACTACCATGTCAAAAATGACTAGCCTCCAAAACCTCCATTCATCTTACCCATTCTTCCCTTCCACCACCATAGCCCGTAGGTGTCGACTCGTACCTCAGCCACCCCAACCACTAGCTGTCTTCCTCTACCACGCGTCAATGGAGACTGACTGCCTTGACGACCCCTCCCAGCGTCCTCCAATGATGATGCAAACTCAATCAAGACGTGACCTTGGGCCGCTTCGACGACGTCTCTAGTCACGCCCATAGTTCCCACTCCCACGTTGTCGTCGTTGCCCCCCTCCCACCCCTCCTCGGTCGCCACACAATAGAACGACATCGATTGCCTTAATAACAGCCTACCTCAGCCCTCTAAGACGTTTCCATGCTAGCTGATCGATGCAAACGACTCTAACAACGGCATCCCTCCGCTCCTCAATGATAACCTGACAGAGCCACCGATCTTTGTCTGCCCAAGCTACTACCGACCATGAGACATCCCTCCTCACTGCCATATTGCCTCGACTGTAGAAGAAGGCACTCGGCTCCGTGAGGTTGAAGAAGGGTATGGTGTGGGTTTTCTCTGATTACGTCTTTGTTGATTGGTTGAATTTCTTATATCAAACCCACTGTCAATGCTTTCATGGGATATATGTTTGTTTTGATATGGATTTGATGCTATTTACACATACGTTCTGCTCACACTTCCTTTGGCGTTTGATTATTGGTTTTTGTCATTTGAATTTCTCTATACAATGTCAAAATGCATTTTTTTACTGGCTATTCATTTTGGTTTTTCCCAATAGTCTGTTTCTGGTTTTCATCCAAATAGATCTCTAGGTCTTGGCATTTTGGCCTATGTGTTTGTGAAAATCATGAGCCGACTTGGCATTTTGGGTCTTGACGTTGTGGTTTTTTTCAGGTTATAGGTTTATTCATCGGGTTATATGTTTTTAAATTGTTTTGGGTCCTAGCATTCTATTCTTGTTATGATACGTGTTTTTGGGTATATGGCTTTGATTGTCTGTAAGAACATGAGGTCATGTTTTATGTTTTTAATTGTTGTGTTTCATCCTTGTTTCGTTTGGATTGTGTTACCATCTGACTTTGCTTTGAGTTGTTTTATTGGTAAGATTTCAATTTTAGGTGCCTGTGTCTGCATGGCTCTGGTTGTGCCCATTTCGGTCATGACTTTCATCCCTCTGCCAATGCTATTTATGTTCTTTCTGTGTCTAGTTGCCTGTGGGCATTGGACTTGTTTATCTATTGTCCTAACAGTTATTTTGTAGGTTTTATTTTAACTTTTTCTATTTTGCTACTAGTACTGATTCATATAATTATTTTATTTTGTTTATAGTTTCTATCTATTTAGGTTTCTCCCATTGTATTTCATTCATCATAATGGCTTTGAGCCACTTATAAAAATGTAAGCATTAAATCAAGTAGTGAAAAAGCAAAAAAAAAAGGAGAGTAAAAAAAAGGTGAAATAAAAAAAGAAGAAAAGAAAAGAGAGAGAAAAGAAAGAGGAAATTTTGTTTTGTTTTGTGAATGTCACTTTCACACACAAATACCTTTATTTATGTTTTCTTAAGATTTGTCCCAAAAATGTTTTATTTTTATTTTTATTTTTATCTAAAAATTCAAAAAACACATTTTTTTAAAACACACAAAATATCACTCTTAAAAAAACAATCAAAAAAACACATGTCCTTTTCCTTTAATTTCATTTTTTTCAAAGAACCATCACTTGTGTATTTTTTATTAACTCCCAAGCCAAGTAAATGTGTTTTTCTCATCCGAATTAAGGTTAAAGCTTTCTTATCATTTAGGATTGTTCCTTAGGCTTTGTTAGTTAATCCTTTTGGGGTCACCCCTCTTAGACTTTTATGACAATTAAATTTAATTGTAGTTTTAATAATAATTTAGTAAAAAGTTAAGCCTTAAGAAAATAAAATAAAATAAGTTTAGACAAGTAAAAATCAATACAAGCAAATAAAACCTCTCTCCTCCTAAGATAGGTACTGAAAGGGTGTTGTTGGGGTGCTAATCCTTTCCCACACGTAATAACTCTCGAACCCAGCTCTGTTGACATAGACTATTTTTTTAGGTGACCAACTGTACCCCAAAAATAGTTGGTGGCGACTATATTTTTTTATCACCATTCGAGTGAAGGGTGGGGGAACTGCATCCTCGAAAGCGGGTTTCCCCCCGAACGAAATCCGATGATGACACTTATAAAAAAAATTATAATTAATTAATAAGTTGGTTGTGTTATCTTTGTTTAATATATTTAAATAATTACTATATATAGTTCATGAAAATATTATAATAATAGTAATAATAAACAAATAAATAAAACATCTATTTTTATTTAATAATAATATAAAAGTATATCCTATTAAAATATATTTAATAAAAAAATTTATATTTAACAAAATGACTTTTATACATATTAATTAATTTTTTAATTTTTCGTTTACAAATAATTTTCATGAACACGAACGATATTCACAAACTGTTTGTGAATATTCGCGAACATATTCACGAATATAACAATAATGTTTGCGAACTATTTGTGAACGATACTATACTTTAACGAATGAACATAAATGATCTTTTACCGAGCCGAATGCGAGCTTGTTCATGAACGTTTGATTCATTTACAGCCTTATTTGGAATGTATATGAGTGAAATGACTCATATACATGTCGAATGTGGAATTGAGCATTTTCAATGCGTTTTGAACTGTGAGTGAGTACCTAGAACTTGTTAGGAGGTGTTTAAAGACTAGTTTTGGTGATTTTGGGGCATGATATGCTGGAAAATTATGAGTTGCAATGGTCAGAAATGGTGTATGTTATCGACTGATCACGACCGACGGGGTGTTCTGGGAGGCATTGACATGATCGGTCACGATCGATTTATGGTCCACTGCGGCCAGTGGGGTTCGATTGCGACTTACAAAGCATGGAAAATACAATCTGGGTTTTGATGAGATCGGTCATGACTGGGTTAGTGTTTGCTGTGACCAGAGGTGTCTCGGTGCCACGGCCGACGTGATGTTTTGGGATTGTGCTGCGGTGTTGATCTGCTACGGTTGAGAGAGGGTCCGCAAGGATCGGTCTAGTGTGTTAAGCTTATCTGCTCCATTTTAAGTGTTGTTTGGCCTGGGTTGAGTCCCAAGGGGTCTTAAATGGGCATGAGTGGCCTTGAGGGTGTGTCTTTAGGGCTGAGAGTCTATGTAATAGGTTGAGTTATGTAGGTATGATTGTATTATTTGGAATATGCATGTGATGTCATGATTTTTTTCATTGTTGTATGTGATGCCATGATGTCTGTGATTTGTGGCCTTGTGATGTATGGGACGTCGTTAGATATTATGCCATAAATAATGTTATGTGATGTTTTAATTAAGACATAAGATACTTTGAGTATGCCATGAGTTATTGTTATGCCATGATATGTGATACTATGTTTGGAGCATGAGATGCCTTGCCGTGATTTGAGGCATGGGATGCCATTGTGATTTCTTTAAGCATGATACACTATGTTATAATAATAGTGGCATGAGATGTCGCACGTGATATATGGGTATACCTGTTAGGTAGAATTGTTTAGTAAAATTATTTATTTAACATTTGGAATGTTGATAGCGCATGAGAGGCATGGTAAGTTGATGGTGCCTGAAAGGCATAGCTTGCATTGGAGGCTTAAGAGGCTAAGAGATGATAACTAATGATAAATACGGCTAAATAAGGATAACTGATAATGTAATTATTTGGGTTAAATGTGACATGATATGAGCATATGCCCACACTTTGCATATAGATATTATATGAGTTGGATAGACCGAGGAGATATGATCCCTATTGAGTTATGGTCGCTCACTTCTCCTATTGTGTTTGTTTTTGTTTGTCCCAGGTGCCTACTAGAGCTAGTGGTTTACCTGAGGTGGAGACTTTGTCTTTGTTGTACATACATTGTTGTATTTAGATTGTAATAATGTTTTGAACTCACGGGGGAAAGAACTATGTATGTATTGCTTTGATTGAAATGAGATTTCTATTTGTGTGTTATATGTGTGGTTATGGTTGTATGTTTGGTATGATGATCAAGTAGGGATGACACCCTTGCTAAGGTCCTTTTTCAAGTGTTTTCACTAACCCTTGTCCCTTCGGGTGCGAGTATGGAGATTCACTAACCGGTTTCTGTAGGTTAGAAATCTAGGGCATGACAGTATCTCTCGATGAAAGCACCAAATTGTTGAAGACTACGATTAAGATCAAATAATTATCTAGAGAAGGATAATCAAATATCCAAATTCTTGCCTAAGCAATTCATGTAATTAACTAAAAAAAACCTAAAATAAGTATAAACTTCTAATATGAGAGTTTATAATTATCAATAACCAATAAGCTGAATAATCGAAATACGTCCAAATACATGACCTATAAATAGGTAAGCTAGTAACTAAGAATTGGAAAGCTAATATAATTAGGAAACTAAAGTAAAATACCAAAATACCATACTACGTGTTAATAGAAATAATGAAATATATGTTTTTCTTCTCATTTTAATCAAGGGGAGTAACAGGTTTGACATCTCAGTACCCAACCTCATCAAGTGTATCCAACACATACTTTCGTTGCGATAAAAGAGATAGAGGAACCAGAGTAGGCCACTTTTATCCCCAAGAAATAGTGCAAACGATCGAGATCCTTGATGCAAACCTCAATATGGAGAAAATGCTTCAAACGTTGAATGCCTTCCTTGTCATTACTTGTAATAACAATATCATCAACATAGACAACCAAGAGAACACAGGCAGCAGCAGAATAGGAGCTGAACATAGAGTGATCAACCTCACATTGTTGAAAACTAAAGCGAACAAGAGCCGTATTGAATCGGCCAAACCAGGCCTGTGGAGACTGATTCAACCTATAAAGAGCATTTTGAAGATGATATACAAGATTCTCGCCTTGAGCAACAAAATTAGGTGGTTTCTCCATATAAACCTCCTCAACAAGGTGACCATGGAGAAAGGCATTTTTGACATCAAGTTGATAGAGGGTCCATCCAAAATTAACAGCTAAGGAAAAAAACACCCGAATGGACAGAATTTTGGCAATAGGAGAAAAAGTATCATCATAGTTAACACCATACACTTGAGTGTATACCTTAGCCACTAGGCGAGCCTTTAATTGTTCAAAGGAACCGTTAGGATGGACCTTTATAGTGAAAACCCATCGGCACCCAACAACATGTTTATTAGCGGGTAACTGGGTGAGATCCCATGTGGCATTAGTACGAAGAGCCTGCATCTCATCATTCATGGCTTGGCACCACCAAGGATGAGCAAAATCTTTAGCAACACTGCGAAGCATAACCAAAGATGAAACAGAGGAAACAAAAGCAGAAAAACAAGATGATAACTTGGTGGTGGAGACAAAGTGAGACCTAGGATACCGAGAGCAGACATTACAAGTATAAGAAACAAAACGGCCAAGAGGACAACCAACACAAGAATGAGTATCTTTACATTGAGCAATAGGAAGGTTATGGCCCAGAGTCGGATCCAAAAATGAGGCGTCGATTGATATGGGGGGAACATCAGGCGATGATATCTATGTCCAGTGAATCGGTCACAAGATGGATGGTCATGGTCCAGAACCGGATTAATCGAACCCAACACAGGAGAGGAGACAACTAGAGGAATGGGGGGCAGAATAACTGGAGGAGTAGGTTAGTTATGGGAGTGATCGGTAATTTGCAAGTGTACAAATCGTGATAAGTAATAAAGTGGATTTTTAGTCTGAATATCGTACCCAAGGGAAGGATGAAGAATTTGAAAATTTTAACTAGCTTATAAAGAGATTTTTGGTTAAAAATAAATAAAAACAGAATTGAATTTAAAACAATTGATTGAATGGATGTGAGAAATGGAAATAAGCTTGTTCGAGTAGAGATAAGTTCGATTGATAAAGGTGATTAGAGTTAAGATTTCATTTGATGTATTTTTTCCAAGAATGTCTTAATTCAATCTAATTCTTTCCTTGTGATCATATTTATTACCCAACATCTAATTCATGAATTAGCCTTTTTTAAGTGCCATAATTCGTGTGTACACCCTAGCATGGGGGACGGATGACCCTTTAAGATTTGGGTTATTTAGTCTAAAGCTAGCACCACACCCACTCTTAACTTGGTATCATAGGTTTCATACTAGCTTTCGCAAATTATGCAACCCCTAGTTTGATTATCTTGCCTTTTCCAGTAATTATGCTTCATTTTCAATCCTTCACATAAGTACCTATGATGATAAAATGAAATGGCCAAAGTCCATTTTATATTTCAATCCAAGATATTCAATAAACACTCACAAGGTGAAAAAGATTAAACTAAAACATTGCAATTCAATTTATTACATCAAACTCCATCCTAACCCCAATCAAGGGTTTTTAAGCTTCCATAGTTTGATTGAAAATAACAAAATTACAAAACATGGAATAAGAATACCAAAAGGATACATCCATTTAAACTAAGAATTCCAAGGTTGATCTTCTTTTCCCAGCAGATTGTCTTCTAACTCCAAGAGATGCCCCAAACCTTCTTCACTCTCCCTTTCTCTACTCTAGATAAGAAATGGAATTGAAGAATGGAAGAAAATTAGATGATAACTAGATGGATGATTTACAATGAAGGATCAACTCCCCTTTTATAGCCTCCCAAGTTGAATTTGAATATTTGAATTCTGGATTCCCCATAATGCCTTATAATTTTTTAAATCAATAACCCATATTTAATCCCTTGTAACTCTCACTTTTTGAATTTGAAAAAGGGATTAAATATTAACCTTCAAAGCTTTCTTAATTCCCATAAAATATCAGTCCAAATGCATAACACCCATTTTGAATTTAAATTTCTTTCATTAATCCTCCTTTGACTTGAATGTTTGGTGCTTGTACTTTGTTCAACTGACTTTGGTCCAGAAGGGAATAAGTGAGCTGCAAAAATGAGGATTCCAACGTCAAAATTTGGGCTTGGTCGGGTGAAGAAGGCTTCACCTGACCTTCACCCAACCAACACCAGACCACCTCAGATTTCACCCGACCAGAATGAAAGTGTCTTCAGTGAAGCTCAGAGACTCCAGATATGTAAAGATCAGCTTCACCTAACCTGGTCGGGTGAAGGGTTCGTCACCCGACCTTTACCCGACCATCACCAAATGACCTCAGATTTTACTCGACCAGAAGGAAAGTATCTTCAGTGAGGCTCAAGGACTCCAACTGTGCAATTTAGGCTTCATCCGACCTGGTTGGGTGAAGGACCTTCACCCGACCAACTTGAAATTTGGTCGTCATGATCTTTAGGTCTTTGAGATTCTTTTTTTCTTCTGTTGATTTAGTGAATTCTTCCTTGATTTTGGATTCCTATCAAAATATAGCAAAAATACCACAAAAACTACAAGAAATCCTCTTTTCCGGGTTAGGGCATGAAAATGTGATATTGTAACTCTTTTGGGCAATCAATGAAGTAAAAGTGTATGAGAATGTACCCAAAATGGCCCTAAAATGGGGGTATAAATCCCTCCGATCAGGGAGGAAGAAGCATAATAGGATGCATTCTTATGAAAAGTGACATCGGCAAAGACATAAATGCAACCAGTCGAGGGGTTATAACACTGATATCCTTTTTGAGTGTGAGAATAACCCATACAAACATACTTAATAGAACGGGGATCTAACTTATCATGACCAGGTCCGAGGCACTGCACAAAACAAAAGATACGTAGTGGAAGAGAGAAAAGAAGAATATTAGGATAAAGAACAGAGTGGGGAATGTGTCCTCAGAAAACAGATGAGGGAATACGAAAAAGACTAACTAGAAGCAGCAGAGGGTGACATAGATTGAAGCTTACTAAGAGAAGGATGTCCAAAGTGATAGTGCAACCAAAAGTGATCAAAGGAATGACAGGCAACCATAGTGGCAACAGAATCAGAATGAATAGTGTGATCAAAGTAATAGAGACCATTAACTTTAGTTCCCTCATCAATTGTCCGTCCAGTCTTCAAATCCTGGAAAATACAACCAGAAGATGAAAAGGTTATAGAAAAATTGAGTCTTAGTCAAGGATCTAACAGATAATAAGTTGTATGGTAAGTGAGATAAATGCAACACGGTTGAAAGAGAAAAAGATAGGTTTAAGTGCGTAGTTCTCATTCCAGTGATAGAGGTTTGAGAACCATCACCAAAGATAACAGGATGAGATGATGTGGGAGCCATAGATTGAAACGATGATAAGAGTTTAGAATTACCAATCATGTGATGAGTGGCACTGGAGTCTATGATTTAGGTATTAGGCTTGGAAGTAAGCAAACAAGAAGGATTACATGATGGTTGCAATGCCAATGTAGCAGTATGTGCTAAAGTTGTAGCCATTCGGGCAGAACTAACCAAGAACTCATAGTCAACACAGGACTAAAGTAACTGATTCAAGGGAATCAGTAATGCTATCATATGCTGCATGTGCCATCATAATGCAATGCAAACAAAATAGACCAATGTCCACCTCCACATACAAAGGACTAAGGGAGGAATATATATATATATATATATATATATATATATATATATATATATATATATATATATTGTATTTGTCACCACTTCACTCACCAACTAGTCTTCAATTTAACAACCAACCAATCAATCACAGATTCATATTCATGTATCAGCAGCAACAGTCGCACAGAAAGTAACAATTATCAAGCAATCAATTATGCATCAGCAACAGTCATAGGAAGCCTATGTATATATATATATATATATGTAACGGGCGGATAAATAAGTCAAGGACCACAATCAGTGCGAACTTAAGGTAGCAGCAAAGGACCTCCCTATGTGTTGAATGTGACATCAACCACTAACACCTTATCACACAATTACCCAACAATATTCACAAAATATATCAATCCCAAATCAATATCCAAAACCACATCGCAATAACAGGCTTAACAAGCATAATAGCAACAACAATATTCACAGATGTCAGGCTTAACAAGCTTAACACGAGAAAGAAATATATATATATATATATATATATATATATATATATATATATATATATATATATATATGGGGCGAAGCCGACCTGAAGAAGCCAGTCCATCATCATCGATCGTCACAACCGAACGATGCAGGTGCGTCACCACCAAAATGGTAGAGAGGCCGAGCATCATTGAACGTCATAGAGAGGTTATGCATCACTGATCGTCGTTGCCATACTGGACAAAAATGTCGTGACCAACCATCATCGCAAGACACAGGGGGAAGAGCGTTGTCTGGGTTGTGTCGCGTTTGGATATGGAATTTTGTTGCATCTCATCACGTTGGAAGAACATTGTTTTGGAACGCTGTCAGTGGCTAGGATCGCGTGGCAAGGTCATGGCCGGGAACACGTCATAGGTCAGCAACAAGGATCGCATTGCAGGGCCGTGGCTAGGATCACGTCGTAGGGACGGATCGTTGCATAAAAGGTTGTCGATGCGTTGTTGTGTCTTCGTCCTCCAAAGGCATTAGTGGATCGATGTCGCAAAGGAGTAATGTGTGATACCACGTTACTGGTATCGTGTGGTCAAGGATCATCATGCGTCGCTGAAAGGTATCATGGCTCTAATACCATGTTAAGAGAAATAATGAAATATATGATTTTCTTCTTATTTCAGTCAAAGGATGATCCCCATATAAATATATTACACATAGGGCCGATATGATATAAATTTCATTGTCTTTCTAATACTACGAATTAAATAAAAAAAAGTAATAAAAAAACTTCTAATAGACAAAGGAAAGTAAATATAAGAAGAGCCTGAAATAGAGCTTTGTCGCACGCGCACTTCAAATAAAATTTAAACTAAATATATCATAGGGTTAACCTCGGTCGTTCACTAACTGAAGGACTTATAAAATTTAATTCAACTTATTCTTCAAAAAAAAAAGCTAAGTTAGAAAATTGAGGGTTTTTGTGTGAAATTAAAATAAAATTAAATATGTAAAAAAAATAATTAACTAAAGACGCAATTGATTTAACCTCTTTCCTCAATTATTATTTACCATTTATCTTTTAATGATGCAATAATATATTTAAAATCCCATAATTCAATTAAATCAAGATTCCATGTTAATAATTAAATTATGAATTCGTTTTAGAAATAAGAATTGAACTCGTACAAATCCTACGGACGATTATGTTTTGCATTCGGGAGACCAAATCGAACTCTACGAATAATAATCTCCAAATCTCAAATTAATTAACCACAATCGTAAATTAATCACAATTAAAAATCATGCTTTAAACAATCCACAAATTAATTACAAAGAATTTAAAACAGATAGAGGAACAAATTGCAAACCATACACCTAAATAATTTATTAAAATAAAAAAATCAGGATTCAAATTAACAATTGAAATTTAAAGTTAAATCAAATATAGAAAATTAATTTATAGAAAACTGAATGTATTGCCAGTCTCATAATATTGTGTCCGCGGTTCTTGAACTCCTCCTCGAACAACTCTCATTCAGCCTTCACATTCTCTCACATCTGCTACAACATCTGGTGAATTAGAGTCGAAGTGACCGATGTGGTACTCCTTGGGCCTCCTCCAAATACTGTGACCGAGAGCCTACTTATAAAGGTTGTGCTGTTGGGAGAATGGAAACTCACCCTATCTTCAATTCAATTGCCCATCAAATACATTTAACTCACAATTAACTCTCTAAAAGTAATTGAAAACCTTATATAACTAAAATAGAAAAGTTATTATAAAAATGTATCAATTTAATAAAATATGAAATTAAAGCTCATAAATTACATGCAAATTTAATGGCAAAATTTGCAGTGATCAGAGTCTGAACGATAGAAGATGTCTTACGCAACATGATATGTGCACGTGGCGATGTATGTATTGCACGACATGGGCAACTCGACATGGGCAGGCCACATGTGCTGATTCGGGTAGGATGGCACGAGCGTTTGCACAAGGTTTTTATCAGTGTTTTCCTGAATAGAAAGATTCATTATTCATTTATTATCTTCAAATCATATTATAAGGAAGTTGATTGAGGTCATTTTTATCAAAATCCTTATTTTTTTATCCTTGATATTATGAACAATATTTTTTTAATTTATTATTTATTATTTTCTTTATTCTTTAAATAATTATATTTTGTTTTTTCTTTTTAATGAATAAATAATTATTTAAGAAATAATATTATAATAAAATAATAAAAATAAATTATTAAAGTTGAGTGATGAAAAAATATATCCTAAAAAAGAAATCATTAAAATAAAAATATATATTTTTAACTTAGATATCAAATATTAATTAATTTAAGGAAGTCAAAAACTAACAAAAATCCAGTCTAGTTTTTGCTTCTTTTCTTTATATAAAAAAGTTAAAACTATTTGTTAGAAAACAATGATTAAATTAGTTTTGATTTTGATTTTTAATTTTATCCAAAACAACTAATTGAAAATTCTAAAGTTTCCTTTGATCAAAAGTAAGTCAAGGTTATTTGTATTTCATCCAATCACTCCATTGTAAATTTTAAGCATCAGTAATAACTTTATCAATCTAAGCTCACGATTCTAAATTGTTAGCACGCTCTTGTTGTGTGAGAAATGATAGGTCTTGGCCAAGTAACTCCACATAATAGCTTTTCTAGAGGGGATAAATGGATTGACCTTTTCATCTTTGGAGCTTGTTGAACCATATCAAGATAAGCACTCTAATAAAGTATGAACATATAGCTAACACTTCATGGAATCTAGAGGCCAATCCACTTCTACCTTTGGTGAAGCCCTATAAGTTCCTATGCAACAAGAGCATGGTAAGAATTTGAAATCAAAGCCATTATTATTGAGGAATGAATTTATTTTCCCTAATAATGTATGCTTAGTTATTGTGTGTGAGTGTGTCTAGAACCAACATTGATAAGTTGTTGTATATCCTCAGAACTTTTCATAGGAAAATTAGATATTCACACTTTCATAGATTAGTAAGAATAGGTCAAGGTAGATAACATATTAAATATCTATCATTTTATCAATATATTACTTTGAATTATTGATAAAATCACATTTTATAATGTATAGATGTGTCCAAAAATTCTAATGTAAACGCATCACAAATTAATGAATTTGGTATGGTTCCCATATATAAAGTGAGTGATATTTGATGAGAGATTATGGTAAATCTCATTTTGAATAATAACCCTATCACATTTGATTTAAAAGGTATTGTTGCTACTAAATTCTAGTTAGGACTTTTTAAATATCATTAAATCTAGCTATTTTATAAGGTTTTATGCAATTTAAATAGTTTATAAGATTATTTTGATTTATTTAATAGATAAATTGATTATTTGTGCAAAATTAAAGGCTCTAACTTATACATTTTGTCCCAAATTGTATTTATAATAATTTATCTTTAGCATCATTCATGTTACTATCTTACAACTGAAAATTATCTATATGTGAAGAATATAGTTGAAGAAATACAACTTTGAAAATATTTTATGTTTTTCTTGTTGGTTGTCAATTCTCTCTCTTTGCGCTTTTTGTCTCTCTTTTTAATGAACTCTTGAATAATTATTTATACTTGTGAGGACTTTTGGGGATTCTTCTTGGAGTCTTCAATATTTGTATTGTAAGAGTTGTGATCCTCTTTGGGGATGTTGTTATCCTTTTCCTAACTATTGCAAGAATTAATTATGCCAAAATTGATTATTCAATCATTGATAAACATTCTTTGCAAATCCGAAAGACATAAAACGATTAAATCTGATGTACGCCTTCTATGTGTTAAAACTAATTATGTTAACCAATCATAGCTTATCATGTCTCGAATAACATATTTTGGGTTTCGCAAATTCTAACTCTTGGAGGCAAAACTCTATCTGAGTTGTAGAGACAAATCTGAGCTTGAGTATAACTTTAAGATAGGGTTCCAACTTCGAGATAAAGCTTCGAATATGTAAAGACTCGTATTTGGGTAGTCTTGACAAATAGCCATTCTATGGGAATGCCACTATCTGGACGGTAGTTTAGCCATCAATGTGAGCATTTTGACAGTACTTAGGCCCGATTTCGAGTCGGAGCCCCGAGTGGCCCGATTGTTGACTTTTTCAGGGTTTATTAGTTGATGTTGCGTTTGAGCAGTCATTTGAGTGTGATAGTATCTAAATAGTATTGTGCTCATCATTTCGAGCGTTTTGACAGTAATTTGACTCAATTTGGAGTTCGTGACTTTGGAGATCAATTATTGCATTGGGAGGTCAATTATTGACAAAGTCAATTATTGATCAATAATTGGCATAAATATAAATAGAATGAAAAGAAAGAGCTTTCACTTTATGCTATCACGTTGGTGCATTTGAGAGAGAGAGAGAGAGAGAGAGAGAGAGAGAGTTTGAAAGCTTGAAGCCTTGGCGATTTGGGGCAATTTGGGTTTGTGAAGCTCAAAGAATCACTCCATGTAGGTGTCCTTGACCTTTTTACCTCTTTCCTGTCTTGGATATGCACGAATTTGTCATGATTTATGACATTGAGTATGAACCTTAGGTTTTGGGGAAAATCAAATTTTGGGTTAGATCTAATGGTTTAGCATAAGATTTGTAGTTAAGAACTAATTTATATCAGTTTGGATATGTGTTTCTGTGATCTGGGATTATTTAACTGTCTATTTTATGAGGGTTGAGAAGTTAACCATGGAAATCTGGATTTAGATCTAGATGGATATAATCTAAAATTATATGTGTATTTTTGCTGTTACCGTGCAATTTAGAGGCGTTCAAGACACATTTTGAGGTAGATATTGTAGTCTGTTGCGTAAAACATATGTTTGTGAGCATCTGGGGGTCGCTGGGTTGATTCTAGACAAAGAACAGGCAAAAACGACGATGAGTAGAACCCTGGGCGAACTTCTGGGT
Organism: Taxillus chinensis; assembly: GCA_023512835.1. Taxonomy (NCBI): domain Eukaryota; kingdom Viridiplantae; phylum Streptophyta; class Magnoliopsida; order Santalales; family Loranthaceae; genus Taxillus; species Taxillus chinensis. The sequence continues at coordinate 33,246,560 of CM042090.1, forward strand.
CGAAAGGTCAAAGACTCGAAGATTTGGGTTGAATGGTCGAAGATTTGGAGTTGTAGGGTTGAGTGGTCAAAGATCTGGAGTCGTAGGGTTGAAAGGTCAAAGATCCGGAGTCATAGGGTCGAAGATCCGTAGATCCGTAGTCGAAGGTCGAAGATCCGTAGATCCGCAGCTTCGAGCTAGTGTAACTACACTGTACTGGACCATTTACATTATAACCTTTAAGTTACAATGTAAATAGCGAAATACCCCCCTTTCGGATTAAAAAAAACTACTAGAAAATTAAATTCTCACTCCTTCAAAATGTGAAAATTGAAATTTAGTGCAAAATCTCAGAAAAATCTAATTTTTCGTAGAGGTGAATTTTTGAAAAGTGGAGTTAGACATCTCAGAAAAATCCCCAAAAAATCAGTTTATCTTAGTTATGATATAGAGACCCAATGCCAGGACTTTTTATGGCAAGAAAACAACTACTATAAGTATCTTCTTCCTTGGTCAAGGCATGAGGATCGATTTGTGAAGACTGACCTCAATTATAAAGGGAGCATTGTGAACCTGAATGCCATACTGGTGTTGGTATATTGGTTTGAGGATTTGGAGCTTGGACTTCATGACTTGTTTGTGTTCTCATCGTGAGGCATAGGTGATAATATGTAGTTGACGTGACAGGCTAAGGCCTGGGTTGAGCCGTTGAGCTCATGGAGCTAGGGCTGAGTGCCCTGAGCTGAGATCCTATTGAGGATCGTGTTGAGCCATTGAGCTCGTGGAGCTAGGGCTTAGTGCCCTGAGCTGGGATCTTGTTGAGGATCGTGGACAAGCTGTCTCGGGTGGGCAGGCTAGGTCCTGATGTTTGTTTGCAGGCTGAGTCCTGATGATTGTGCACGCTACACAGTGCACGAGTACACATAGCATATAGTATAGACTTGTATGTTTGCATGATGTGGAGTATTAGGGTCACCTATTAAGCTTGTCGCTCACCCCTACTTGTTATTTACCCTTTTCAGGTGTGACCCGAGACTAGTGGAGGACTTTCTTCTAGGAGGATGTGCCCACTACTCTAATGTATGATACAGTACTCTATTCTATATTATTTTGTGTGATATCCCGGACAAGGGCCCGTGGACAGTTGTATAATACATACTGTTTGTCATATGATTGATTGTTTGACATATTGTGTGCATGTTAATGTATAAGAAAGTACAAAATTACCCTTAATGTATAACTGTATAGAGTTGCATAATTGAGACAGCACCCGCGGTGTAGTCTCTATTGGTGCTAGTCACCAACCGCTTGACCTTTCCGGTAAGGGCAAGGAGAAGTTATGTTCCTGGTTCCAAATACCCTAGAATTCCGGGGCGTAACAGAATAGGATATGAATGAGCTTGTCTTATTAGTTCGAGCTAGGTTGTGAATTCGTCATAGGATACAGATCCAACACTAGATTACAAATCTGACATTGGATGCTAATCTGTCGCAGGATATGAGTTCTGAAGCAGGATATGAATCTGGCGTTGGCTATAAAGTTGATGTGAAAACCATTTCCAGAACTCATATTTGATTCAGACAAATATCGACACTTAGGCCTCATTTGGTTTGCTAATTACTTATTCTATTAAAAAGGAATTAGCTAATATTGGGATTAGCTAAGATTATGAATGGATTAGTTAATCTCATTCCTTTGTTTGGTTGTAACATTGGGATATACTACATAATCTTGTTTCTTTGTTTGGTACATTGTGTAATGTTGGACCATGGGAAAGTATTGTGATCTTATTTTCCAAAATACCCCCGATAATACAATTAGAATTTTTTAATATAAATAAATATTATATATATTATTTAGTTATGCCAAATATATTTAACAAAATCTTTTTATTAAAATAAATAATCCGCAAACCAAACTAGATGAGACATAAACATTTTAATTTTAAAAAACTAAATAACCATCCAAAGTAAAGATATTCAATTTCTTCTAGCTTCTCAAGCGTCATCAATAATTCGACACACCAATTCTTCATTGTTGTGATATGGAATGCTAAAAAATAGATCTAGTATATCAAGCTAACAGAAAATCAATCTTGCTACTTTGAGATGTTCTTTACTAGTAAGACTAATTATTTTTGATAACTCATCATTAATTTTATATCTACTCTCTCGTTCTTTCGTACCAGTAGCTGCCTTGGTAAGATTCTTTGATGCAATAATTAAATTCGTCGTGAGTTGGTTACCAATTTCAAGAAAATTCTTGATGAGATTATCTCTGTTACTCTTTTTAAGTTTTTTTTTTCTTTTTTTGACTTGAAAGTCCTCCATTGCCATTGGTGGGCAACTATGTACATGAAACATCTTCATTAAACTCTTCGAACCCATCTTTCTAGTTTTCACCAATATTGTTTTCATCACAAGTTTTATTTTATAAATCTTCACAAATGTCAATTGGTGCATGTGTATGTCTTCTAGCAACATGATCTTTTGCATAGACAATACAAAGATCCTAATATAAAGGAAAAGATTTATTTTTGAAAGTAGATGCTCATTTATGACTCTACAAAACCATCAAATATAAAATACCTAATTAATATATTATAAGCACAATCAAAATAAAAATAAATCAATTACAACATGATACAAATTTACCCGCACATAAGATTGCTAAACAACATCTTCAACAACCACACATTTTCTAACAATGTCCCATCCAAATCTATTTGCATGAGGACTAGACAACATTGCATGGACTATTTGAAATTCCCTTTTCAAAGTTTTCAATCTTGATTCTATATGTGGCTTTACTTTAACTCTAGCATTTGGTAATGTCCTTAAGAGCTTTACCTCCAAGATTCTAAGATAGTCTTGTTGAAGCTTTGTCTTTTGTCTATAATTTCCTTCATTGTAGTGCTCCACCATTGCTTGAATAAGTTTGATATCTTCTTCTACCATTTCCTTTTAACAAAGTTTTGAGAATCCAATGTAAATGAATTCATATCTAAAAAAAATTAGAACAATGATACATATTTTCTGTATAAAAGTATAAATATTAAAAAAAAACATACTAATATGGCTAACATGAACAATAAAGACCACCAACAAACATGCAAACAGAGTTTTCAATATATTATGAAAAGTAATCACCCATGACAAAGTACATCGTAACATGATCAATTGTTATCAACACATAACATACATATCTAATGTTTACATGTCAATTTCCTTGCCTAAGTCCCCTCTAGCTTCATCTAAAGCCTCAATATGTGTTATTGGATCGTTATTATTTCTAGTATTTAGGTGTTCATGTCGATCTAATTCTTGCTTTAAGGGATCCACATGCATCACCTTTCTATGTAGTTATGCATAAGACAAGATGTTATAATAATTTGATTATGTATCTTAACTGGGTAAAATGATAGGCTCCTTAAAATAGCCCAACGTAATTTAAGCAATCCAAAAATCTCTCAATAATATTCCTAGTCGATGAACGTTTCATGTTAAAGAAATCTTCTGCTGTAGTTGGTAGATGACCAATTCTCCAGTCATTTAAGTGGTATTGCTGGCCTCTATATGGTGCAAGAAAGCCTTGGCAATTTGTGTAACTAGCATTAACAATATAGTAGTAACCTATGTATTTAAAAAACAAGAAAATGCTTAATGCTTTAATACAATGAATGATTATTAAAACAATGAAATAGTCAAATGTACTTTCCCTCCCTTGAGGTACTATCAATCCATTTCTCTTACTTATTGCATCTTGAAGCATTTTACCATATGCAACAAAGCCATCCTAACTGGCTAAAACATAGATAAAATCCATGTTTTGTGAACATACACCTAGTACTTTTGTGGTGATCTCCCCCTTTCTGTTGTGGTATCTAGGTTTATCATTCAAAGGTACCCTCACTCTAATATGTGTTCCATTTAATTGTCACACGGTGAGAATTTTAACTCGTGCATCACTTAGTCGTATAGGCATGATCTAAGCAAGCCTTACCACTTAGTGCACACGTAGACTGGTTTCGTCCTGCCTTGAGCTCATCAGGAGAATGATTTTAGTTCTCAACCAATTTTTTTAGAGATGGCCAAATTCCCTCTTTATCGTCAAGTCTACGACTAACGGTGTGTTTCCTACATTTAACTAACTCGGCACATCTAAACTTTGAAGGGGTTCCCATCGATTCTCTTGCACAAACTATCTCGGAGCCTTCCCAACACACCAGCTACGTTTTTCACACTACCCCTCCTCTAAGTAGCACGAATGCAATTCTGGGTCAAGCACTCGGGAGATGTCCTAGTTGCTGATAACGTGCATTTATGCCGTTATCCTATGCCTTATATAGGGTGTTTTAGCGTATGTTTTGTACCTATTTGCATGTTATTTTTCACATATTTGCTCTAACCCCTAGGAAGACCCTGTTTGGTGTATAGTGGTACTTTTTGAGTGTTTTTGGCAGGTTTTGGAGCAACCTTTTCCCACACACTTTGGCTAGGTCACTCCATCAACTCACAAGGAAGCTATAGGAAGAAGATGGAAGCAAAATGAAGGCAAAATCAAGGTGCACGTGAAAAGCCTTCTCACGTGCATTCTCACGTGCAAGGATTTTATTGCATGGATGCCTTCTACAACTCAAGAGGAAGCTTTGGAGCAAATTTGAGTCAAATTGGAGTTGCACGTGAAAAAGGTCTTCTCACGTGCATTCTCACGTGCAAGCATTTTTGCGCTCCAAATGATGTATTTTGTTGTTTTAATCATTTTCCTCTAAAGAACTGGGGTCAAATTTGGTGTAGTTTGAGTTTTATTTCGCCTAGAACGTCGATTAGTGTCACTAACCAAAACGACGTCGTTTTGGGCTGCGACCACATTTATAATTAGGGCACACCTTTTGTAACCCTAATTTGGCCCACTAAAACCTATAAATAGGGGTCTTTGGAGGCATTGTAAATCATCTTGAGTGGGAGAATCTGATCTGAGTTCTGAAAAGAGCTATAGCCATTGCTAAAAGATCGGATTGTCCTTGGCAAGGAGTGAGTTTGGGCAGCAGACGCCAGAGTCTTTGGAGGCTGGAGTCCTGGTTCATCTTGGGGTCTTCCTTTATTGTCCTGGTACTGTAATCATGTTCTTTCTTGTAATTGTTATTGCTTTTGTCATGATTATGGAGTAGTTTTATTAGTCTAGGGGAGCAATGTAGCCCCCAATAAATTGTATTCAGTTTGGTTATGGTTGTTCAATAAAATAGAATTCAGTTCTTGTTTAATTCACTTGCTTGAATGGAAATGCCTAGTTTATGCATAATTAGGTAATCTTAGCCCTTGTCTAGGGTGGAACACTAGTGAATTAGATTTAATATTGTATGATGGACCAAGTCTACAACTATTAGATTGTTTATCTACCTTGATCACTTTTATTCACATGGACCAAGTGGGATAAAAGCCTTAAATCTATCTTAGCATGGACCAAATGTAAGATAGGTAGGAGATAATCAACATGAACTTGAACTAGAACATAAATCAAGAACAAGAGCCATAACCAGATTAGTACAATCAATTGGGTGGTAAACATTGTGACCCTAGATGTCTATACCAACCGCTTGCCAACATTCTGATTTAATATCTTTTTTGTTCAAAATATTTGCACAACAAACATCAATTGTCCAGACATAAAATCAACTTGTTAGCTTAGTGCTTGCTGCTTAACAGCATTAGCTACCTCCCTTTGGGTTCGACAACCGGAGTCTTAATACTCCATTTTATTACTTGACCAGTGCACTTGCTGCAAAACCTTCAGACATAATTTATGTGGGTCAAGTTTTTGGCACCGTTGCCGGGGAGGCAAGCCAAACGTTGTTAGGACTAAGTGACATTAGGTGCTTAAGTTTATTTGTGATCTGGAATTTTATTTTCTTGTGATTTTGCTAGTACGGTGTTACCTGGTATCTTTTTGTTTTTGCTACGTGTCAGGAGTGCACCCTAGGTGTTTGAGAAAATTCCTCTGTGTATGCGTCACACCAGGGGTGAGTTATTACCATACGATCCCGAAATCGAACGAACGTTGCGAGAGCAGCGAAGGGCTCAGAGGGTATTAGTTGCAGCTGAACAGCAGTTGGAAGGTTTACATACCTTGTGTGAAGAAATCATGGCTGAAAACAGAGCAAGGGAAGATCAGGGACACAACGGCCAAGGCGGTTATCAGCCGAGGACCTTCATGGATTATGCTAGACCTGTACTATCGGATGAGTATTCAGGCATTAGAAGGGTGCCGGTCCAAGCAAACAACTTCGAGCTGAAGCCTGCGCTATTGCAAATGGTTGGGCAAGATGCATTCCGAGGCTCGGCACTAGATGATCCACACAACTATCTAGCGCGATTCTTGCAAATTTGGACACTATCAAAATTAATGGAGTCTCGGATGACGCCATTAAGCTTCGGCTCTTCCCATTTTCCCTGAAGGACCGAGCTCTTGGTTGGTTCCAAGCCCTACCTGCTGGCAGCATATACACATGGGACCAAATGGTGGAGAAGTTTCTCTCCAAGTACTTTCCACCAACAAGAGTGATTCATTTAAGGAGCCAAATAAATCAATTCACCCAGCATGGTGATGAGTCGCTATACGAGGCCTGGGAGCGATTCAAAGACTTGGTGAGGAGGTGTCCTAATCATGGCAGGCCAGAATGGTTACAAGTCGAATCTTTTTATGCAGGTCTGCACGCAACTACAAGGAGCATGATAGATGCAGCTGCTGGAGGAGCGTTCACGATGATGGAGCCTTCTGCAGCACTGGAGCTTATAGAACGAATGGCGTTGTCAAACTGCCAATGGTCCAATGACAGACGCCCTAGAGCTGAGCCAGTGGCTGCGGTATCAAATTCATCAAATTCAACTCAGTTCGATGAGTTGACAAGAAAGATGGAGTTACTGACAGAACAAATGTCAGTGATGGCTGTTCGCATGGAGGGCAGAACTGAACAACCCAAGGCAGTTACTGAAGACGTTGCTGCAACCCAGCTCTATGAAGAAGCCCAATATATTGGGAATCGAGGTGGAGGATTTCAGTGACAATATCAGAATCCAACCCAGTACCAGAATCCTCCTCAGCCCAACAACTTCCAGAATCAAGGAGGACCTCACCAATTTCAACAACAGCCTTATTTATGGCCAAGGCAGAATAAGGTCTCTGCTACTGGAGCAACACAGTATGGAGAACATTCTCAGCCACAACTTCCCTCTGGGTTCCAGAAGATGCCTCAACAGAAGGAGGAAGACAAAGAGAAGGCAAAGGATGAAGAGATGCGGAACTTCTTTTATCAATTTGCTAAGCAAGCAACTGACAGAATGAGTAAGGGGGAGACAAGGATTGAGTCCCTTACCACATCTGTCCAGGATCTTGGGGCGGCCATGAAGAATATAGAGCAGCAGATTGGCCAGTTAGCAAATGCAGTTAGGCCATCTTCATCAAACACTTTTCCCAGCAATACAGAGGTCAACCCAAGGGAGCAATGCAAAGTTATAATGCTTAGAAGTGGGAAAGAACTACCAGCTGGAGAGAAGAAAATCGAGCCAACCAAGGAGGAGTCGGAACAGCTTGCCCAGGAGGAAGCTAAAGAAGGAGATGCTGAGCAACATAAGGACCAGACAGAAAAGGTTGGGAGTAGTCAACCGACAATCCGTCAGCCTGAAGTTAGCTCTCCCGTTCCATATAAACCTCCTATGCCGTATCCTCAAAGGCTGAGGAAACAAAAATTAGATGCTCAGTTCCAGAAATTCTTAGATGTATTCAAAAAGCTGGAGGTGAACATCCCATTCATAGAAGCCTTGGAACAGATGCCTGGATATGTCAAGTTTTTAAAGGATCTACTGTCCAAGAGGAGAAGCTACACCGATTGTGAGATAGTGGCTCTCACAAATGACATTAGTGCGTGGTGCAAGACAAGCTACCGCCCAAGCTTAAAGATCCGGGTAGTTTCACGCTGACCTGTACCATTGGCACCTCGCAATTGGAGCAAGCCCTATGTGACTTAGGGGCGAGTATAAATCTGATGCCAATGTCCATCTATCGGCGACTGGGCTTGACGGGAATAAAGCCCACTTCCATATCTTTACAATTTGCTGACCGATCGATAGGAAAGCCGGCGGGCATTATTGAAGATGTTTTAATCAAGGTGGATCGCTTTATCTTCCCAGTGGATTTTGTTGTATTGGAAATGGAAGAAGATAAAGGAGTCCAATTGATTCTTGGACAGCCATTCCTGAGTACCGGAAGGGCCTTGATCGATGTAAACTCAGGGGAGTTGACGTTGCGTGTGGATGAAGACGCAGTGGTGTTCAACATGGAGCGTTCGATGCGCAAGGCAAATGATCATTCTAGCTGTTATTGGATTGATCAGATTGCTGAATTCGTGGACAGCTACTTTGAAGAGAGCTTGATCACTGAAAGCTTGGAACACGAATTGCAGCAGGTGGATTTTGCGGAGGTGGAACCGGAAGAGACTTATGAAGTGCTGAAAGAACAAACTGAGCAGCAGCCTTCCTCAACTGAATCCTCAGCAATCACGGAACCCTTGCCAGTTCTGAAGCAACTCCCAGAACATCTGAGGTACAAGTTTTTGGATACACAAGGACGTTACCCTGTGATAGTAGGCTGCGTCAACAGCAGTAGAAGAAACCAGACAGCTACTAGAAGTCTTACGAAAGCATAAGCAGGCCCTGGGGTGGTCTCTTGGATGATATAAAAGGTATAAGTCCAGCGGTCCGCATGCACAAGATACCGATGGAGGAGTCTTATACTCCTATCGTAGAGCGCCAACACAGGCTCAATCCTTGCAATGAAGGAAGTCGTTGGCATGGAGATTCTGAAGTGGAGGAAAGCGGGAATCATATATGCCATTTCGGATAGCTCCTGGGTTAGTCCAAGACAAGTGGTTCCCAAGAAGGGCGGCATGACAGGTTGATACGCAATGAGAAGAACGAGCTTATTCCATCCCTCACAGTGACCGGGTGGCGCGTGTGCATTGATTACCGCAAGCTGAATAAAGCCACGCGTAAGGACCACTTTCCGTTACCTTTCATTGATCAAATGCTAGATCGGTTAGCTGGCTACCCATATTATTGTTTTCTGGACAGTTATTCTGGATACAACCAGATAGCAGTTGCCCCGGAGGATCAAGAGAAGACTACATTCACGTGCCCTTTTAGCACGTATACTTTCTGGCGTATGCCATTTGGTCTTTGCAACGCACCTGCTACTTTCCAGAGGTGTATGATGGCCATTTTTCAAGGGTTAGTGGAGGACATTATGGAAGTCTTTATGGATGACTTCTCGGTATTCGGTTCAACTTTTTCCATCTGCCTCGGAAATCTGGAAACCGTGTTAGTCCGATGCAAGGAAAAGGATCTGGTCTTGAACTGGGAGAAGTGTCACTTCATGGTCAAGGAAGGAGTCGTTCTTGGGCATAGAGTGTCCGCAGCTGGGTTGGAAGTAGATAGAGCAAAGATCTCTACCATTGAGAGTCTACCTCCTCCCACTAATGTGAAGAGCATCCGGAGCTTTCTGGGTCATGCAGGGTTTTATCGGCGGTTCATCAAAGATTTCTCAAAAATTGCCAAGCCCCTAAGCATGCTTTTAGAGAAGGATGTTCCTTTCATTTTTTCGGAAGATCGCTCTTCAGGCCTTTACGTGCCGAAAGAGAAGCTCGGCCAAGACCGGTGATAGTAGCTCCAGGACCGGTCGCAACCCTTTGAGCCGATGTGTGATGCGAGTGACTTTGCAGTTGGAGCGGTGCTTGGGCAGAAACGGGACAAAGTTTTCAGGGCAATATATTATGCCGGTCGCACGCTCAATGAGGCCCAGCTCAATTACACTACTACAGAGAAGGAGTTACTTGTCGTGGTGTTTGCTTGTGATAAGTTTCGATCATATCTTTTGGGCACTAAGGTCATTGTTTACACCGACCACGCTGCCCCGAGATATTTGTTCAGCAAGAAGGATGCGAAACCCAGGCTGATCAGATGGGTTTTGTTACTCCAAGAGTTTGATCCTGGAGATTAAAGACTTGAAGGGGACTTCCAACACTGTGGCAGACCATTTGTCAAGGCTCGAGCTAGGGAAGGTAGTACTCAAGGTGCTACTATTTCGACACCTTCCCTGATGAGCAGCTCTTTGTGGTCAAGCAAAGACGCCATGGTTTGCCGATATAGTGAACTACCATGCATGTGACTATGTACCTACAGAGTTTACTTATCAGGAAAAGAAGAGGTTCCTCTTTAATGCAAGAAGATACATTTGGGATGAGCCTATTCTATACAGGCAATGTGCTGATCAGATCATCAAAAATGTGTGCCAGAAGAGGAAGTGGACAGCATACTGACGCATTGTCATTCATCTGACTATGCTGGCCATTTAGGAGTACAAAGGACGGTGGCAAAGATCCTACAAAGTGGGTTTTACTGGCCAACCATGTTCACAGACACATACACCTTTGTTAAGTCATGTGATCAGTGTCAACGAACAGGAGGGATTACAAGGAAGCAAGAGATGCCCCAAACTGGCATTATGCCAGTCGAACTTTTTGACATATGGGGAATCGATTTCATGGGACCTTTCCCACCATCAGATGGATTTTCTTACATCCTTCTGGCTGTTGATTACCTCTCGAAGTGGGTTGAAGTTATACCCACTAGGAAGAATGATGCTCAAGTGGTTACCAAGTTCCTTCGCCGCAACATATTCAGCAGGTTTGGAACACCTAGAGCAATTATCAGTGATGAAGGGAGTCACTTCTGCAATAAGCTTTTCGACAAGCTCTTAAACAAATATGGAGTTCAACATAGGCGCACCTTAGCCTATCATCCACAAGAAAATGGTCAAGTTGAAGTTTCCAACCGTGAGATCAAGCACATTTTGGAAAAGACAGTGGGAGGCAACCGAAAAGATTGGGCTATAAAACTCGATGAGGCGTTGTGGGCTTATCGCACAGCATTCAAAACGCCCATTGGAATGTCTCCTTATCGTCTACTGTACGGAAAGGCCTGCCACTTGCCTGTTGAATTGGAACACAAAGCATTTTGGGCGGTTAAAAAGCTGAACATGGATCCCAATGTTGCTGCTGAACTACGATTGCACCAATTAAATGAGTTGGAGGAATTTCGCTTCAATGCCTATGAGAGTGCGAAGCTGTACAAGGAGAAGTCTAAGCTCAGACATGATAAGAAGATCAGCCCCTCTACTGTTGAACCAGGGCAGAAGGTGCTTCTCTTTAATTCCAGACTTAAACTCTTTCCTGGGGAAGGCTGCGATCTAAATGGATGGGGCCTTTCACCGTTACAAAGGTTTTCCCATATGGTAGTGTTGAACTCCAATCAACCTCTGGACAAATTTTCAAAGTAAATGGTCAGCGTGTGAAGCCATACTACATGCAGGACCATGTTAAGGAGGTTGATCATTTCACTCTGAGCACAACTTGACAACGGGGACGGTCAAGCTAAAGACCTAAACTCAGCGCTTCATGGGAGGCAACCCATGGTGATTTCTCTTCCTTTTTATTATTTTATTTATTTTATTGGGATATGGTTATTGTGTGCTTTAACCCATAGTCTGTAGGGAGTGCATATCTGTTTTGTTTTAACTTTTATTGGCAGCATTTGAACTAGGGCCTAGGCCCAAATTCCTTGATGGAGCTTCTTTAAGCTTGGGCTTACTTGGGCCTGTGTATCAGAACTTCAACTAACTTTTCTCAGGCCCACATCCAAGCTCAGTTGAATTAAATCAAAGGGGCCCACTCCAATCTATTGCCAAACCAAGGAGATGAAGTTCTGGATTATATGATGGTATTTTGGGCCCACTAATTGACACGTTTTTGTCCTTGGGAGATGGGATACTAGCCTGTCAAATTTCAACATCATTGGGCTTCATTCAGGGTGTCAACCAGCTTGCCCGTGAGAACCAGCATGTCACGTTCACATCTTAAATGAATCTACAGTTCATCCGTGACCTACAGGCGAAATTTGGACAAAAAAGGCCCTGCCCGTGAAAAGTCTTTTCGCGTGCACAAGGGTATAATGGTCCAATCGAGCTGAAATTTTGCACAGCGGCAACTGGCATCTTCTAGACCCTTCTGAGACCTGCCCGTGAAAACACTTTTCGCATGCACAGGGATAGACGCGTCTTTTCAATCTAAAATTTTGGTGGACAGCAGCTAGCAGTGTCTAGAGTCATCCAAGCTTTGACCGTGAAAACACGCTTTTCACGTGCACACCTACCTTTGGCCAATCAGTCTGAAATTTCGGTGGGCGCTAGCTGGCATCTTCTAGAGTCTTCTTTGGTCTGCACGTGAAAAAGATGGAGCACTTTAAGAGGGCTATTTTTGTCTTTTCCCCTTGTGGCGAATCACTATAAATAGGGATGAGTTCCAAGCTTCAAACTCACATCTCATACTTTCTTCTCATTTCTTGCTGAGAGCAAAATTCTTCTCTGATTAGTCATGGTGCACACAAGGAGAGCCCGCCAAGGAGAAGGCAGTCCTGAAGCCTCTGCCACCTCTATGCCTTCGGCATTGAGAGATGCCGACACTATCTTCGTGGGGAATGTGCTTGATTGGGAGATCCTGGAGTCCTCCACCCTTGACTGGATTGAAGAAGTTATGACCAAGCTGCAAGCGTTGGGACTGAGAAGGTTAGTATGCGCTCGCAGTGATTTGTATTACCCTGCCATGTTAGAATTTTATAATTCAGTCTATGTCAATGAGGAAGATGATGAGATAATTAGGGAGGTTCAAGGTGTCTTAATTTCTATTTCCCCTGCTTTGTTGAGAGATTGCTTTGACCTGCCAAATCCCATGCATGCAAAGCCTGCATTGACCTTAGGAGAATATGGTAGAGCTTTACAGTATAATAAGGAATTTGGGAAACGTCGGCAATTTACGAAAAACGGATTTCACGGGAAATACCGTTGCCTTGCCAATTTGGTAGGGAGGTGCTTATCGTTACAAACTAGTGGCGTAGACTCGGTCCCTAAATCCCATTTGGAGTTTATGTTTTGCATCGATCGCCAGTTACATATTGATTGGGCTGCGGAAATTTTTAAATTGTGGAAACGGGACATTCATAAATGCTTATATGGTCGACTACTTAGCATGCTTCTGCAATATCAATATGGTCATCTTAGTGCTCAAGTAGTCCCCACTGTTTTCCCGGATAACTTGCGGTTACGAGTTTTCCATCCAGAGGGTGCCTTAGGAGTGAGCTACAAGGGCAAATGGGGAGATAGTATCCACGTCGCACCACAGCCTTCACGTCATAGCGTGCATATGGAGCGACCCACGAAGCAGTTTAGGGATACCTCCACTCCCATGAATGCCCGCCGACAAGACATCTTCCAGGTTGATTGCCATGTACATGCGGTTCAATGTTCACAAGGAGGAAATCTACAATTTCTTCCAAGGCATCAATGGCCAAGTTATCGTGAAGTTGACATTCTTAATCGGGCTTTCACTAATGGCCACATCACAAGACTTCAGCTGGATGAGCTGCTCGAGTACATCACTCAAGATCAACAAGCAACGTCTCGTCCATCTGCCCGACCATGGGAAGCCCCGGAGCCAACTCCTGCTGCTTCTTATGAAGACTTACGGAAGCAAACTGCTCAACTACAAGAGGCACAAGCAAAAACCGTTCAGGAGATCGGGCTACTGAAGAAAAATCAAACTCTCATCCTCAAGGAGCAGAAGGAAGTCAAAGGGCTGCTCGGTAAGATCTGGAAAGCCCTGGGGAAGAAGAAGAAGAAGAAAACTCCTACACCTCCTGTGGAGGATCCATTTGACGCACTATCACCTCCGAGACGAAGACGCTGCGCATAGTGAAGAGACACCGGAGTATCCACGGACCCGCAAGAGGCGGAGCCCTACACCGCGTCACCCTTCCCTCCAGCAGTTCCGGTTTATTTCCCACCACCAGCAGGGCCCAGCTCTTCACAGGCCCTAGTTCCCTTAATCCAGCCGTTACAATGGTGGTCTGGCGCATCATCCGAAGCTCCCCAGGAAGATGACCTAGGGGAGCCCATCTATATTCATCTTCATCCGGCCCTCTCCACTGCTGATGCCACAGCTGCTTTTCAGCAGTTTACTTATGGAGACACCTTGCAAGCACGTTTTACACGTGATTCAGAAGTCTTCACGTCATCTTATTTGCAGCGTATCCTAGCTGATGAGTACTTATCTTCCGATGACGTTGACTTATTTTGTCGTACGATGCGACACGTGGTGGAAGCCGAACCCAACGATTACCCTATGGCTCAAGACACTTCTATCATGCTTGTGTGAGATTTATGAGCAGCCGTTAGAGGAACATATCTTCCGCCGGCGGATGAATGGAGCCGCAGAAGGACATCGCTCTTGGCACCAGGTCCACGAGGTTCTTATACCGGTCCTCCTTGATCGACACTTTGAACTCTTACAGCTTGGACCTGATGTGGGCCATGCCGTCCTTTATGACCCGAGCCAAGCCCATGGGTTTTCCACACGAAAGAAGAAGCTTGTCCATGGTTTCTTGAAAAAAATCAAAACCGCACTCCGAAAAGAAGGGCTGTTGACATCCAAGTTACCTCTGGTGCACTTCAATGAAATGGAGCTTCCCCAACAACCTGATCAATTCAGTTGTGGGATTTTTGTCTGTTATTATTTGATCGATCTGTTGCAGCATAAGGATACTTGGGCGCTCACAGGAGAAACCTCGGCTGACTTTGTCGCACGTCTTAGACGAATGGTGGCCCATGTTATCTTCTACTATAGCATACCCACCAACCGGTAACGCTCCTTTTCCTTTTACTTTTTCCATGCTCTGAGGACATCGCTTCGTTTAAGTATGGGGGGGGGGGGATTTCCTTGAACCGGTTGCTTGTTTGTTTGCCTGCATGCTTTACTTTTATTTTCTGTTTTTACTATGAATGTTTGTTTTGCCTGTGAGGTGCAATGGCTACCAAGGTATGACAATTCTGGTTGACTATACTGACCATCTTAGTATCTTGTTGTGATAAAGATGTTTCACTTGTTAAGGTGTGTTATAAGTTAGTTGAGCATGTCTTTACTTTTTGAATGATATCACCATGATTTTGGAGCTGACGTTTGAATAGTAAGCTGAGCATGTTATGTTAGGATGAGCTTTGTAAACCCTGAAGTTGAGTGCAGAATAGGCATATACTTTTTGAGAGCACCATTATCTTGCCCTTGAGTATATTTTATGGGTTATTGGGTTATCAATTTGCTCTTAATATTCATTACTAGCTATTTAATAGTTGGAGTTACTTAGGCATAAGAAGTACCTGTTTGTGCTCAGTGTTTGGTGTATGATGTTAGTGATTCCAGTATTTCCGCTCAGTTCTTGTTTAAAAAAAAAAGGGGGCTTGTGTGAGGACAATAGCAGAGTGAATAATCCATCAAGGGAGAGCATAAAATGCAACCTTGTAAGGTTATTACTAAAAATAAGTGTGAAAAAAAAAGAAACAAAAAAAAAAGTGTTTGCCAGAATAAAAGCCACAATGGCTTACTGTTTATATGTGTTAAGTTGTTTTGTCTTGCAATTTGTTTCACAAGTGTGAGCTTCCATCTTTAGCTCCAAGTGTTGGTCCAAAAGTATACTAGAGGGTGTGTTTTCCTTGACGAGCACAATGGGGATCTCTTATGTTTACGTGGCAAAACTTAATCAATAGTTAGTAGTGGGTGTAAGAGTAAATCCTTAGCTGTTAGGCATTGATAGTAGGGCATGAGAGAAGAGAAAAGAAAGTGACATTTAAGTGAGGCTGCTCTAACCTTGGTGAGGACTTTCAGGGGGAGCTAAGTTTATTTTATCCTGGCATGTTTGCTTATATCTGAACTGTTAGTAACGATATTACATGGTTGTTGGACTTAATAGTAAGGGCATGTTTTGATTAACTTATGATTCATTTTTAGCTATTGGAATGTCTACTTCATCATGATAGAATTGTATGCCTTGGGAAACCATGCCTCTCTTGTTTGTTAGTTTATTCATTCTTTTCTGTTTGACTGTGTGTTTATTTCTTTTTGCTTGAGGACAAGCAAAGGTTCAAGTATGGGGGAATTTGATAACGTGCATTTATGCCGTTATCCTATGCCTTATATAGGGTGTTTTAGCGTATGTTTTGTACCTATTTGCATGTTATTTTTCACATATTTGCTCTAACCCCTAGGAAGACCCTGTTTGGTGTATAGTGGTACTTTTTGAGTGTTTTTGGCAGGTTTTGGAGCAACCTTTTCCCACACACTTTGGCTAGGTCACTCCATTAACTCACAAGGAAGCTATAGGAAGAAGATGGAAGCAAAATGAAGGCAAAATCAAGGTGCACGTGAAAAGCCTTCTCACGTGCATTCTCACGTGCAAGGATTTTATTGCATGGATGCCTTCTACAACTCAAGAGGAAGCTTTGGAGCAAATTTGAGTCAAATTGGAGCTGCACGTGAAAAGGGTCTTCTCACGTGCAAGCATTTTTGCGCTCCAAATGATGTATTTTGTTGTTTTAATCATTTTCCTCTAAAGAACTGGGGTCAAATTTGGTGTAGTTTGAGTTTTATTTCGCCTAGAACGTCGATTAGTGTCACTAACCAAAATGACGTCGTTTTGGCTGCGACCACATTTATAATTAGGGCACACCTTTTGTAACCCTAATTTGGCCCACTAAAACCTATAAATAGGGGTCTTTGGAGGCATTGTAAATCATCTTGAGTGGGAGAATCTGATCTGAGTTCTGAAAAGAGCTATAGCCATTGCTAAAAGATCGGATTGTCCTTGGCAAGGAGTGAGTTTGGGCAGAGACGCGCGAGTCTTTGGAGGCTGGAGTCCTGGTTCATCTTGGGGTCTTCCTTTATTGTCCTGGTACTGTAATCATGTTCTTTCTTGTAATTGTTATTGATTTTGTCATGATTATGGAGTAGTTTTATTAGTCTAGGGGAGCAATGTAGCCCCCAATAAATTGTATTCAGTTTGGTTATGGTTGTTCAATAAAATAGAATTCAGTTCTTGTTTAATTCACTTGCTTGAATGGAAATGCCTAGTTTATGCATAATTAGGTAATCTTAGCCCTTGTCTAGGGTGGAACACTAGTGAATTAGATTTAATATTGTATGATGGACCAAGTCTACAACTATTAGATTGTTTATCTACCTTGATCACTTTTATTCACATGGACCAAGTGGGATAAAAGCCTTAAATCTATCTTAGCATGGACCAAATGTAAGATAGGTAGGAGATAATCAACATGAACTTGAACTAGAACATAAATCAAGAACAAGAGCCATAACCAAATTAGTACAATCAATTGGGTGGTAAACATTGTGACCCTAGATGTCTAAACCAACCGCTTGCCAACATTCTGATTTAATATCTTTTTTGTTCAAAATATTTGCACAACAAACATCAATTGTCCAGACATAAAATCAACTTGTTAGCTTAGTGCTTGCTGCTTAACAGCATTAGCTACCTCCCTGTGGGTTCGACAACCGGAGTCTTAATACTCCATTTTATTACTTGACCAGTGCACTTGCTGCAAAACCTTCAGACATAATTTATGCGAGTCAGTTGCTCCTAGCCATTTCGGGGCATGAGATAATGCACCTAATTAAAAAACTATATATACATAAATATAATATAAGTATGTAATATTATGATTTGATGACATAAATATACAAAAATCACATTATAATATACCTTAAACCATTTCCATTTGTCATTTACAAAGTTTTCGGTTTCTTAAGAAAATCTGCTCGTAATCGTATAATTACATGTAATACGCATTTGAAATGCCTATTAATTGTCTCTCCTGAGTGTCTAAACTGTTGTTTGATAGTTCTATTATTTATGTGATGAGCTAAGATATATAAAAACATTGTAACTTGCTCGTTTACATGCATGTGTATTGTGGCTTGTAATCCACCTCTGACTTTAAGTATATTATATAACTTGTTGAATGCATTCCTATCCATTCTAAAATAGTTATGACAAGTTTCATCCTCCTCATATATTAAATAGTAAATATCTCCTCGCCTTGAATAAAAATCAAAAAAGTATGTATATTTTCAATGATTTCCATCAAATATGGTCTTGAAGCAAGAGATATAACAAATTAAAGAAACCAACAATGGCTAAGAGCATATCTATCAAAAACATCAATACCAAATTCTCTGTCTTTTTATTCATGTCCTTTCTACCTAACTTTAATCATGCCAGAACTATAAACAAACACCACATAATCAAATTATTACAAATCAATCATTGATACCATGACCCACATGACTACTAGATTTGTATAGCATAAACTAAAGAAAAAAACATTATTTCATTCAATCCCTCTAAAAAATGATTTAATCCTAATGCATTTTTGTTACTATATTGCATTCACCCCCTCATATCCATTAGAACTAGAATCCCCAGTATCAAAAATGACATAATAATAATTCCACTTCAATCCCACTATATTGCATCACTTTCCATGATTCATCTAATCTCACTTCGTATAAAAACCAACATAATAAAAATATAAGAACTATATTGCATTCACCCAATCCCACTTCACATTTGTTTCCAGCCTTCATATTAACAATTAACATATAATACATATTAACAATGAATACATGGGAAATACATATAGTCACAACATGAATTAGGTGGCAAAATAATTAAACAAGAATGAATTTGTAATAACATAAAAACACATCTTCCCCAATAAAAATTCATAGTTAATGATTATAAATTTCATGAACCATAAAGCATTACCGAATCCCATTTTCACAAAGCACCCAATCCTAATTTCATGAACCATAAAGCAATTACCAAATTCCATGATGACAAATAAACTTACCGGTGAAGCGAGTGACACCAACAAAAATGGGATCGAGATGGTGTTGAGATACTGGATCAAGCAATGCTAGGATCGATGAAAATGGGATCGAGCACACTAGCAAGGTGATGCTACTGTTGAGACGGCACTGCTAAGGCGATGCTACTGTGGGGTGATGGTGCAGAGACGACGTTGCATAGGCGATCATGATTGAGAAAGATCATGATGGTGCAAGAGAGCAGCATAAGTTTTTTCGATACGTAAATTTTATTTTCTAATCTCACACAAAAAAACTAGCCGAGCTGTTACTTTTTTAGCGAGTTAGGTAACACTGTTTTTATGGGATTATTATTCTTGACAGGATTCATTAGCCTCAAGATTAAATTTTACCAAACAAAGTATTAGCTAATCTAATCCCATAACTTAACCTGTGAACAAACGAGCCCTTAGTGAATTCTTAAATTTTAACTTATTAGGTTCTGAAGTTATCTAGAGGGAAGGTGAACAAATAACTCATACAAAAAATTTCTCAAGTTTAAAGAATTGAATCGACTTCAAAGTGTTTGCATAGAATTTGAAAGCAGAAGATAAACACAAAAGAGATGATGAACACTATTTCAATCTAACTTTTCAATAAATATATTATAATGATTTGTTGATTTACAATAATGAAAAGTGTAAGTTAACTGGCATTTAATATAGTGTTCAACATAAGTTAACATAAGTTAGCTTATAATGCAGTTTTTCTTTGCCAATAATAAAATAAAAAAATAAACTTTGCCTTGATGATCATGATTTTCAAACCAGTATATAGAAAGAATATCTTTAAATTTGAAAATCACACAGATTATTTAGATCTTCAATTAATTCGAATTTTGAAATATTCCTATCACAGTGTTTGTTTTCAGTAATATTAAATGCACATATGATTAACGTGACCAAAAAAAATCCGACTCAAACAATCATTCAAAATAATTTTTATTTTATTTTATTTATAAATTAGACTTTTTAAAATTGATATTTAATTTTTCATCTTTAAATTTTTTATAAAATGGATTTTTTAAAATTTAATATTTTTATCATCTCATAAATAACAAAACGAAAATCTAGTTATTTATGATAAAAATAAAAAAATAGAAAAGATAGTAGAGTTGTTCTTTTAAAGAAAAAGTGCAAAAAAGTTTTAATTTCATAAAAAAAAACTATAGATAAATTTAGAAGGATGAGGCAACTGATAATGGCCAGCTGGCATAGGATGATTGGTTGGGAACAGAAGTCCCCCCTTCATTGCATCCCCATCGTCCATCGACATCGCTGGTGCCTGGTGGACTGAGTGGAATAGGGCAGATGGGGCTCTAGATTTTTGATGGCGACGGATGCTTAGGCCGACCGCCGATCCTCTGTGCTTCCTCCATTATTATTATTATTATCTCCTCGTCGGCCATTCATTATTCGTCAACCTTTGTTGGTTGCTCCAAACGCTACGTAAGTTTAAAATTGTCATTTGCAACTAATTGTATGATAACTTAGCAACTGTAGCTTTTGTCATCATCATTTTTATTAGTTTTAGTTGGAAGTAGGTTTATACAATTTTTCATGTACTCACACAGTGCCTGTGGGTCTGTGACTGCAAGAAGTTTATAACCAATTAAAATTTGGAATTTGATGATAATGTGGGAAGACAAATGATACTAAAGGATTCCGAAGTAAAATTAAAACACAAGAAAATATTTATAAAAAAAACCAGCAACAAAGTGTCAAAGTGTGTTTTTTCTACTTTTTCTTTTCTTTTTTGCAGTTTTGTTAAAAGAATACAAAAAAATGAAAGTATGTTCCTGCTGAAAATATATTTCCGACGGATTAAAATCCGTTTCACACCATAATTAGAAAACTCCTATGACATTATTTGCTGGTGTATCGTGAAGACTAAATATGAAAGCATAAATAAATATATTAGAGTAGTATTTGATTAATTATAATTTTAAAAGTTATGTACCTTTTAAATTATTTTAGAAGTAAATAATAAATAAAAGTAAATAATAAATTATATAGTTAAATAATTATATAGTTAAATTATATAGTTATGTACCTTTAAATTATTTTAAGTTATATAGTTATGTACCTATAGTTATATAGTTATTTTAAGTTATATAGCTATATAGTTATATAGTTTTAAATTATTTTTAAGTTATATAGTTATGTACCTTTTAACAGTAAATAAATATTTGATAAATTAAAAATAAAATTATTTTAGATGTTTAAAAAAATAAAAAATCTTTAATTTTTAAAATTTGAATTCGTATTTATTTTCCTTTTGATTTTTAAATAGAATTAATATTTATATTTTATAAATTTTATATTTTATATAAAAATAAATTTAAAAAACAAACTCTAAACTCCTTTTGCTTTTTACCATTAAAAAAACAAAAAAATTTGTATAAGTGCATAGAAACACTCTTTCAAAAGCAATACCAAATGTAACTTAATTAGTTAACTTACTCGTTATCTCTCAATGAAACCTTTACCTACTAAATAAACTTTTTTTACACTTAATATATATATATATATATATATATATATATATATATATATATATATATATATATTTAAATATATTAGTCACTTAAGTTTGAGAGCAATTTTCCGAGTTTTAGTATCAACTCAAGTTGTAATGAGTTCGGCCAAAAATAGAGGCCTCATTTTATGAAAACGTGGCGGCTGCCATAATTTCAGTGATTTTAGCATCTTAAAATGTGGCGGAACAATGCTTGGTGATCTAAAACGATTTTCCCCCCATTCAATGCGATCCAAACAAGTGGGAGTTCATGGGGTTTTCCCCGGTCAACTTCGGTCAGTTTTCTGCCACTGAAGTACTTTTAAGAGGATCCCAATCCCTTGGTCTGAGGGCACAGCATAACTCCCTGCTAAAACTGAAATCAAAGCCGCATCACAGAATGATTGGCGAGACTGTCGATTACAGTCTTCCCTACCCTCCAAGAAAAAGCTTTGGTATTTGAATGAGTAAATCACCATTGGAAGCAAAAAGTAAATGATTTCAAACCACATTGGCTATCAACATGCCTGAAGCCACTGTCTTCACCATTTAAACTTTCAAGGAATGAAGAATAGCATTAAAAAAGTTATCAGGCACAGCACAGTTTTAGGCTGAGCATTTCTTTTAGAACATATTCATGGCTCTGTGAGAATCAAAATCCATAGGCTCACCATGAGGCAAAACTACGGTCGGGTTGAACCCATACATATCATAGACCCTATCATCAGAACCAAAATTTCCGTTTTCTCTCCCTTTAACGCCCTCAAAGGGTGATGATGCCCATGGTGCCGGGGTTGAAGGATTGGAGCCAGAAGCTTCTTGTGTCAAATTCAGAGTTGGATTTTGCGGTGAGTTTCCAGCAGGCAGCCTTTTATTTGTGGACGCATTGGATGTTAGAGAATTTGATGCTGAATGTTGCATTTGCAGCTGGTTCTTCATTGGTGACTTTGGCCGAAGAGACTCTATGTCAGGGGTGGTCAAAACAAGATGGGGTGATTCTGGTGGTGGGTTTCTTCCACCACCTCCTTGCCAAACTTTCCCGTCTTTATCAGCAAAGCTTCTGACATAAGCCTGAAATTTCCGCAAAAGCATTATAAGGGAACTGCTTACTGAAGACATGCATGGAGTACAAATCATTGGCTTGTCAATACAGTATGTTTATTAAAGACAGTAGCAGTAGAATCTGTCTTTAGATACAAATACAGGACCTGAGAAGCCAGTAACTCCTCCGGAGAGCGAAAACATGTTGAACCAGGAAGTTAGCATTTTTTCCGAATTGGCATCTTAGAAACCACACCAAACTAGAAGTTGGTTTTCTTCATTGTTAAATTCTTAAAACTTATTAAAATGTACCAAAAGTTATTAAAATTATCTTCTTCCATAACTAGAAGGACCAACAAGTTCCACAAACTGCTTAAACTGGGCTTCACTTCTTGTGCAGGCTAAATTTACCTCAGCATTAAAATTTGATGAGGATAGTCCCATACCAACAGTCAACCAACCAGACCGAATATTGTGGTCTTCACCAAAGAGCTCAAGACGTCTCCGGCCAAGAGAAAAATGCTCGATGATTCTGTACATATCATCAGGCTTTTCAGTTGAACCTGCAAACCATGAAATTAATGCGGACCATGAAAATCACTAGGCTGATCACTAAAACTGATTGGCACAAAGCACAAAATGTTCAACCTATTCATTATAGTATGCCTGTATGCACATGCGAAGCAAGGAGAACCAAAAAGGGTATGGCAGTGTAAAACAGTCACACCTTACGACTTAACATGGCTTAACTTCAAATGACAAAGGAATACTGCAGACTAAAAAAACTAAATAAGAGTAAGTCATCCTGAACAAAAATACAGACCATTTTCTGGCTCCTCAGCAATAATTACATCAGTGTCAATGTTGGCATGGATTATATGACCATCAGTACTGCGACGGACAGTTCCTTTTATGCCCATCAAGCAGTGCTCCTTTACCACAAGTTAGCACAATGATTAAGATCAAGAGAAAAGCGAACGAACAGAAAATTGAAAAAGCCAACAGAAACATAAATAACCTTTGAATGCTGAAATAGAGTATGAGAATCATGACGCAACCCTGGACCTGCATTAGATTTGTTTGTTTTTACCCAACATATATCCTCACACCTCCGAAATCCCCACTGCAAAGACAAACAATAAGAATTCTAACTGAAAATGCAATACCAACAACAATTTAGTGTAGAAGGGAGGATTAGAAAATCAGATCCATTTCATAAAATTTTGCAGGCTTGAACTGTATACCTTCTTTAGACATTGTCGGCCTTGTTCAAGGCCCACACCATCACCTACCCAAAGGAATATAAATGAAGGCGTATCTGCGATTGCCTGAAAAATGTATGCAGGAAGACAGCAAAACTTGATACAACGGCCATTAAATTATTAATACTTAGCAAACAGAAAACCATATTAGATTAGGGTTTGAAAAATAAAAAGAACGAAACTAGCATCAGTGGGTAACAAAATAGAAGACCGTATGAAACAATAAATGTAAGATGATAATAATTAAATGGATGCCACAGAAATTGGATTGATGATATTATACAGTCTACGGGTGTAAATGGGTAGGTTTGGGTTGGGACTCAGGTTTTGACTTTTAAAACCTGAGCCTAAACCCAGGAACGTCAGTTCAATTCCAACCAAGTGTTGGTCATTGGATTAGTTTAGGTATTTTCAGATTGAAAATAAACATATAAATTTATATTTTATAACCCATTCTAACAAATAACAATAATCAAATCCATACACCTTAGAGTCATTAATAATTCATTTAAATTCTTGAATGTTGAAACTAAGCGTGAAACTAAAACTCAAACATTAGTTAAACATTTTGAATCTATCGAATCAGATATTTGGTTTATTCCAGTTGCACTCACACCCCTATTACACGCCAACAAATATTTATATACACCTTTTTTTATCAGAAGTATTATATTATATACACCATTGCTATGCAATGAACCAAATTATATTAATATGTAACAAAAAAAATACAACTATAATCTAGTATTATATAAGGGTAAATTTAAAGGGGACAACATAAAAACATCATTATTACCAATAAATAAAATAAATAAATATATAGAATCAAAATGGAAGAGATGGTTTGCATGCATGGAATACCTCAATTTTAAGATTTTGTATTTGTTCAAATGTCCAATAATCTGTGTGGTCAGCAGCTCCAGGAGCTCGATGTACATATTCCTCCCAAGGGGGGGTCCACAAGAATCACATCAAACTTTGTCCCAAAAAACTCAGGGGACAACACATGTTCACGCAGGTCACACTTGTAATACATGGGAGGAGCATTTGAGTTAGCCACAATCTCATCCTTTTTCTGTATAAGCTCCCGAAGCTTGGGATAATCCTCCACAACATTAGTAAGCTCTAGCTCCCTAATGAAATTCTGGGGTCTCATGCCTGTGTCAACAAAATTCTGGGAGTAATCATTCTGCTCTCCCCTGGAAGGAGCTTTGCCAGGAGGTCCACTACTCCTTGGAGGAACCCAACCACCAGATGTTTTATCGTGTGACTGTCCTCGTCCTGGTGGCAACAAAGCAGTGAGAGCAGGACTAGATATGGTTGGAGGCATTCCTCTTCCAGGAGCTGGTTGATTAAAATACATGGCAGCATTTGGCAGTGTTCCAGTATTTGGAGAAAACCTGGGCACTGCAGGTACAGGGGAAAGATTGGGTGGAACAGCTAATACATTCATATCAATGCTTCGGGCTCCTGCCCAGCCAAGAGGCCCAAATGGCGATCCTATCATGGGCACAGGAGGACCAGGGACAGGAGACATGGTGGGAGTAAGAGGTTGCATAGGCCCAGGCGGCGGCAATCCAAGAGGCCCGAATGGTGACCCCATCATGGATACAGGCATTCCAACCTGCTGGCTCTCTCTACCAGCAGGTCTACCCCTGCCTCCACGCCCTATTCTACTCCCTTTAGCTCCCTGAGGTGCAGCCCTATTGAAAGAACCCTGATCCTGGTTTCCAAACAGAGGTTGTGAACCACCACCGCTACTATTCTGGCTGACCATAGCACGGTTGGAAATGGCACCCTTCTGCCCCCCTTACTTTCCCTCTCTGAATATCATTATCATCCCGCCATTGTTCCCGCATGTAGGTACCTTCTTCTGCAAATCTTTCTTCTGTATTATTGCGAGATTGTGCAGACCCATAGTTATCTGATCTTTTATGTGGCCACTCATCATCACCTGGAGCGGATATTTTATCAGATTGCTGACTCACTTCAGTTCTTTGGGAAAAGGAAGATCCAAAATCTTCTCCTTTAGTTTGAATTTCTATAACATCATAATTTTCATTGGAAATTCCATAATTTGTTGAAATTTTCAGAGCTTCACTCCTTCCATCTTTTCTACCACCAGACCGACCTTGAGGCCTTTCACTCTCGGTCCTCCCATGTACATGCCTCTGCCGGTCCCAATCCCTACCATGATCATACATAATATCCCTATCTTTTGTCTGCTTATCATTACTACCACCCTGTGGCCTTCTTTTCCAGCTCTCTTTAGAAACTTCGATTTCCCAGTTCTTGTCACTCCAGTTCTCATCTCTGCCTTTTAATCTATCACCTTTGCAACCAACCTTTTCATATTCCTTCCATTTTATTGCGCTGCTTCTTTCAATGTCCATCTCAGAGTTTTCTGATTCCTGGCGTCGCTTTCCACTCCTCTCTGGATTAGAGTGCTCCAATTTGGATCCTCTTTTTTCTCTCAGCAATGTAGTTTCATTTTCGTCTGCAATAAAATACCTCTCTTGACTTTCAGCACCATCCAGACTAAAGATATTTCTATGGTGCCTAGAATTTTCAATTTTCTCTTTAATTGATCTGTCTTCACGATCTAGAGAATTAACTGTGCTGCCATCTTCTAGGGATTCTGACATACCTTTGCTCTTACTCCTTTCAGCATCAATCCATCTCTCTTCCGAATTATTAAATTTGATATCCTTGTCACTCTGTGACTCTAAAACCCTGCTTTTGCTTTCAGTAGCTTCCATTGTTGCAGAAATGCTTATTTCTGTCTCACCCTCATGCTTGGGATCAGAAGACTTTCTCAGATCTGCACTTTCTACCTGACTGCTTTCATTAACATTTTTGGAATCTGGTTCATCCCATTTCTTAGGGTCCTTTGGAAAGTCAGAAGATCCATGGTACTTTTCTAGACTGTTTTTCCTCTTCTCAGAATTCCCAGTATCTCCGTCAAGCATTCTCTCAGCCTCTCCATCGCGATGTTTTTCCTCTTTGTTTTTACTTCTACTTTGGGAATGCTCGCGAACTGAGATCATTGAACACATTTTCCTTTTCTCAGAATTCCCAATATCTCCATCAAGCATTTTCTCGGCCTCTCCATCACAAAGTTTTTCCCCTTTGTTTTTACTTCTACTTTGGGGATGTTCATGAACTGAGATCGTTGAGCTCATTTTCCTTTTCTCGTTTTCTTCTGCTTGGCTGTGACTTCTTCCACCCGATTTGCTTCTACCATCTTGCTTATTATCTAAATCCCCATCCTGATACCAGCTACTCAGTTTTTCCAAAGTACTTTCTTCTTGTATTTTCTTCATCTGCCTAAGACGCAACTCTTTCCTTGACTCATAATCATCATCACTACCTGCCTTGCTAGAACCACTAGACCTCTTTCGGCTATCATTTCGGTCTGTTGAACTTCTCCTTCTTCCACTAGTCTCTAACTCGTCAGTATCTTCACTAGACTTTCTTGACTTGCTTGACCTGTGCTTCCTTTTATCGTGGCTCTCCAAATCTTCATCTCCAACCTTATCACTCTTGACATCTATATTATCCTCTGAGTCCTTTTTCACAAAACCACGACTACTATGCTCAGGTGAAGTCATCGCAAGCAGAGGCACTCAACATATTAAACCCACTTTACCATTTGTGCTCATTTTGATCAATATATCCACCAGCAAAGCAATTATTCCCCTGAAATGAGATTTCAACAAAATACACAATGAGAGTGAAAATAAGCGTTAATTCTCCTAAATTGACTATGATTCAGTCTGAAACAAAGCAAGCAATATCAATTTTACTAAAGCAACTATAACTCGCTCTCAAAAAAAAAAAAAAAAAAAAAACAAATTAGACAGTCTCAATGCTGTACATAACTTTCATAACACTAGAAGGTAGACATTCCCATCACCACGATCAGCTAAAAAAACATAACCATCCCAATATCACGTTGAAATTCCCAGCAGCAAAATCACCGATGGAAAAAAAAATTCATTTTCTAACACGCAAGTCTTATTTCTTCAACCCACAAGTTAGTTCACGAATTTAAACATAACGAAAAAAGAAGAAGAAGTTATCATCTTTAAATTAATTATCGAGAGAAGGCCCAGAATCTCTAAAATGCTGCCTTCAGCCACTTACTATAGCGCAACGGTATTAAGGTTTTGATTGATTATAAACCAAATAC
The DNA here is from genome assembly GCA_023512835.1 of Taxillus chinensis. Lineage (NCBI taxonomy): Eukaryota > Viridiplantae > Streptophyta > Magnoliopsida > Santalales > Loranthaceae > Taxillus > Taxillus chinensis. The sequence continues at coordinate 33,274,432 of CM042090.1, forward strand.
TATGTTGTGCCCTAATCCGACCAATGAACAAATTTTCATTCATCAGGGAAGAACATTACCTGGACCGTGCAGCCTATGACCTTTTGCGACCTGAGGTCCTGAAAATATGGAAAGACAACTCTGAAAAAAAAAGGTTGAATCGGTAGTCGTGATTGCAGGAAGATAGCAGTGATTAGCAGGACAATAAAGTTGGTAAAAACAACCCAAATTCACGCTTGATTTGTAGAGAGCGAGAGAGATGGGGAATATAATTACGGGCGACAAAGCCCAAAGGACAAACCCTAACCCTAGACAAAATGATCGACAGAGAAAGAGAAGGATGGCGATGGTGAGGGGGTAATGAAGCGAGCAGTGGGAAGGAGGCTCCAGAGCTCTCGGTCGTTTGCTTTCAATTTACGCTGTTAATAGGGGGAAAATGAAAACTTCATGTCATTCTATGTAATTTTGGGGAAAAGTGTAGGTACGGATAAGAATGGCAATGGATCGATCGGAGTCGGATATTGTCAGATGACTCGAAAATATTTATTCGGAGTCGGATATTGTCAGATGACTCGAAAATATTTATTCCGATCTAACTCGACTTGAGGGTTTAGGAGGTTGGTGGTGGATCAGGTCATCATTTTTTTCTACTGTATTTTTTTAAAAAAATTTGTATTGGTCGAACAAGATTCGAACATAGCTTGTTAGAGTTAAATCTAATCAGGGCGATGGCAACGGGTCAGATCGGGCTCGGGTACTGTCCGATCCGAATTCGACCTGAATTTTTTATTTATGACCCGAACCCGACCTGACTCGAGGGTTTGGACAGTTCGGGACGGGCGGGGCAGGGCGGTCATTATTTTTACCATAAAATTATTCAAAAATCCTACGTCGAGGTGGGTCGGGCAAGACCCGGGCCCGACCCGATGGCTAGTCGGGGTGGGTTATTTCGGGTCGGGGCAGCCCGGATCGGGCCAATTTTGCCATCCCTAATCAGGGTGGCTCGGATCGGACGACCGGATTAATTTTGTCATTCCTAAACATAAGTAATCTTAGTAAAAAAATAAATTAATTAAAAAATAATATCAATTCAATAATAATAAAATTTACTTATACAACATACCTATATATATTATTATCTAATTTTGAAGTATTATCGGTAATTTGCTTTTTGTGATTTTAGTAAGAAATTTGACTACAACTTGTAAGAGCATTCATAACCACCTCATCAAAAATTATAAAATAGTTTTTTAAAAATAAGTAAAAGGTTAAAAATAGTTTAACGACTGACTTAATAGTAAAATCATCCAACGTCTATTTAGTAGGCCAAATTTATTGAGGCATCTTGGCTAGCTATATATTATTTTTAATTAAAATAATCCTCTACTCTCCTCTCTCTCCATTGCATCTTAGCCAATCCACTTTATTTTTGTGATATTACTATTTTACCACTTAAAAATTGAGTTCATTTTTATAGTTAAGCTCCTCTAGCAAATTCTTAGCCCACACAATAGGCTTGTAACATTATTGTTTAATGTAATATTTTCTTCTTTTACACCCTAATAACTTATATCTTATTGCCTATATCTTTCTATCTCGTTTTGATATTATCGAACTCTCTTCTCCCAAGTTCTTATTTCAATCTTCTTAAGCTAAAACATATGGTTTAATCACTTTTTGTCCTTTCACAAACTAGCATTTTCTTCTTTTAGAGTTTTGTATTTTTTAATAAACTTGACAATATCAAATTTATATGAGTATATATTGTAAGGCATGTTAGGATTTCTGCAAGCGCATGGATTGTGACAGGTAATAAAGTGAACTTAAAGTCAAAATATCGAACCCAAAGGAAGGTAATAAAGAAAAGAGTCCATCTTATAATTCATTATTTTCATTTGAAGATTAAATTGTAAAGTTGTAAGTTTGGATTTTGTAAATATAATTAACAAAACTACTATGGATGATTTTATGAGAGCATTAGGGATTTAGATTTCAATTAATGTAATTCATTTATTTCATCTTCTAAACTTATGCTAACTCAAATGTTTCTTTCTATTTAAAACCCAGCACTTATGCATGAACTAGTCTCTTTCGAGTGATTTAGCCGTGTGTAAACCCTAGCTTGGGGGACAGGTGTTATGGGACCGAATTTATCTTGGACACACCACCCGTGCGACACTTAGTTTCCCTTGTATCTCGTTCCACTAGGTTAAGCTTGTCTTCAAATGGATCAACTCCTTCGATCTTAGATCTTCAACCGGATCGTCTCTTTCGATCCTAAAACCTGCAAGCAATCACACACACAATAGAAAAGACACACGCAAAAGCACTATGAGAAATATGATCTCTTGTATTGATGTAAGAAAAGCTTTACAGTGTTGAAACTAACCTATAGAGCCTCACTCTACATATAGATGTTAGCTCTATTTGGTCTTCACCACCAAAAGACATACAAAGTGATACAACATATATGATAGCCTAACTTTGCCTCTCACGTATTAGGAAACATCTAATTGACATTAGAAAACATTCTGCATGATAGTATACAAGTCCCCACACTACAAATACGGTACAACATTCTCCAAGTGTGACATTCTCCCCTGCTCAACTTCGCAATGCCCTCAATGCTACACTTGCATTGTATGCCTTGATTTCTTTAGGGAATTACCACAAGTCCTCTTCCTTTTCCCAACTTGCCTCTTCGTCGGGTCTGTCCTTCCACTTTATGTAGTACTCCACATAACCTAATACTACACCTCTTCTTGGCATGACTCTTCGAGAATGTATCATCTCGATATCCTTGTCGTGACTCTTGTCAGTTGTAACCGGGGCTCTCACCGTTTGTTACCTACTTGTATCTTCATCAATATCATAGGGTTTAAGTAGACTCACGTGAAACACTAGATGTCTCTGTAGATATACTAGGAGTTCTAGCTTGTATGATACATTTCCAACTCATTTGAGTACCTAAAAATGTCCTTCATACTAGCGCACCAAACCTTTGTGTAACTTCTTGAGTATCCTAGTTTGTACACCGCAGAACTCCTTCATGTATAGCCAATAGTGAAGAAAATTGGCGTCATCGGTTGTCCTGTAGCAAGCTCGAATGGACTCACGTTCATTGACTCACTTTTCTGTAAATTATATGATAATTAGGCTATGTCCACCAGCTTCGCCCAATCTCCCTGATTAGCACTCACATAGTGCCTTAAGTATATCTCCAGTAGCCCATTGACACATTCTATTTGCCTATCCATCTGTGGTTTAAAACTTGTTGAGAAGTTCAAGTCTGATCCCATAATATGGAACAATTCAGTCCAAAATCTTTCTATGAATCGAGAGTCTCTGACACTCACGATCGACTTTGAGATGCCCCATTATTTTACCACATGCTTGAAAAACAATCGTGCTGTGTCATCTTCTGTACAATCCTTTGGAGCCGCTACAAAGACTCCATACTTCAAGAATCGATTGACCACCACAATAATCGTGCTGCAACCTTCTGACTTTAGAAGACAAACAATGAAATTCATTGAAACACTCTCTCATGGTCTTTCCAAAGTAAGCAGTGGTTCCAATAACCTTGCTGGTTATCTATTCTCCACCTTGTCTTGTTGGCACACAAGACAAGTCCTCACATACACTTGGACATCCTCACCCATTTGAGGCTAGTAGTAGATTCTCTCCACCAACGCCAATTTATGGTCAATTCCAGGATGTCCTGCCCATTCTAAGTCACGACACTCCTTTAGAATTTCTTTCCGAAGATTTTCCCACTTCGGAACAAAAACACATTCCCCTCATGTGTAGAGTAATCCATCCTTTAGCCAAATTCTGTGTGTCTTCCTAGCCTTGATGCAAACCATCAAGTATTTGGCCAATGAGTCATGCTTCATCCCCTCCTTCAACCTTGAAAGTAAGGAAAATTGTGGTTGACTAATGGCCGCAAGTTCTGTCTTCCTGCTTAACGCATCTGCCACCACATTTGTTGTGCCTTGTTTGTACTCCAACATAAAATCGAATACCTCTAGGAGTCCTTGCCACCTTGCTTGCTTTGGAGTTAAGTTCCTTTGAGTAAGGAAGTAACTCGTTGCAATGTTATCCGTCTTCATCATGAGCTTTGCACCAAACAAGTAATGCCTCCATGTCCTCAGACAATGCATAACAGCCATCATTTCCTTCTCATACACCGCGTACCTTCGCTCGATGTCATTGAGTTTCTGAATCTCATAGGCAATTAGATGTCCTTCCTGCATAAGAACACCACCAATGGCAAAATCAGAAGCATTCGTATTTACCTCATACATCTTCTTATGATCCAATAACGCCATGACCGGTTCTGCCATCACCATTCACTTCAGCTCCTCAAAAGCCTCACGACAAGTTTCGCCCCACACCCAACGCTTGTTCTTCTTCAATAATTCCATTTAGAGAGCGGTAATATGTGAATAATCGCGGATGAATCTTTTATGGTAGTTCACTAACCCAAGGAATGGACGCAATTCAGGAACTCTCCTAGGTGTCTCCAATCTTGGATGGCTCGAACTTTCTTTCTGTCCGTCTAAAGATTCCTTCCACCAATAATATGACCTAGGAATGACACCTCATTCCAGCCAAAGCTGCATTTCTCCTTCTTCACATATAGTTGATTCTCTAGCAGTACTTAGAAAACTTGTCGTGGGTGTTCCTGATGTTCCTTTAATGAATTGTTATAGACCATAATGCCGTCAAGGTACACCACGACAAATTTATCCAGGAATGGCAGGAAGACTCTATTCATCAACGTACAGAATGTGGCAGGAGCATTTGTGATACCAAATGGCATCACCAAGAATTTATATGATCCATATCTTGTGACATATGTTGTCTTTGGCTCATCTCCTTCGCTATTCATACTTGCCAATATCCTAATCTCAAGTCCAGCTTCGAGAACCATCTCACACTTTCCAGCTAGTTGAACAAGTCTGAAATGAGTGGAATTGGACACGTTCCAGCAAAACCCCATCTTGTTTTTTCTAAACCGACACCGGTGCTCCAAAAGGAGCTTTGGATGGCTGAATGAATCCAGCATCCAAGAGCTCTTTGAGTTGCTTCCGAAGTTCCTCCAACTCTAGTTGCGCCATACGATAGGGCACCGCTGTAAGGGGGCTCACACCCTTCTCTAACTCTATCACATGGTCCACTTCCCTTTTCGGAGGAAGTTATTTAGGGAATTCAGTAGGCATCACGTCCCTAAACTCTTCAAGGACCATCTTCACCTCAGTTAGGGCCTTATCCCCAACTTTCACGCTCTCTTCCTCCTTGAGAGTCGCAATAAAGGTTGGCACCTGTCGTTTTATCCCTTTCAACAGTGAGTCTTTGCCTTCTACTCTTCCTCCCTTATCATCGACACTATACACGTCTTCCCTTCGTCTATGATGCAGATGGTATTGGTACTAGGAATTGGAATTGCTCAGACCTTATCAAGGAACTCTATCCCAAGCACCATTGGATAGTCTTTCATCGAGACTACGGAGAGATTCACCTTGCCTCTCTATTCCCCGATGTAAAGATCAACACCTTAAGTCATGCCATATATCGGACTTGGCATAAAGTTTACTGTCTTCATCCAGCCATTCTCTTCCTTGAAACCTATCCCCATGCATCGAACTTCCTTCACCTCGATAAATTTGTTTGTTCCCTTTGTCTCCACCAAGGCTCTTATTCGTGACCGCCTAAGCAACACGACCCCCCCCGTTCTCCTCCCGACTTGGGTACTCTACCCCCACCTTGATGCGTTCAAGAGTTTAGAACTAAGACATGGATCACTTGCTTCTCTTTCCTCTTCTTCTTTGATCATTGTTGTTAGCTTCGACCTCTTTAAACACTCGAACGCTTTATGGAATCCTTCACAAAGGAAGCAAGAAAATTTTGGTCTCTCCCCACCCTTGGAACTGTTCGGATTAGTTTTATACTGATAGTCCGTATATAAGTTAGAGTTTCTCTTTTTCCCTCGGTTGCGACTGTCTCCCCCACGTCTGTCCTTGCCAAACTTCCAGTTCTTCTTCGGTGATAAAGTTAAGGTAGCCCTCTCTGTCTTCTTCCATTTTGATTTATACTCAGTCAGAGATTCAACCTCAATTATAGCCGAAACAAGGTCTTATACATTTTTTATTTTAACTCAAGCTTTGTTCGTGTCTACAATCCATCCATAAAGGCAAATAAGGAATCGTTCGGTGACATATATGAGATCTCCAACATCAACACAGAGAACTCTCGAACGTATTCACGCACCGAGCCTTTCTGAGCAAGATGTCTAAGCTTCGCTCTAGATTCATTCTCCACATTGTTGGGGTAGAATTGGGCTTTGATTTTCTTTTTGAAATCTACCCAACAAGAAATAATACACATACCATAATCCATGTCAGCACCATACCATAGATGAATCTATTAGGTATAAAGGCATGGTCTTGATCTTCCTAGAATCTTCGATGATGTTCACCGCATCGAAGTATTGATCCAGTGTCCAAAGGAAACTGTCTAATTCTCTTGCACTCCATGACCCACCATAGGTCTTTAATTTTGGCACTTCCACCTTGGAAAAGGATTGACCAATCTGCTTTTGACCTCTTTGATTTCCTCATGCATCACTAAGATTAGTGCTGAGAGATTCACCATCAAGTTATTGAACTGAGGCTTGAGGTCATCTACGACAGAGTGGAGTAGCCCTTGCATCTTCCCGAACATATTGTAGCCTCCTGACTCAATTATTTCTATAGCTTCAATGTGATACTTAACTATCTCCATCTAGTCCGTTAGTGCCCACTCCAATCTGGATAGTTAACCTTCTAACAGGTATATCTCTCTCCCTCTCTCTCGTATATGACTTATCTTTCTTTGACTCCTTTGCGGTGCACTCCTTTTCCCTTCCATTGTGGACACCGCCTATGATTGTCGAACTTGTTCCTGCGCTTGACATCATGCCGCTTCAAAATGGATAGCTTCTTGGCTAACGAGCTCGAACAAGGTTTGATGCCTCTTGTTCGATCACTACTTTGATACCACTTGCCACGGGGCCGAATTTATCTTTGGCACACCACATGTGCGACACTTAGTCTCCCTTGTATCTCGATCCACTAGGTTCTGCTTGTCTTTAAACGGATCGACTCCTTCGATCCTGGATCTTCAACTGCATCATCTCCTTCGATCCTAGAACCTACAAGCAATCACACACACAATAGAAAAGACACACGTAAAAGCACTGTGAGAAATACGATCTCTTGTATTTATGTAAGGAAAACTTTACAATGTTGAAACTAACTTATAGAGCTTTGCTTTAAATATAGATGTTAGCTCTATTTGGTCTTCACCACCAGAAGACATACAAAGTGATACAACATATACGATGGCCTGACTCTGCCTCTCACACATCAGGAAACAATTAACCTATTACAAGGTCCTTGATGATGTGTCTATACCCTAACTGGCATCAGAAAACATCCTATATGATAGTATACAAGTCCCCACACTACAAGTACAGTACAAAATTCTCCAAGTGTGACACAGGCAACCAATTAAATGCTTAAGTTGTTTGAGTGTAGATTGATATCATACCAATCTTAACAAGGTTACAAGAGAAGAATACTGCCTTTCGCAAATTATATCCATTTCAAGTCAATTCTCTTAACTATCCAATTATCAACTTCATATATTTGATCCTTGATTGATAAACCTTTAACAAGAATTAAGGTGGTCAATCCTAATTTTAGCCATACAAATTCAAGAAAATTGATAAATCCTTACCAAGTAAGTGTTCCTTGGGTTTTAGGATTGATTCATCCGTGAATCCTTACCAAATAAGTGTTCCTTAACTTCTTACCTTAGTTTTGTTTTGATATGCATGATTTTGGCATGATCTGGGTGATTTCATATGAATCTTAAGTTTTGGGGGAATCACAATTTTGGGTTAAATCTTATGATTTAAGTACATACTAAAAGAAATCAGGCCTTTAGTATTGTCACGCCCCAATTTCCTTACACCTGAAAACGGTTAGTGACTGCCCATGCCCGCACCTGAAGGGTCAAGGGGATTGGTGCAAGCACCTAGGCTGGACTTATACAACGGGTGCTTTCCCAATACTACACATCCGGGCTAACATGTCAAAGGACATGCCCCTAATTTCAAACCATACACACAATCATCATCCAGTCAAAATAATATATCACACTTTACTTCACTTCAAAGAGGTCTCAAGTCCATTACAACTCAAATGGGGGAAAAGCTCCCAATTAAACCCACAATACCAAATTCAGTTTACAAAATAGCTCAAACCAAAACAGAAAGCCATAGATACATTAACAATCAAATAAGGAGGGTCCCATAACCTCTATGGCCAATCACCTCAGCTCTGTCACCTATCGCCGGCTAGACCCTACAAAGTGAACAATTCAAAGGAGGGGTGAGCAAACCACAGCTCAGTAGGGATCAAGTCTCCCCGGGCCCATCCTACACTATTGGAATGCATGTTTAGTGGATGCTTGTGCTAGTGTAGTGAACTAGTTGAAACCACACACAAAAACCATCAAACACATCCCATATTTGAGAGAGAGGTTCCAGGAGATATAACAGTCCCATACTCAAGGCTCCGGTCTAGTGATCGTCCCAGTATCCAAGGCTCCAGTCCAATGACCGTCCCGTAACTAAAAGGGTTCCACTTAGCGTATGTCTGTGGATCAAAGGCTCCGGCTCAACAAACTGTCCCAGAAGCATACAACATTTAGCACTCAAACAAAACTCGGTGAAATGCAATCACATAACTCAAGACAAGGTGCCCATGAGCATAATTTATTTCAATACAAGATGTTCAACAGGCATAATACAACTCAACATGTATTAATATGATTTACAATGCACTCAGTTCATGTAGTGCAATCACAATCTCAGTAACATTCACAGTATACAGTTTCTTTTCCTATATCAATGTTCATTAACCGTTCTGGTAAGTTTTTAGGTAAATTAACTCCGGGATTTCATGCCAATTACATTATTTTCCACTCAAGAACCTTCTGGCTAAATGGGGAAGCCAGTGGAGGCAAAATAAGGGGGTGCACGTCATATGGGTCATATGACGGTGCGGGGGATGTTTGGCTCCTCGCCCTCTACACAACTCCAGGAATGTTAGGGTAAAATTTCAAACCAATTGGGCTTGCACGTGAAATGGGCTTTTCACGTGCACAAGGGTTTTTGGTTCCCTGCTTTCTACACCTTTCAGGGAAGCCTGGGGTAAAATTTCAGACCAAATGGGCTTGCACGTGAAATGGGCTTTTCACGTGCAATATGGCGTGCAACCATATTTTGCACAAAGACCTTTGTTTTGTTGTTTTAACCACTTTTCTCTAAAGGACCTCTCTCAAATTATGTTTAGATTGTGAGTTATTAGACTTGAAAGTTAGGGTACATAGCCTGGTTTCAACTCCAGCTATGTCCCTCATATCGACTTACCCATCCAGATCATCCCAGATTATTTTATTCACTTTTAATTATCCAGATATACTGGAAACCTCACAATCAATCATCGTATTAGTTTATGTGGGGGCATAAACTCAACATCAACATGAATAGGACCATAACAGATCCGTACCCAGCAAACTCAGTAATCGCAACAAAGGGTATAAACCCAAAATTCTCAATACACATCAGAGGGTATAAACCCAAAATTTTCAGAAGGCATGAATATGAACACGAATTCCTTACCTCAAAATCAGAGAATACAACTGGTCGTTGTATTCTAGCAATCACGTCTCTGGGCTCTCGTCCACTGCAGAAATCCTTGGATCGCCGGCCTTGGATCGTCCTCGCCGTCTCAGGCCGTCTCCCTCTTTCCGGTAGTCTCCCTCTCTGGCCGTGTCTCTCTCTCTCTCTCTCAAGGGGTGACGGCTGCTAGGGTTTTGGAATGAGATCCCCAAAGTTTGAACCCTTTTTCCTTTATATATTTTCCCCCATAATCAAAACGACGTAGTTTTGATTAATTTTAAAGCCCAGCATCTATAAGCCCAAAGGCCAAGGTTTTCTAATCCACTTCATTAAGCTCTACAGCCCAACAATTAAGCCCAAATCATATTTTAAATAAAACTCTCAAATATATTAATTTGGGATATTTTAATTTATGTGAAATTCCCAAAATACCCCTCTGGGCCTCGAACTCCGAATTGAGCCCAAGCATAGTCAAAATTCTCCATTTGACGAGCACATCACTGTGCTAATGTTCATTCTCTAAAGCAAGGCCTCTTACTCAAGGTTAACTCCAAGAACCCCTCAAATACGGGTCCTTACAAGTATGACATAAAATGTGTTACCGTAAGATGTTGTAATACTTTTTGGGGTGTTAGGTCTGCATAACTTATGGAAAGTCCCCCATCTTTCAATAACACTTTTTGGTATGTTACTATTTTCTATTACGGTATATCATATAATAACACATGTTATTCTTTTGAAACATTTCCATAAGATTGTTTTAAGCTTACCATAGAACTCTCTATATAACACTTTTTATTGTGTTACAATTATGTGTTGTTGTAAATCATACAATATGACCTTTTTGTGTTACAAAAAGTGACCGACATACCATAAGCCAAGTAGATCCAACACACCAAAAAGGCTTACGGTAAATCATATAAAAATCTTTTTTTAATAAAAATATATACTAAGTGTTTGACCCCATTTTGTCCTGGTTTGACATACTAACCCTATTTTATATATCTATTTGCACATGCCATATTTTGTTGAGCATGTATATAAAGATTCCCCACTACCAAAGAGTCGGTCTCAGGTTTAGAGTTGATGTTAAACCAATTTGCACAAGATGGACATACTATGACACGAATAGGGAAGCTCAAAATTGAGAACCTTTGCTACAAGATACTAAAGTGCCCCAAGACTAACACTGGGTGATAGAGAATATAATTTGGAGGCTAACGCACTTGACCGTGCTCAATTCCAACTTAAAACGAAGAAATTATGGCCAAAATAATTTTCGTCAGAAAAAGTCAAACTTACCAAAAGATGGTTAATGCTCCTAGCCAAACTACCCAAAAATGTGACCATGCGAGATTCTTTAAAACAACTATTTAGGTGAATATAGGGCTTTCCAAACTATCCCCAAAAGTTTGTCCATTTTGGCATTTTGGGTGGGGGTAAAAAGGTAATTAAAAGTTAAAAAGGGAGGGTCAACTCCGAAGCATCGTGGTCAAATTCGGGACATCACTAATACGAAATAAGCTTCCATTGATATGAAATAAGGATCCGAGCCTTCTACTAATTCAGATTAAGGCTCACACTAATTTGGAGTAAAGATCTGACCCTTCCACTAATCTGGAATAAGCCTCCATTGATACGAAGTAAAGATCTGAGCCTCCCACTAACACAGAATAGGGATCCAAGCCTTCTACTGATCCAAAATAAGCTTCCACTAGCATGGAATAAGGATTCAAGCCTTCCACTAATCCAGAATATGCCTCTATTGATATGGAGTTAGGATCCAAGCCTTCCACTAATCCGAATTAAGGCTCACAATAGCACGGAATAAGAATCTCAGCCTTCCACTGATCCGGAATATGTTTCACTAATACGGAGTCAGGATCTGAGCCTTCCATTGATCCAGAATAAGGCTTCACTGATACGGAGTAAGAATCCGAGCCTTCCAGTATCTCAGAAATCATCCCCTCCATGATGTAGAATAACTCGAATGCTTCGAGTTAGCCTCGACCCTCCGACCTTCGACCTTCATGGTTTGGCCTTATCTCCATGGGCTTTCTTGCTATTTTCTCATGGGATGCATTTTTCTTAGCTGGGCATAGTCAGAGATGTTTTTCAGCGCCTATCAGACACATGTGCTCACAATAAAACAAAAAGGTAATCACAAGCTGCCTTATCTTTCGCGCAAGTCATCCAACTACTAGACAGATGCTAAAATCTTGCAATAAAAAATGCTGACACTCATAATGGAGAAATAAATGCACATTAATGATGATGCAACCAAATTCTACCCTCCCATAAAAGGAGGTTCGCTCCCCACATCAAAAAAGGAGGGAGATCCGTCATAGAGATGATACATTTTGCCATTTTGCCAAAAACCAAAAAACCTCTGTTATTCTCTTTCAATTTTCGCCCAGCTCCCTTACTCCATCACAGAAAACCTTTACACTCATCATCAACTCTTTTTTATTTTCTAAAAAAAAGGGGGGCGCCCTGTTCTCTTTCCTCATCATTTGTCCATCAAACCAAAAACCACAAAACCAAGACAAATCCTCACCTCTCTCAGTCTATCTATTCCTGACGAATTCTCATCTAAAACCAAATCCTTCCTCTTCTCCATAATTCCAACATGCAAGTCTCCATCGAATCTAAGAAAGTATGCTATTGTTACCAGTGCTGACGAGTGGATTTGGACGTGGTGCCGTTACTGGAGTCATACGGTGGTTCGTCAATGTTGTTGATTATTTGGGTTAAAATTTAATTCTTTTTTGGTTCCTTGTATTTATTTCAATTTCCTTTCTTGTAATTATTTTTATTTTCTATGTTGTATATGATATGTAAAATATAAAAAAAAAAAGAGAAGGGAAAAGGAGAAAAAGGGGTTAAAAAAAAGAGTGAGCAAAAAAAGAGGAAGCATGCCAAAAAAAGGGAGTGATTTTGTTATTTTCTTTATGGATGTCATAATCATACATGTAATATTTATTTTGATATATATTTATTTGTAATTATTTTAGTAGCTAAAAAACACACAAACAAAAAACAAACAAAAAAAAATAAAAATAAAAGTAACATAAAAAAAACAAAAAAACAAAAACAAAAACAAAAAGGCTTTCCCAAAATCGAAAATCCCTTTTCAAACCTTTGACCCATAAGTTGCTTAAATCATTTCACACTTCAAACTTAGAAGTTAAGAGTAAGAAAAACTAAAACCATGACGATTTCCTTTAGCAACTTAGGATAAATCATCTTTAATCATAACTTTGACAAATAACTTAGCCAAATAAAAAGCGTAGACTTTTAAGGACACAATAGTGTCTTTGCCCAGTTAAAGAAGTAAAACCCAATAGAAATCTCCTCTTCCTAAGATAGATACCAAAAGGGCGTTGTAGAGGTGTTGATCCTTCTTTACGTGTAACCAACTCCCGAACCCTTAACTGGTAATGCAGACCACATCTTAACTACTCAAGGTATAGGGTATCCAACTATATCCCAAAAATAGTTGGTGGCGACTCTATTTTTCACCATTAGTTTCGGCTGAGCCCACCCTAAACAGGCCCAGGCAAAAATCAGCGATGACAACCTTCTCAAATGCTTACAATCATCAATTATGATTTGTCAAATACTTGTACATTACCAAAAACAACCAATATTGAAAAAAACCAAAATATCATTATAATTCCCTTTATATATGCATAGAATTTATATTACAATCCGAAATAATCAACATATCTAAAATATATTATAATATTTATTTCTTACAAACCATAATATAAATCCAAAATGTCTAAAGTCAAAACCACTAGTAATATAATCTTCATTCCATGTCCAAATAACTTCCAAGCTCTCTGGTCACTATGAAATTTGTCATTAAATTTGCATGTAATTTATGGGCTTTAATTGAATATTTTGTTAAATTAATGCATTTTTATAATAATTTTTTTCAATTTCAATTATTTACTGTTTTATTCATTTTTTATAGATTTAATATTAATTTTGGTGGTTTTTAATATTAAATTGATTATTCTAATTTTGTTATTAATTCTTTGGGATTAATTGATTATTTTAAGTTTTTTTATATATATATTTGGGTTAATTGAATTATGTTTTTATTTTTATTTTAATGTATTATTGAATGTTTTTATGTTTCACTATTATTATTATTGAATTATATTTTTATTTTTATTTTTGCATGCACTTCACGTTGAAGAGAAGAAAGAGGAAACAAAGCATTGTTACGTGGGGAGATGATTCAATTGGAAAGTAATGGGTTAAGTATTAATATGTGGGCCCATAATTATTTGGCATGCACGTACAGGTTTTCATATTTTCATAGCTCTCCATCTATATAACCCATAATTAAGGAGACCCAGGGGAGACGGTCTCTCCAACGCAAGTCGTCCATCCATAGCGCCACTCCATCTTCGATCCCTCCATCGTGCCGTCGCCTAACCCTCCATCGACGCCCAGTGCAGCGCTGTCTCCATTGTTCCATCACAGCGGCAGTATTTTCAGGCAGGGCCTTCGGCGCAACACTGTGGGACTGCCCATGCAGCCTATTTTAATTTTCTGTATTTGATTTAGCTTCAAACTTCAATTATTATTTTGAATCTTGATTCTTCATCTTAATAATTTATTTAGGTGCTAGGATTTACAATTCGTTTATCTATCTGTTTTAAATTCTTTACAATTAATTTGCGGTTGTAGTTAATTGTGGATTGTTTAAAACATGATTTTTAATTGTGATTAATTCGCGGTTGCGGTTAATTAATTTTGAGATGTGGAGATTATTATTCGTAGTGTTCGATTTGTTCTTTCGAATGCAAAACATAATCATTTCTAGGATTAGTACGAGTTCAAGTCTGATTTCTAGTACGAATTCATAATTTAATTATAATCACGGTGTCTTGGTTTAATTGAATTATAGGGCCTTAAATATGTTATTGTATTTTTAGAAGATAATGATAAATAATAATTGAAGTGAGAGGTTAAATCATTTGCGTCTTTAGTTAATTAGTTTTATTTACATATTTAATTTTATTTTAATTTCACATAAAACTCCCAATTCTCTAACTTAGCTTTTCATTATTTTTTTTGAAGAATAAGTTGAATTAAATTTTATAAGTCCTCCGGTTAGTGAACGACCTAGGTTAGTCCTATGCTATACTTAGTTTAAATTTTATTTGAAGTGTGTGTGCGACAAACGCTCTTTTCAAATTGGCGCCGTTGCCAGGGAGGCTAAAATTTTGATTTGATTTGTTTTTTATTTTTTGTTTCTATGTTTTGTAAGTTTCCTCTTTTAATAGTTCTTTATTTTTTTGTAGGTTTCTAACTATTTTTATTTTTGTGCAAGTTTCCTCTTTTATTTTTGTCAATTTCCTAATCTGTTTTTACTAGTTTCCTATTTTGTTTTGCAGGTTTATTATTATTATTTTATTTTTCTTTTCTAACAGTTTTCTTTTTTGTTGGCTGCCTTATTTCTAACAAATTCTTTTTTTTTGTTTCCTTTTTTAACAGTTTTCTATTTTGTAGGTTTCATTTTTCTAACAGTTTCCTATTTTGTTTTTCTTTTCTTTTTCTAACAGTTTTTTTTTTCAGTTTCCTGTTTTGTAGGTTTTCTTTTTCTAATATTTTGTTTGTTTAATTTTTTTTAGAGTTTCATTTTTTTTAAGTTCCCTTTTCAAAAAAAACAAAAACAAATCCTTTTTAGTTTTTCTTTTTGTAGGTTTCTAAAGGGGACAAGATGAACTTTCAAGAATTTGGTGAACAAAGCATACCTACTCCATGGTGGGAACAACAGATCGAAGCACCCCAATCCCAGACCTCCTTTGTTCACAAACTTGATGAGGTGTCTACAATGTTACAACAGATGCTCTCAACTTTGGAAGTAGAACAACTAGTACCAATGGGAGTTTATCCATACCAGTCATACCATCAACAAGCTCCCATTGCACCAACTTATTACCAAGAGTGGGAGGACCATCCAAATTTCAACTATCCATAAGAGCCTCCACATTGGTATGACGAGTGGCCATATCAGCAACAACAAGCAACTCCTTCCACTGATGACCTTATTCAGCAACTGCTAAAGCAGCAACAACTTGCTACTCTTCAAGACCAATTGGAGAGGCAAAGTGAGGAGATGCAAGAGATACGGACTTGGCTACACCAAATGAAAGTCACCATCCATGAGCTAAAAATTCAGAATAAAGAGGAGGGTGTGTTTGCCCAAGCTACCCCAATGCAGCCTCAAGAAGACGAGATGATGCCACAACTTGAGTATCTTCCCTCTACTTTGGGGGAAAGTGGCCACAATCTAGTGCCCACTGCCACATTCGTATTACCTGAAGAAGAAGAGGCATATTTTGAATTTTCTGAAGAGGAGATGCCACAACCAATCACTCCAGAGTTCGAGCACACCACTGAGTCTCCTTCCTATGAATTCTTGGAGGATAGTTGTCCACCTCCTATTACTATTGGTACCTCTATACCACATGCAGATGAGGGCACACTATTTCCTTGGCCCCAGGAACCACATGAAGACTTGAATTGGCTCATTGGCAACAATTCAAGTGTGGGGGAGTTGCTTGAGGATGTTATCACTACTGTGGACCATACTATTGTAGATACCTTATTTAGTGAGCCTATGGAGTTTATATTGCCTTGTCACCATCATTCATTTGCAGTGAAGGACACTATGTTTGTGAAGATGTCCTCAAGTGTGCACTTTGAAGACTTCAAATGGCTACCACCACCAATTTCTTATCCTGATGTGGCCTATGAATGTGCTAAAGTGTATACTGCAAGGATGAAAGCCTATCATTCGATGGTTGAGCATTGTTTGAAGAAAGTCTAGCTATAGACTTTAAATAGAAGCACTTTCGGGAGGCAACCCGATTTGGTATTTTCTTTCCTTGTTTTTTTTATTTCTGTTATTTGCTTTTATTTTTGGTGTTTTTTTTTCTTTTTTATTGGAGTGTGCAGGGCCGTGCCAAGCAGGGGAGCAAAGGAAACTTCAACTTCAGGAGGAAACAGGACATAGCTTCACGGTCAACGGACATCGACTCAAGCACTTCTATGGGGGTTTTCCTATACATATAGTGGATTCTATCCAACTGCACACCCTATCATTCTTTGAGCCCATTAGGTTGTTTCTTTCCTTCTCATTTATTGTTCATTGTTTATTTTTAGAATCGCATTCCATGTCCATAGCTTCTGTTTTTGAGTTACATTGAGGACAATGCAACATTTAAGTGTGGGGGAGGGAACACATAGTTTAGCTTAGTTCAACTTTTTTTTTTTGTGTTTTCATTAGTTTGTTTTTGCTTGCTATTGTGTTTTTCTTTGGTTTATTTAGTTATTTATTTATTTCTAAATTCACAAAAAAAAAACCAAACAAATTTTCTTTTGTTTTTATGTGCTTTATTTTTATTTTTAGGTTGGATGTTTTTAGCGTTGAACTTAATTGACAATTGAATTTCTTGTGAATCTTTGCGCTTATGTTAGTTCAATTTAAGTTTATTTGATTATGCATTATTTGAATAATAATTGAGAATCTTGAGTAGTTAGAATTAAGTTGTCTAGTATAGATACCCACATTGTTCATAACTAGAATTTTTAGCTTCTATACTTGATTGATTTAGCTTGCATTTATGCTTTATTTGAGAAATACAAATTGTAGAAATCATGATATCAGCTGTTTTTGAGCTATGCTTGATCATTAATGTTATATATTTTGACATACTTTAAATATCATTACATGTTATTCATGCCTCCACTTAAAGTTTTTCTTGCAAATTGGGACTATCTTGAACTAAACTTGCGTGCTTAAAAGAAAAGAAGAAAAAAAGAGAGAAGATTATGGATTGTGGGGATGCATAACTCACCAAAGGAGAAAAGAGCATAAAATGCACCCTTTGTAAAGCATTGTAGTACATCCACATCATTATCAATTATATGAAAAAAAAGAAAGAAAATGATAAGGAAAAAAAAATACAGATTGTGAAAAAAGGAGAGAGAGAGAGAGAAAGAGAAAGATAGCAATTCATTTATCTTATATCTTGTTTAGTTCCTCATGAGTATCATCGGTTTGTTTTATCTTTAAGTGTTGGTATGGTACATGGCATGATGTTTCAAGTGTAAACAAATTATGATATTAATTTTTAAGCATGCTTTTTCAAGTTGATTAATTGAGGACTACATATTTGTGTAACTTGATTAAGTGTTTTGAATGAAGGTTTAAATTAAGAAGGTGTGGAAGTTGATTAATTTTAGTGCACACACTCACATATATACTAGAACTTGATTCGTTATACTTGAGTTGTTCTATTTATATATTTAAATTTGCATGCTTAAATAATCTTCGTTTGGTGCTTAATCTTACTATTTGTTCGAGGACGACCAAAGTTCAAGTGTGGGGAAATTTGATCACTGTGAAATTTGTCATTAAATTTGCATGTAATTTATGGGCTTTAATTGAATATTTTGTTAAATTAATGCATTTTTATAATAATTTTCCCCAATTTCAATTATTTACTGTTTTATTCATGTTTTATAGATTTAATATTAATTTTGGTGGTTTTTAATATTAAATTGATTATTCTAATTTTGTTATTAATTCTTTGGGATTAATTGATTATTTTAAGTTTTTTATATATATATTTGGGTTAATTGAATTATGTTTTTATTTTTATTTTAATGTATTATTGAATGTTTTTATGTTTCACTATTATTATTATTGAATTATATTTTTATTTTTATTTTTGCATGCATTTCACGTTGAAGAGAAGAAAGAGGAAACAAAGCATTGTTACGTGGGGAGAGGATTCAATTGGAAAGTAATGGGTTAAGTATTAATATGTGGGCCCATAATTATTTGGCATGCACGTACAGGTTTTCATATTTTCATAGCTCTCCATCTATATAACCCATAATTAAGGAGACCCAGGGGAGATGGTCTCTCCAACGCAAGTCGTCCATCCATAGCGCCACTCCATCTTCGATCCCTCCATCGTGTCGTCGCCTAACCCTCCATCGACGCCCAGTGCAGCGCTGTCTCCATTGTTCCATCACAGCGGCAGTATTTTCAGGCAGGGCCTTCGGCGCAACACTGTGGGACTGTCCATGCAGCCTATTTTAATTTTCTGTATTTGATTTAGCTTCAAACTTCAATTATTATTTTGAATCTTGATTCTTCATCTTAATAATTTATTTAGGTGCTAGGATTTACAATTCGTTTATCTATCTGTTTTAAATTCTTTACAATTAATTTGCGGTTGTAGTTAATTGTGGATTGTTTAAAACATGATTTTTAATTGTGATTAATTCGCGGTTGCAGTTAATTAATTTTGAGATGCGGAGATTATTATTCGTAGTGTTTGATTTGTTCTTCCGAATGCAAAACATAATCATTTCTAAGATTAGTACGAGTTCAAGTCTGATTTCTAGTACGAATTCATAATTTAATTATAATCATGGTGTCTTGGTTTAATTAAATTATGGGGCTTTAAATATGTTATTGTATTTTTAGAAGATAATGATAAATAATAATTGAAGTGAGAGGTTAAATCATTTGCGTCTTTAGTTAATTAGTTTTATTTACATATTTAATTTTATTTTAATTTCACATAAAACTCCCAATTCTCTAACTTAGCTTTTCATTATTTTTTTTAAAGAATAAGTTGAATTAAATTTTATAAGTCCTCCGGTTAGTGAACGACCTAGGTTAGTCCTATGCTATACTTAGTTTAAATTTTATTTGAAGTGCGTGTGCGACAAACGCTCTTTTCACCCTCCATTTTGCAAAAAAAAAAACCAAAAATAATTAAAGTACTTCAAAAATATCAAGCAAATAAATAAAACAAAGGCATGTTGCTTATATTACAAATCTAAATATAGCCCTTGCAATAAAAAAATAAATCACAAAAAAATTAAAAACAGGCGTAAACCCAGGGGGGAAAATCGACACTGGAGGTAGAGGTAAATAGTATAAAAACTAGCAGCATACTAAATAGCAACATATTAAATAAAAAACAGCAAAGAACACGGGAAAAAATGACAAACTAGAGAAAAAAATTGCAAAAAAAAGCATATTAAACAAAAAAAGGAAATAACATACTACCAGCATCAATGCCTCTCCATAAACCCATATCAGATGTTATTAACAGGTTGCATGGAGACAAAGAACACAGGAAACGACATACCATAGAAAACAACAGCCAACAGTTCTCCTTGGCTCACCTCTTTAATACCCCTACACCAAACGCAATGAGCCCTAGCAAGCTCCAATAGTTCTCCCTAGCTATCTCACCAGAGGCAATGAGCTCCCATATTTGAAAAATATTAGTTCACTTTTCACAGATTCAATAAAAAGAACTCTATTATTTGTGAATAAATCAACAATCCATAAGTCCATAAGGTTAAAAAACTAGGCATTTGTTACCTAAGCGGGATATATATCCACTGCATTAGTATTGGTAGTATCATTGTTGGTAAGCCTTGTGCAAAATGTAACTTCAGAACGATTTATTTGTTGTACATACGCAAATTTAAATTAAAAGACAAGGCATATATAGTCTATGGAGCATGCATAACACAGGTGAAACTCTATATCTTTTCATTCCCTTACCTTGGTAATAATCTGGAAGCCATTAACTCTACTTTGCTGGTCACTAAAACAAATCAATCTAACATGAATCCTCCTTGATTGCCTTTTTCCATCGATTCTTGAATTTCTCTAAGTCAATATTTGCTTACCTTCTCACTTGGATGCAGAAAAGACCCCAAAAAGAAAAGAAAAGAAAGCACATTCCAAGAAAAAAAGTAAAAATCAATCTATTTGAAGTTTCTTATAAAAAATAAAGAGAAAAGAGGTAAAAGTCTGGTCAAAAACAAAGGCAAATAATTACCCGTCCCTAGACTAGAGGATGAGTGACACCTTGCCTTATAACCAAGTATTTCTTTGGTCATGAAAGCAGTGAATATCCACCATCATGTACAGATATTTGATATAATACCAAAGCAAAAGATGGAGGAAAATAAAAAAACAAAAAAAGCATCTTCACTACTCCATGAAGGACCACTTTTATAAAAATAATCTTCACCACTACATGGAGGACCAGTGTTGTTTCCATCACACCTCCTCAAACCACTTTTATAAATTATTATGTTAACAAAACACAATGATAAGTATAATAGAAACCTTTTAAAAATGGGTTATAATTAAAGGCATTTACTTCGATCCACATAAAAAAGTGCAATTATGGAACATGGCTATGAGTCATCACAAAAAAAGTCATAATATCAATCACACAAATGGATTTTAAAGGCATTGCATTGGCTTTCATCTCAATCAATTTATATGAACATATGGTTTTGTAAAATGACTTCTATACTGTAATGTAGGGTTGATGACTATCACTTGTAAAACATTTTTTGTGACAAAAACCCAATGACCTACGTACTTGGAGATTCTTCTATCTAGTTATAATCCGATGTTGCACTTTTAACTTGTCATGAACGAGTGTTGGTTGTATATTTCATGCCCCTCTTGTTTTTATGATTGATATGGATACAAGTCATCAAAGTGAAATGTAACAGTACTTACATATTTCAGAATAAGATAAATACCAATCAAGCTAGAACAAATGCAACTTCTTGATCATTTAATACCCATTTGTTCAGAATTAGAGGTTGCCTAATCATTTATTTTAACTATTATTATAATCCAGTCATCAGATTATTACATATTAATTTGTTACTTGTTTGATAATGTCAAGTTCTCCATTGATAGTCTCTCCACCTCTATCTTTAATGCCTTTATTCCCCTATTGTATTTATTAGGAACAAACCTGCGAATTCAACATGTCCATATATATGTAAATATATTTATTATAGATACATATCCTATTTTTTATATATATATAAATAGATTGCTTAGGAGAGAATTAATACGTAGACATATTAATTATTAATATTATTCTTTTTGGTTAGACACATGGATTAATCTTGTATGTGAATAGTACTTGGATCAAACAATTATCAGCACATAAATCAAGCTATAATTAATTCTATAACTTATTAGTGCATAAATTAATAAACACGTATAATTTCTTCAAATGGGTGAGACAAAAAAAAAATTCTTCCCTTTCTCATAGCTAGTTCCAAACTCCGTCTGAGAGATGTAGTCAGCAGTGAGGCATGTCATGTAGTCACCTATTTCACTTTCCTTTTGCCCAAAGCCACTGTCGCTTACAGAGCTTCCATAGTCTTCTGGCTACATCCCACCATAAAACAACATTGCAGTTGGGTCCGAAAATCATTAAATTTAGCCCACAAATGAAAGGGAAAAAATCTTGAAAGAATTAAATAAACATTTGCATGATAGTAGCAGTGGGCAAGCATTTTTAAAGTGTTGCCTGTCATAACAACCAAAAACAATAAGATTTTAAGGAATTTACTACAGGAAAAAACCATATGATCCAAATAAAAAACTAAATTTGATAGATCATATGAAATAAAAACTATGGTATAAATCGTGCAAGAAGCCAAGAACAAACAAGTCAACAGATTGCTATGGTACTGACCCAAATAAAAACTAAATTAAGATTCGAAATTCAAACCCAGGAACTAAAAAGGGAATATCTAAATGTCTGATGGGTGGTCTATAAAAATGCAAGATGATTTCAAGGCATTTATGAGAAGATCACAACAAAATAGATTTAAATAATAATAAAGAGGAAATGAAATAGTTGGTGAAATTAGATTGACCATAAACAACTAATGAACGATGAAACCAAACGAAAGGAAGTGACAGAGGGGAGAGGAGAAATAGCATGCCTTGCATAATTAGGTCAGCTTGGTTGTCGCTGCAGAGAAGGCGGACGGCAAATGAGGAGGACATATGGTTTGAACTAGGTAAGTGGTGGGGATCGTTTATAGGATATGAGTATATGAGTATCTAATATACTAGTTGAGCTCTTTAGAGCCTTTAAATCATCTCCTTTAAGCGGGCAAGGAAATTACAGATAGAAATTGAAACCCACAGCATTCAATAACTTTTGCAGTTCATGAATTAAATTGATATTGGTAGAATCGGTAATGGGACGGGGAGAAAGAACAAGGGACTTACCTAGAGTCAAAGGAGGAGGATCCTCCAGTGGAGGGGCCATGACTGGCCACAACAACCAAGAGGGGCACCGCACCACGCTGCCAGAGCCATCAAACCGACGCCGGAGGAGAAGACTCCCTATATCGAGCAAAGGGGGTGGATCTGAACACATAACCTCCCGTTGATCACCAGGCAGCGCGCAACCTGAGGGACTACTGCACCATGCCGGGATGGAACCAGCCCAGATGCTAGAGAGCCGAGAGCAGCCTGCGAAGCCGCACGATGCACCCTTACCTACGACCGCCGCCGATACCAAGAAGAAACCACTGAACCCTATATTGCCTCACCGTGCACATGAAGTCAAGACCTCACGTGGGACAGATATGCAAACATAGGAATCGCTATTAGGGAAAAAGAAGCTTGTGGACATGTTAAAGGGAGAGATAGGGCTCAATCGCATTCAGCAACGCAAGCAACAAATGATCTAGCTAGCCACAACTATGAAGAGACGAAATTGCCTTGCAATCGCCAGCGAGAGCAGTGCGTGAGGCGCGTTCAATTCGATGGATACCATAGTAATTCGGGGGAATGAATGAAGGAGAGTGTTTTCTTTTTGTTTTTAGGTACGAGCGTCGAAAATAAGGGAGGGATAATTTTTAGTTTCGTGCTAGTAACACTACATAATTTTAGCATTTGATGAAAAATATCCCGCTCACCCAAAATAGTCTACAAGTAATTCAAACCCAATTAAGATGCCACTCTGCATTTTTCTTAATACTTATATATTATAACAGTTTTTCAATAATGTTACCCTTTGATGTTACGGTAAGCCTGATTTCTTGTAGTGATAATATGTTCTTAAAACATGATATGTAGTATTAGGTATAAGTTTTATGAGTTTTCAGAGGGTTTGAGGGTTGTTGGGTTGATTCAAGACAAAGAACTGGCTACAAACGACAATGAATAGTAACATTAGCGAACTGTGAAGTCGAGGACTCGAAGGAGCCTCAAAGCAGTAAACAGTTGATGGAATCGACTCTGGAATTAGAGATTTTGAATATTAGTCTCGAATGTGTTGTTTCGAATGTATAGTCTAGGTTTGAAGGTAGGTTCGAAGGAAAGCTCGAATGAAGGGTTAAAAGTCGGTTCGAAGGTAAGTTCAAAGAAGAGGTTCGAAACAGAGTTCCGAAGTACAGTTCTGAAGGACCATTTACATTGTAAACCTTTCTGCATCTCAATATTCAAGTAATAAACTTAAGTTACAATGTAAATAAGAAAATACCCTCCTTTTGGATTTAAAGAAAAATACTAGAAAAATCAAATTCTCGCTTCTTCAAAATATAAAAAATGAAAATTAACACCGAATCTTCGAAAAATCCAAATTTTTGTTAGATTTGACTATTTACGAAGTGGGGTTAGACCTCTTAGAAAAATCCCCAAAAATTAGGTTATCCTAGTTATGATATGTGGAACCATTAATAGGACTTTTATTTCAAGAAAACACTATCTACGAAAATTCTCTCTCTTGGTCAAGACTTGAGGATAGATTTGTAGAGATTGGCCTCTGTAACAGACAAGGAGAGTGTTGTGAAACCTTTGTTGATTTGATTGGTGAATCAACCGAGGTTCCATATAGGGTTGGCTAGGAGCCAAGGTCCCCTACATGAGTGGTTGAAAGCGGAAGGTCCCACAGGTGGCAACTTTTATGCTACATTCCCCTTTGTGGTGGGCGGTATAAGAGCCTTGCCCCGTGCCGATCACCGAGTTGTGAAGTCTATGTGACTTGATTGTGTAGACCTTGTATGTTTATGCTTTCATTAGTATTGCATAGTACTATGTTGTGTGGACACTACTGTGTGTGTTTATGCTTTTATTGGTATCGTATAGGATACTTTATACATTATTGTGTGGTTATGTATTCACTGGCACATGTATACATGGATAGTGTGTTGTAGGTCACCTACTAATCCTTTGTACTCACGTAATCTTATTGTCTTGACTTTCAAGTTTAGGTAGAAGGTAGCCTTGGGTTTGCGAATGAAGCGATTGAGCGAGACTAGACCATATTAATGTATAAGACTATGTCCATTTTGATTGTTTTGTATTATTATAGTATTTTCTTTCCGGACATGGGTTTGTGGCTATTGTATTATTTCTCATGATGTATAGGTTATACTATGATGATATTTTATTTGATATTTTATTTAGTCGCATGGTTTTGGGAGTGTACAAGAATACCTTTGTCGTTTGATTCTGCAGGTGTATTTGGCCAGCACCTACGGTGTGCCCTTTTCGGTGCTAGTCACCAATCCCTTGCCCTCGGGTGTGGGTAGGGGGTAGTCACGTGCCCGGTTCAGGATCTCTTGGAGTTGGGAGCGTGACATCTAGTTCTACTGGTAGTCCAAAAACCATTTTAAATGGTGAAGTGCCTAATGGGTTTTTGAAAGTAGTCCTGTAACCATTTTTACTTGCCCATTTGCTTGAGGGTGATATGGAGTAGTAACCCAATGATGAACTCCATATTTCTTCAACAATTTTTCTATGAGCTTGTTGAAAAAGTGACTCCCTCCATCATTAACAAGAACTCTGGGTACTCCAAATCATGTAAAAATATTCTTTTTGAGAAATTTAAGAACTACCCTTGTGTCATTAACTGGAGTAGCCACTGCTTCCACCCATTTTGAAACATAATCCACTGCAACCAAAATATACTAATTTTTAAAAGACGTAGGGAAAGGAACTATAAAATCTATGCCCCAAACATCAAACAATTCAACCTGGTAAGAGACATTTCATCTTTTCTATATAAATTTCTAGATTTCTGATACTTTTCACAAACTTAAATAAAGCCCCTCGCATCATGAAATAGCATTGGCCAAAAGAATCCAGCTTGAAGAATCTTTGCTGCTGTTTTTGATGGTCCCATATGACCTCCACATTCTCTGGTATGGCAATGATTGAGAATGTTAGTCATCTCCTCTTCTGGAACACATCTTCTTATAAGACCATCAGTACAAACCTTGAAAAGCAAATGATCTTCCCATATATAGTGTCTCACTTCAGCTAGAAACTTTTTCTTTTGCTATAAAGAAGCTTCATATGGAAAAATACCTCACACAAGGAAATTAACAAAGTCTGCATACCATGGTGTAATATCTTGCACAACATACAACCTTTTGTCTGGGAAATCTTCAATAATGGGTACATCCTCATAACATTTCTCCTCAACAGACTCTAATCTAGACAAATGATCAGCTACAACATTATCTGCTCCTTGTTTATCCTTGATGGTAAAATCAAATTTTTGCAAAAGTAATACTCAACGGATAAGTCTTGGTTTAGAATATTCCTTTATGATCAAATACTTTATTATTGCATGATCAGTGAACAAAATTGTATGAGATCCAAGAAGATAACTTCTAAACTTATCAAATGCATAAACAATAGCTAATAATTCCTTATTATTTGTAACATAATTGATCTGAGTTTCATTTAATAATTTGATTGCATAAGCAATGAAATGAACTTTTTTCTCTTTTCACTATCCAAGTACAGCTTCAATAGCTGCATTACTTACATCACACATCAATTCAATGGTAAACTCCAATCTAAGTACATACTAATTGGGGCAGAAGTAAGAGTTGTCTTTAACTGCCTAAAAGCTTTCATGCATTATTCAAAAACAACATCCTTCACTAGAAAGGAACATAAAGGTTTAAAGATTTTTGAGAAATCACTAATGAATCTCCTATAGAATACAGCATGTCCCAAAAAGCTTTAAATATCTTTAACATTTGTGGGGGGTCGCAAATTCTTTATTGCTACCAGTTTAGCACAATCCACTTCAATACCCTTACTAGACACGTGTCCCAAAACTATTCCCTCTTATTAATGAAATGACATTTCTCTCAATTCAAAACAAGATTTGTTTCCTCCCAATGATGCAAAATCTCTAAGAAAAATTATTCAAACAATCACTGAAAGAAGACCTAAACACAGAAAAATCATTTATAAAGATTTCAATAGTCTTCTCAACAAACTCTGAAAAGATTGCCATCATGCAACGTTGAAAATTAGCGGGGGCATTACATAATCCAAATGGCATTCTCCGATATGCAAATATGTCATAAGGACATATGAAAGTAGTTTTATCCTGATCCTTTGGTGCAATAGGTATTTGATTATACCTGGAATACCCATCAAGAAAAAAATAATAATTATGCCCAGCTAACCTCTCCAACATTTGATCAATATGAAGTAATGGAAAATGATCCTTCTTTATGTTGGCATTTCTCCAAACTATGATAGTCCTTGTTGAAATAAGCTTATTTTCTGAATTTTTAACAATTGTCATCCCTCTTTTCTTTGGAAAACCGATGGACTATTTGAGATAGAAAAGATAATTCCAGCATCAAGAAGCTTTATTACTTCTACTTTTACTACTTTTTTCATATTTGAATTCAATCTTCTTTGATGGTCAACACTAGCCTTCCCTTCGTCTTCCAAAAATATTCGATGCATGCACATAGAGGGCTGATTCCCTTAATGTTTGCCCTTGTCCTCCCAATAACACTTTTTCTCTTTTTTAAAACCTTTAACAATTGATCCAACTGCTCACCTTAAAGTTCGGCTGCCACTATAATCGGCCACTCTCCTTCTTTGCCCAAAAATGCATACTTTAAATGAGATGGAAAAGTTTTCAGTTCAACTTTTAGTGCTTTTTCAAATGATGGAATTGATTCAGACACTTTCCCAATGTTGTCAAACTCCTTCATATGCTGAAACTGGATCATTGTTGTAGCCTCTAAAGCCTATTTTTCATTCTGAATTTCTTTATTAGTGATAGAAGAAACATTCTTCAAACATAAGCCCAAGGGATCATGAAATCCCTTTGCATGGTCTTCAATCAATGTATCCAAAATATTCATATAACATCCTTGTTCATGCTTTACCACAAGAGGATTCTTCAAACTCCTGTACAAATTGAACTCCACCTTATCTTCACTAATATGTGATTCTAACTTGCCTCTTTTCATATCAGCTATTGCTCCTATTGAAGCTAAGAAAGGTTTTCCCAAGATAAGTGACATAGAGCCTCTCTCTTCCATATCCAAAGCAATAAGATCAATATGAACAATGAATTTCTTAACTTGCAAAGGTGCATTTTCTAGAATCCCAGCTACATATTTGATAGATTTATCTGCTAGTTGCAAAGTTATAGATATGGGCTATAAATTCCCAAGACCCAACTTGTTGCAAATAAATGATGGAATCAAACTGACACTTGCTCCTAAATCACAAAGAGCTAAATCAAATCTGACATTTCCAATGGTACAAGGTATGGAAAAATTTCCTGGATCATTCATTATTCCTATACGTCTCATCCCTCTTTTTATGTCTTTAAGGAAAGGAAAAGGGGAATAAATATTTTTATTTTTTTTATAACCGTGGGATATATTGCTTTTCTTTATTTTTCCTCTTTTTCTTTTTCAAAGGGGAGGAAACTCACCTTCTTATCATGATTCTTTTCCTCCACTTGAAGAACTTTTCTTTATGGTAATTCCCTTCCACTTCTCAACATAACAACTTGTACAAACTCCTTTGGATTAGGCTCAGTCTTGCTAGAAAATTCACTTAGATTTCTTGTAGAAAGAGCATTAGCTATCTATGTTATTTGGGTTTCTAACTTTCTATTATGAGTTTTTAACCTATCAAACCAGCTGCCTATGCTTGTTTCTATCTTGTTTAACCTCAGTTCAGTTCTAGATGTCATTTTCTCAATAGCAACTTCCCATTTAGCCTTCTTCTTTTCCCCAAAACCAATTCCTTGAGGTTTAAGCTAAAATTGATGATTGTATTGCTTTGGATTTGCATTGTTGTTGTTGCCTTGATTATTCTGTTGAGTATTCTGTCCCCCCTAAGAAAAATTTGGATGATTTCTCCATCCAGGATTGTATGTGTTGGAGAATGGATTATTCTGCTGTCTATTTTGGTTAGCTATATAACTAACCTTGTCTTTGACTATCACACCCCAAAATCTCGAAAGGACCGGAACTAAAAGTGTGACTTCCCCATACAAGCAACCAAAGGGTCAAGGGGTTGGTGACTAACACCGATATGGACTACACAGCGGATGTTGTCCAAGATGTACCTATACAATCATACATCAGGGTTATTCATGTATATTTTCACATACTATGAAGCTAAGAAAAATAATTTACTAATATTAGAGTCATGCTATAAATCCAATACAACTTTCACAGACTCTCGTCCGGATATCCAAATAATAAAACCAATTATGTCTTACAAAATCATTATACCAAGTTATGACAAAATGTGAAATAAATAACAATTTACTTCAAACTAGCCTTTAGCAGATGAGTCAATACTTGAAACACGTTAACAAGATAGGGGTGAGCATAAATGCCCAATAGGTGATCTCCATCTCCTCACCATTTTATAACATGAAATCCTAAGTCTACATGATCGATATATGCTTGTGCTAGTGTAATGTCCTAATCTATCATAGTAAGCTTACATTCAATCACAAAATATGATATCACAGACATACATTTCATTCATTAAGGGTAACTCGCCACATATACATCACACACACCGAACAATCCAACCATCCAGGGGATTCTCACATCCAACTCCAAGGATCCCAGTCATTACCAAATAACCATATGTGGGACCTGCAGTGTCCCTGATGACAACTCGCCGCATATGAGACCTGATTTAATCAGCCACATAGGAGATTTGCGACCTATTGCCAGCCTTATGTGGGACCCATAGTTAACCCAACTAGCTCCACCACCAATTCCACACATATAATCAATAAATAGTAATTTTAAACAATCAATATTCAATACAACAGCTTTACAAAACATTTAAATCACTAAACCAATAAAAATATACCATAAACAATATTTATAGTGTCATACTATAAATATCAAGCCACAAACAATATTTCTAATATCAAACTATTAATATCAAGCCTCCAATAATATCAAACTATTAATAATATAATAATTCAAATAATATTTTGTTAATGTCAAATTAATAATATCAAGCAATAATTTAATATTTTAAATGTTAGGTTAATAATATTAAGCTACAATTAACATTATAATGTTAAACTTATAATATTAAACTACAAGTAATATTATTATATTTAAATCATCAAACCAATAATAACGTGCCACAAATAATTATATTTTTTTTATCAAACTATTAATATTAAGCCACTAATAATATTTTTATTTACCAATAATGCATAGGAGCCTTTTATTAAACTCTCCAAGTCTCACCCATTTAATTGACCTGTACCATTCCACCGTTGGATGGGAGACTTGCAGCTGCGGCAACCAAAATAGCGGGTCACGGCTGCTACAACATGCAGTCATGGCTGTCCGCCATATCCAGTTGGTGGCTGCATTGTGCTGTTGTGACTACCCCTTTTTGCCACGACCGTGCCACAAGCGGTCATGGTGGCTACACCAATCATCTACAAAACCCTGTGCCAGTCTGTCTGCAATTTTATACCCCATGTATCATGGATCTGACACGCAACAAAATCCACTTGAGAACAACAGGATAATCGAATATCAAACCCTCAACGATCAACCGTCATATAAATATATATATATATAATTATATTGGGGCTAAACCTATGCTACAGATCTCTAATAATCGGAATTCCGTGTAATAGGATAATACAAGATCAAGACCCACCTACCTGAATTTAGCTTTGCATGTTTGGAATGCGGCTGCTCTCTACTTTCTTCATTCACCAAGGCTGCGCACGAAGAGGAACGAACACAATATAGGTTTTTTTTTCCTTTCCCTTTCTTTTCCCTTTATATATCCCCTTAAATTACTTTTAACTATAATAATAATAGTAATAATAATAACATTAATTATTATAACAATAATAAACTCAAAATACTTAAATAATTTTATTAATAATATTAACATTCCAATAACACTAATAATAATAATAATTCAAAATACTAAAATGCCCTCACGAAACCCTGAACTTCAAACTAAGCTCATTTATAGTCAAAACGTTTACATTGACTTACAAGGTCACTTGAATACGAGTCCTTATAATGAGAGTATCTGAACATCCTTTAACTATTTCTCTACAAGCCTTCAACAGACAATCATTTGGTTAATGCATTCCTCCACATTCTTCACAAGTAATATTCACCTTCGCCACTTGTTGAACATTTAATTTCTCTACCTATTTTGTGAGAGCTTCAAGTTTAGCACTCAATAATGTAGAATTATCCACAAGTTCACAGATCATGACAAGTAATAGAGTGGACTTAAAGTCTAAATATCGCACCCAAAGGAAGGTGATAAAGAAAAGAGTCCATTTTGTAATTCATTGGTTTCATTTGAAGATCAAATTTGCAAAGTTGTAAGTTTGTATTTTGTAAATGTAATTAACAAAACTACTATGGATGATTTTATAAGAGCATTAGGGATTTGAATTTCAATTAATGTAATTCATTTATTCCAGTTTCTAAACTTATGCTAACTCAAATGTCTCTTTCTATTTAAAACCCAACACTTATGCATGAACTAGCCTCTTTTAAGTGATATAGTCATATATAAATCCTAGCTTGGGGGATGGATAACCCATTAAATGCTTGAGTTGTTTGAGTGTAGATTGGCATCACACCAATCTTAACAAGGTTACAAGAGAGGAATACTGGCTTTCGCAAATTCTATCCTTCTCAAGTCAATTCTCTTAACTATCCAATTATCAATTTCATCTTTTGATCCTTAATTGATAAACCTTTAATAAGAATTAAGGTGGCCAATCCCAATTATAGCCATACAAAATCAAGAAAACTGATAAATAAAAGTAGGGAATTAAAATTAGCATACCATGAAAAGTTAAATTATAAATATACATCAACATCCATCTTCCTCCTATAGAGGTTTAAGCGACCACAATGCAAAAAAGTACAAATATTCTTGTAATTAATATCCCAAAATGCTCTTTATCTCCCTTCACTCGATACTAGTGGTGTAAAATGGACTGCCGGTCCGCGGGCCAATTTGTGGTCTGTGTGGACCGGAGCAGACTGGACCAGATAAATTCTGGTCCATTTCAATTGCGGACATAAACAGACTGGTTCGTTTAGGCCCGGTCCATGTGGACCAAATCCGTGCGAACGCGGACCGGTCCGGGATTGCTTTTTTATTTTTTAAAATATTACATATTTTACTTAGTATATTAGTATCTAGAGCCTAAACCTATTAATTTTAAAATTAATATTTAGAAATATAAATTGTTAAATATAAATTTTAAATTATTTTAAACAAAATTAACTTATAATAAGTTTTCAAATAAATAAATAAAAAAATATGGACCAGTCCATGTCTATATATGGACCAGACCGGACCAGAAAAATTTTGGTCCATTAAAAGTGCCCGCTCCGTCAGGACCGGACTAGACCGGTCCATTTCACACCCCTACTCGATACCCCAAAGTCTTTCATTCTCCTCTCTTTTGTTCCCATCCAAAATGAACTAAAACTGTCATCAACTACATAATAACCATTCCCACCAACATTTAAATTACATTTTCCTCTCAAAATAAATCAATAAGGGTCATTTGATTCGTCTTTGAAGAGCTGAGAGTTGTACATGTGGCAAACAAAAGAAATTTGTTGAGCAGCAATTGGTTCGTGTAGGAATTGTACTGTGGTCGATCAAATTTCAGTCGGTTACCTTTAACTTTTCAATTAACCAAAATTCCCCATGAGTGTGGTCGTTCAAATTCCTCTTGGTCGACCTCTGCATTTTTAATCGACCACCTTTTGCCATTTGTTGATTTCCTTATTGTCCATTCTTTTTTTCTTTCTTTAAACCTTGTGTATGATCTATTCTTCATCCAAAAACACCACAAATAACACAAAAAGTTCTACAATTGATATGTTAGGGGGTTAGTTCAATAATAAATTAGATTATATCAAAATAGGGATTAAAACATATTCATTTCTAGCATAATCTCCTATCATTTGATATCAAAATAGGGTTCAATGAACCCCCAACAAGGCACCAGTTAGGTTTATCAGTAGGCTCGATGTCTGAAGGTAGGCTTTTTCTCTCTATCATTCTTGTATTTGGTAGCCTCCTTTTTTAAGGCATGCCATGTAAAAACCTGTATTTTTTAGTAGCATTTTGAGTTAATTATTATTTCAGGATAAGAATATATAGACAATGTTGTAGTTGTTGATATGAACGTTTCAATTGTACTTGAATCAGATTTGGAATTTGGGCCCCCAATGTGATATTTTGTGGAATTTTGGACTTTTGGAGTATTAAATAAATAAATAAATAAATAATGAACTAAAATTATAAATATAGGTAGAATTGTGTTAAGGGGACATTCGTTTGTACTAGTTCTTACGCAAGGGAGAGAAGGGGATATCAGACATGCTGATTCTTAAAGTTTTTATTAATCCTACAACATTCAGGTAAGTGATTCTATAATCCTACACCATTAAATATAATTGTTGGTCCTGGAGAGCCTAGAGGGGGGTGAATAGGCTCTTTGAAAAATCTTTCTCTCTCTTAATGGCTGGACACTCACTCTAGTTAAACAGATAAAATCAGTGCGGAAGATTAACCAGGTAGTGGAAGTATGTTGTTTTATTATCTGAAGATAATTACAACAAAGCAAAACAGCGTTTTAGCTGATTACAGCACAACACTTTTGTTTATGGTTACACACACTTGGCTGTAGATCTCTGTTTTTGGCTCTTTACAAGATATACGCTTATGAGTATATGAGTACAAGTAAGCACGCGCGTACTTATTTACATTGCTTCAGGCAAATATATAGACATCATAGGAATCTATCTTGGAACTGCATTTTTCGAGCAGTGTGGAGCATTGAAGTTCTTCATCGGAAAATGCTGAAGCTTTAACTGCTGCGGATGTGGAGCTCGAAATATTGGAAGCATAAGTTGTAATGAATTCTTTGCTTAATTCCAATTGCATTTGAGACTGCATCCACATCTCCGTGTGTTCCACGTGTCAGACAACTTAGGTATTCAATGAGTTTGTCTTACATCGGGACGTAGCGAGCTGCTGGCATTAATTGCGGCTTAAAGAGATGAAGCAGCGTCTTCTTGGTCCGTTGCAAGGTTCCTTACTTCGCATGAACGAAGCTCGGATCCATACTCCGTATCAGTAATTGCTTACTCCGTATGAATGAAGTCCTGGAATCCTTATTCCGTGTCAGCGCTTCCTTACTCCGCATGAGTAGTGGTTCAGAGAGCTTACTCCGCATCAGTGCTTCCTTACTCCGCATGAGTAATGGTTCGGATTCCTTATTCTGCATTTGATGTCCTTACTCCACAACAGTTTTCCTTACTCCGCTCGAATGACAGACTTCGGATTTCTTCGTCCGTGTTTTCTTTTCCTTAGTCCGGTAGAGTGACAATTTTGATTCTTTCTCTCTTACAAGTCTCTTCTACTCCGTGCAAGATGTAGACTCAGGAATCCGGATGATGACTTGGTTATATACCAAGTGAATGATGACACTCATGATGATCCAGATCAGGATTATGTATCCTGTCCTTTGCTTTGTCCTCACATAAGTAGGTCCAGATTTAGAGTTAACTCATCTGCATAGACTTAATGGTAAACATGAAACATCTCGAGTCAAATTACATAGGGTTTGTTCCGCATTATCCAAATTCTTGGTTTGATCTAACAATCTCCCCCAATATGGATATGCCAAACCCTTTGTAATCTTATTCGGTAAGGCAGCAAAAAAATAACACAGAGGTAAGGATTAAAGAGAATAGTTCCACTCAGTTACAGCGGGAATACATTAAGCCTTAGTACAGATATAAATTATGGTATATACGGCTTACTATATTTGAAGATCATCCTTGCTGCATGCTCTCGTAGTGCCATTGTCTGCTTCTTGGAGAACTCGATGATATTTTTCCAGGCATCATCGAAGGAGATAACAGATTTCAAGAAGTAGCAGACAAAGGCTCCACAACTGTTTCCATCAGGTTGCTGGGGCACATTCTTCTTGTTCCGGATCGTCCCCATAAGTACTTCATCCTGACCAATAGGCGGTAGATCCAAGTCTTCGTAGAGAGAACTGTCTGATTGCATCCGACAAGGTTCGAACGAGACTCTTCATCTGATTCTTTCTAATCGAGCGGTCAACAACCTGATGAGAATCCAGAAGCAAGATTTTCTTCTCTTTGATAAGGAAAACAATCAGCATGAAATGTAGGGAGTCGACCCGGAAGGGGATGAAAACGATGGACAGAGAGCTCCATGGTCGGTTGTTCTCTGTTGTACCATAGATGTAGGATAGAATAACGTCCACAGCAGGAAACTGGTTTTCAACCCAGTAAGAAAGAATATCAAAATCAAGGCCTTCCTCAAGTAAAGAAGGGAATAGCCTCAACTCCATCTTTACCGCCAGAGCATAATTGTCGATGTCGTCAGTGGAAAATTGTCCCTCCTCGGACAGTATGGTCCGGATGTCTTGAGGTTCGAAGGGGGACAAGGCAGACATACATCGGCGCTCGGCAGTGGAGAAGGCATAGGCCTTGGCCGCAGCAAGAATGCTCCCATCAGCATCATCCGGATGCAATTCCGCGTATGATGGGAGGAAGGAGATAACACCAGATGGAATAGCAGGAGTGGGAGAGCTGGTCTGACCAGTGGAGAAACGGCTGGGTTTAGGCACTGGAAGGCCCGGAGGAAGAGCAGGTGCAGACCGTTTGTGAGAGGCAACGCCAGTAGTGGAAAGAGGGGAAGGATCAGATGATTTCTCCCCCGGTTTGGCAGATCGGCAAGAGCGGGAGGGACTAGCCACGACTTGCGTTAAGTCCGCAATGGAGGTAGACAAGTCAGAGAAAGACGCGGCAAGCCGCTCAAGCTTCTAATCCATGGAGAGAGAGGTAGAGGAGAAGACAGAAAGAAGCTCGGCACCCATGGCCCGGACATGTTCGGAAAGGGCCTGGGTCTGAAGACGACTATCCTCAGCAAGGCGATCGAGTTGGGCGGAGAAAGCAGCCTCAGATAAAATCGTGGCAAAAGAGGCGCGCCCAAGACCAAAGGCGGGAGCTTTCGAAGACTCGCCCGTATGAAGAGGGGCAGGTGTGGGAAGGGCAGAGTCGGCGGCAGCAGGAGAGGACGGTGGTTTGACAGCGACGAAGCGGAAGAGGTGCGGCAGATCCACTTTGACCGGAGAGGTCAATGATAGGGATATCCGCAGGATAAGAGGGGCCAGCCTCGGCGAGGGCGGTGTCCGTGCGTCATGGGCATGACCGGAAGAGGCAGCAACAGGAGGTGCAGCCTTGAAGAGCGACGGCGTCACAAAGCCGTGGTAGCAGTTCCAAGTAAGCATTTCCTCCGGGGTCTGGGTGTGTTGAGCATAAAACACCCAGAGGGTAGGTTCTGGGATGTCAGCAGTAATGGCGAGGCTGAAGCGCAGCCAGCAGTCATTCAGTAGGTCGGTGGGGAGATGGTCGAGGTAGTCCTGGAGGGCTGGAGAGTGAGCGGGAGAGGCTTTCGCATGAGAAGATGGAAGGTCCGGAAGAACAGCAGCAACAACCGTTGTGACCGGAGAGATGGGTGCGGGAGCGTTAGCAGCAGTAGCAACAGCAGGAAGAGAGGCAAGGACATCAGCAAGAGAGGCGGATGTGGTAACCTCATGGAAGGGTGGCTGAGAGGGCCCTGCAGCAGTAGACGGGTCAGCTCGAACGCTGTGCAGTGAACTGCGGGAGCGTGCCGGAGCGGCAACAGACCGGATGCGGGAGTGAACGGACCGGAGAGCAGAACTAACTTCGTGGCCCGAGCTTGCAACAGGTTCACCAACAGAACTAGCTTGCTGTTCAGAAGCAACAGCAAGGGCACGGGAGACTGGAGGGCAGCGAACAGTGAGGGTCCTGTCGGCAGTAAGATGGCGGAAGTAGTAGGACGCCGGGAAGGGAATCACCAGTTCACCCTGGAAGTGCGCGGGGTGAAGATGCCAGAAAATTTGGGACAAAATCCGTCCGAAAGACGAGTTCCGTTTCCCATTCCGCAACACCCGGAAGAGAAAGTTGCCCCAGTCAAGTGGCAGTGACTCAAAAACCGCATACATCGCCAGCAGGAGATCGTACGGAACCGAGTCGAGAGCCGTGGAGCGAGCCAGAAGACACCGGCTGAGTATGATGGCCATCCAGCGGTGAGGACCATGGAAAGACTTCATTTTGTACTCCTTCACCTTATTAGGACATCCCATGGAAGCAGCCATGGCAGCAGCGTTCGGCCGGATGTCATCACCGGCAGGAAGGTTGAAGACGTCCCGGATCACCTGAGGTGTGATCTTGATACGTTCCCCTCGAACCACAGAAAAGATATACTCCTCAGTGGAGGTAGAGTGCTGATGGAAGGCCAGAATGTCCGACACTAGAAGATCGGACGGGGCAGAGAAATGCGCGAAAAGGTTGTTGTGCTCGAGTAGCTGGTGAACCTCGTGGAGCCATGCTGGAGGATCAGAGATTCCGGACCAATCGACAAGATGGCCAGGAACAACACCATAGAGAGCTTGGGATGCCATTGAGAGTGAAAGATTGAGGGAGAAGGAGAGAAGAGCTTTGCAGGAACAGCTGCAGCGAGGGTTTAGGGTTTTGAGAGTTGGGAGTGATAACCTCGGACGATGCCGATAGTGCGGTATAAATAGGATCCTGTCCGTGGAAGCAAGTGGGTCTCGAGTTTAAGCGAAATGAACAGTGAGCCACCCGACTTCCTTATATCATTAGAAGTGATGGATTAGCGCTATCGAATAGACCTATGACGTGGTGGCTGTGCTAACCATTCAAAGATGACAGCTGTAGGCATACTTCCAAATTTTTGAAAAGATAAAATACCGGGCTCGATGCGTGCATTAAATGAACCATCATTATCCCTCCTCAAAAATAAGCGATGTAAGATAATTACTTGGTTTATCGCGAATTGAGAATTCGAAGAATTAGGAGGAAATAAACCGACTTTCATCTGGAGAAGGATAATCCATATAAAGAACATCCGGATGAGACTGACTAACTGTATCCATGTGAACAGAGTGTTGAGTAGAGATGATTCCTTTGCTGTCTTGATGTCGAGAAAGTATGAGGTACCACAACACCTCAGAAATCCGAGACATCTGACAAGATAGAGCAATGAATTGCAAAGAGAATCTAAACCTGTGACTTAACAAATAGATGCTTTGAAGAGCAAGTCTTGTCAGGTTCGGGTTAGTCCGGATAAACAATATAAGAGCATAACACACAATCCGAACTAAAAAGAAACAGAACTTATGCATAAAAAGTTAAGTGCTAGATACATACATACGAAGTGAAAGCCATCATACTGAAATCAATGTATGTGTGAGATAATTAACACATAAATCCAATAGGTCAACATAGCCAATCCTTCATACTGAGAATGAGCAAAGATTAATTAGATTTATATGACTTCATCCATCAGAGAATGTATGAGTGAAAATGGAAAGAAGAGCACATGATGTATGATGTTACAACCGACTGTCATGCCTAAAATGCTAGGAAGAGGAAGATAACAGCCAAGTGATCCACAATTCCGATTTAACAGTGCAAATCCAATCAGCTTTATGAGTGAGAGTTATAGGGCGGAACATCCGAGACATATCAGGGAGGCATTACTTAATAATAAGCATTCTCTCGCCCTGTAGTCATGCCTTTTGCTGAAACAGGGGGCCTTACTTAAGATTCAATGAAGTATTCTCCCCCCTGAGATCAGCGAATCATTTTGATGCGATCTTCTCGAGGATGACTCCCCCTCAGATAGACAGCCAGGAAAGAGGTCATGAAGTACGAATCCGGGGGTATTACTTAGATAATAGAGAGAGCAATTTCTCCCCCCGTGGACTTTTAGAGCCTGTTAAGACGTTTCCTGTTTAATCATGAATCGAGAGAAACTGCTGCCTATCCTTGATTTACTCCACTCAAGCAACTGATCAGCAGACATAGTGAATTTCCACTTTCAGTCCAAGTTATCCCAAGTCATTCCTCGACCATTCATCTTAGATAGTTCAGTCAGTCACGAAATCATAGGACATGAGATGGAAGATGGAGTAGAATTCATGACATCGGAAGAGGATTTGTGTCATATATATTTAATTATGTTTGCTTGATTCACTATCAGTCCGGATAAGCAAGCATCCTCCCAATATGAACTTAGTGAGAAATATCAGAACATTTACACGACTAAAGTAAGATAGTTAAACATGAAGTTCAGTATCTATCACTAACCATGAAGTACAATAATGCATGTTCTAAAAATAACTACTGATGGATAACAGGTGAGAAGCTATGCAAAAAAGTCAAGCATACCTAATTTAAGAAGAAGTTCAGAAAATCTTACATCAGGTAGGGGCTTTGTAAGTATATTCGCCAGTTGATCTTCAGTAGCAATATGTTCCAGGGATATGTGCTTTTTAAGAACATGGTCGCGAATGAAATGATGCCTGACCTCAATATGTTTTGTCTTTGGATGCATGATGGGATTATTGCTGATAGCTGTTGGACCCCATCTTGTCCGGGTTGGACATAACATTTATTTTTCACTTTATACATTAAATATAGAGACGTGACCGTTGATTCGAGGGGGTATTGCAATGACTTCTTTAAGAAGGCTTTCAAACACCAAAAATCCAGTCCCAGGTGATAAAGAATCAATTTTGAGGATCAACGCCTTTGACCGCGCTCAAATCCGAGGTCAAACGAAGAAGTTATGGTCAAAATTGCATTTGGACCGCTAACGGAGGTCAACCAGCGGCCAATATTCAAAGCGACACTCTGGATCAGGTTACGAACCTCATTTTCTTAATCCTCTCATCCTTCTGAGAATTTTGACGTATATATTGCATATATTTACTCCAAGAGCTTATTTTTGAAAAATTAAAAAATGTTTTTTTTGGTAATCTTAACCTCTCATCCTCAAAGCGATTTAGGAAGAAAGGTTTGGAACGTGCGGTCGACCTTGGCACAAAAATGAGACCATTTTCAAATAAAAATGACATGGGATCACTCATCGTGACGCTCCGAGTCCAAAAATAATTTTTTTGAGCCTTTTTGAAATCTAGATTGTCCTACCGATCCCAAAAATCAAAAGGTGTCAGTTAAAAATCCCAAAACAAATTAATTTTTTGCTTTTATTTTCTTTTTCCGCTCATTTCCAGGGCACGTGTGAGTCATCGATTGGCTGGAAACAAATAAAACAAAATTTAAAACACAAAAAAATGAAAACCAAAAAAACAAAATACAAAATAAAAAATAAAAACAAATTAACTCAGCCACACAGCTCATTCTTATCCTCACCACATCGTCTCCTCTCTCTCTCTCCCACGGCAGTCTCGTCTCCTTCCTCCCAGATCCGTTTCATCCGCGTCATCTTCCTCGCCTCCACGCCGTGCCCACCGGAGGACCATCGGAGCTCCATACCAAAACCTCGACGCCATGCAGGGCCGCAAAACCCCACTCAACCATGGCTCTAACCTTGGTTATCTTCTCTCTCTTAAACCAAACTCACCCACTGATAACCCGAGTTCAATACCAGTTCAGCGTCGTCGATCCATCCTCGACTCAAACCCTATTCCCTGTCCTTTATTTAAACCCTCACATGCATCTAAAAAAGGGGGCTCTCGAAAAAACACAATCAACAATCCTAAAGCCGTCGCCAAATGATCCACCCTCTGTAGAGAGTCCCCCGCCGGCCACCATCACTTCCAAAATCAAAAATTACCTCCCCGACGGTCACTTTGCACCCCTGTCCTCCAAGAACCTCCCTCCCGACGTGATGGCTTGCTATGCATCGCGACGAACCACCTTTGCTCCCCCAGCCAGCCGACGCTGACTACACCAACTCCCATTGCCTCAGTCCCCTCGACAACACGTCCGATCACCCCAAGACGCATCACCGGTTCTCCTCCCCAGAAGCCGGTATCAAGGCACTCGGCTACCTTTGTCGCCCGATCCATCACGCGACTCCAAACGGCCTCTGCGAAGATAACCCAGCGTCCCGCGTCAGCCGGTTGGTGAAGTGGAAGACGCCCAATTCAGTAGGGAGCTCGTTTGAGGAGGAAGGAAACTTTCCTTTGAGCGTGGTCGGTTCTTGGTCATCCACCTTGTCTTATTTTCTGATTTTGTCCTCTCATACGTGTTGTTCTGTTTTGAGTTTTGGTTAGCTTCTATGGTCGATCATTGTCCCTGTGTATGCGTGTTGTTTTTTATATATATATTGTCCTGCTGTCTTTTGTCTTATTTCATGTGTTGTGTCAATATGGGTGATCAATACGGTAGTCCAGTAGTCATTCAATCTTTCCGATAGCCCGGGCGTGTACACAGGGAGCTATCCAGTACACATGGGTGTTTGTTTATTCTGACTTTCATATTTGTCATCCTAGTTTGTGCCTTCTTCATTTCTCTTCATTTCTGTCTTCAAACCTATGTTGTTTCATGTGTTGAGATCAATGCGGTTCAGTTTTTTTTTTTTTTTTTTTATGTGTGTGGTTACCGTGTCTTGATCATTGGGGTTTTGTATTCTACTTTAGAATGTTTTGTATGTGGCATTTGCATTTGTCTGCTGGTGTTCTGGGTGTTGTGCCTGGGTTCTGTTCGAATTTCTGTGTTGAAGACTGGGTTCTCGTCAAACATGACTCCTGCGTTTGTCATGTCTCTCGATTGTTGGTCTGATCTGTCCAGTTGGTTATTGAGTTTGCATTTGGTTGTTGGTCTAATTTGTGCATGTGGGTTATTTGGTTATTGGTTTTTTGGGTTTGCACTTGTCTGGTTTATTCTACTAAACCCACGGCTCGTAGGCCTTCTTTCGGCGGAGAGTTTGTTTATTTTATTTTATTTTCATGGGCCATAGGATGATGTTAGTTTTGGCCACTTGTAAGTTGTGGGTTTCATAACCCAATATTTGTATTCTTCTAATCAAGTACAATAAAATAAAAGAAAAAAAACAAAAAAAAAAAGAGAGAGAGAGAGAGAGAGAAAAAAAAAAAGATAGTAGAAAAACAAAAAGAGAGAGAGAGAGAGAGAGAGAGAGAGAGAGAGAGAGGAAAGTGAGCTTGTTTTTTTACTTTATGAATGTCACTTTCACACACTTCACATTTGTTTAATTTATTTATGCATCTTTTATTTTATTTTACTTAAAAAAAGGGACTTTCAAAAATAAAAAAAATATTTCTAAATATTCAAAAATAGGTTTTCTTCAAATTTTTTTTTATTACTTTTTTTTTTTATTATTTGGATTCTTTAGACCATTCTTGATTAAAAAAAAAACAACAATAAAAAAATTTTTCCTTAAAAATGTTTTCTTAAACAAACAAATAAACAAACATATAAAAAAAGTTTCCTTGTAGTTATTTTCATCAAATACTTTTACATTCTTAGATTTATTTATTTTTTTAAGAAAATTTTAACGATTAAGCTTTTGTTTGTAAATACTTTAATTTTTAGGATCTCCCTTAGACTTTTAGGGAATCTGATTTAACTCAATTTTAATAAAGAATTTAGAATACATATATATATATATAAAGAGTAGACACTTCAAGCCCTTAGGAAAACAAATAAATTTAGCCCTAGATAAGTAAAAATTAAATAAGCAAATAAAACAAATTAGAAACCTCTAAATTCCTA
Organism: Taxillus chinensis; assembly: GCA_023512835.1. Taxonomy (NCBI): domain Eukaryota; kingdom Viridiplantae; phylum Streptophyta; class Magnoliopsida; order Santalales; family Loranthaceae; genus Taxillus; species Taxillus chinensis. Next base: position 33,316,955 of record CM042090.1, read on the forward strand.
AGATAGGTACCGAAAGGACGTCGTGGGAGTGTCAATTTTTCCCTGCACGTAATTAACTCCCGAACTTAGCTCTAGCGACGTAGATCATCATTATTTTTAGGTGACCAACTGCACCCCAAAAACAGTTGGTGGCGACTCTGTTCTTTTTCATCACCATTCGGGTGAAGGGTGGGAGAATCGCATCCCCAAAAGCGGGTTTCCCTTCCGGGCGAAATCCGGTGATAACAATAGCAATAGCACTAGTATTGTCACAGTAGAGTGGAACAGATGTCATGTTAAAGCCGTAGTCAGTAAGTTGACTTTGCATCCAGAGAAGCTATCGCGAGAACTCCCAAAGAACTATATATTCCACTTCAGCAGTAGAAGTTGATACGGAATTCTGCTTCTTACTGAACCAAGAGATCAATCTGTTTCCAAGGAATTGGCATGTACCCCTAGTGCTTTTCCTGTCTATGCGACACCCGGCAAAATCAGCATCAGAATATCCGGATAGGGCGAAGTTGGACTCTTTTGGGTACCAGAGTCCCAAATTCATTGTCCCTTTGAGATACCTTAATATTCGTTTTACGTGAAGCATATGTGACTCTTTGGGATTCGCCTGATATCTTGCGCAGATGCAAGTTGCAAACATTATGTCCGGGCGACTTGTCGGAAGATACGACAAGGATCCAATCATCCTCTCGTACTCGGTCACATTCACTGATTTGCCATCAACATCGGGGTCTAACTTGGCACTGACTGGCGTTGGAGTTTTGACAGGAGATGAACCTTCCATACCAAACTTCTTGATTAAGTCACGAGTGTACTTAGCTTGGTTGATGAAGATCCCGTCCTTTAGTTGTTTAACCTCGATCCCAAGGAAGTAGGACAGTTCTCCCATCATACTCATCTCAAACTTGCCAGTCATCAACTTGGCGAACTCATCACAAAGTTTCAGATTAGTTGATCCAAAAATGATATCATCCACGTAGATCTGTACGATCAGAGTATGTCCCTTCTCTTTTCGTAAGAATAGCGTGGTATCAATCTTCCCTTTTTGAAAGTTGTGAGCAAGTAAGAATTCCGAAAGTGTGTCGTACCAAGCTCTTGGAGCTTGCTTCAATCCATACAAGGCTTTCCTTAGTTTGTAGACCAGATGTCCAGCCTTTGGTTCAACAAAGCCTGGAGGTTGTTCAACATATACCTCCTCTTGAAGATCTCCATTCAGAAATGCACTCTTGACATCCATTTGATAAACTTTAAAGTTTTCGTATGAAGCGTATGCCAAGAACATTCTGATTGCTTCAAGTCTGGCCACTGGGGCAAAGGTTTCGTCATAGTCTATTCCTTCTTCTTGACGATAACCCTTGGCTACCAATCGGGCTTTGTTCCGGATTACGATTCCGTCCGTATCAAGTTTGTTCCGGAACACCCATTTAACTCCAATGACTTGTTGAAACTTTGGCCTTGGTACAAGAGTCCACACATTATTCCTCTTGAACTGATTTAACTCTTCCTGCATGGCGTCTATCCAATTTGAATCTTGAAGAGCTTCTTCCACCACTTTTGGCTCTATCTGCGACAAAAAGCATGAGTAGAGGCACATGTTAGAGGTGGCTGCTCTTGTTCTAACACCAACAGTAGGATCACCAATCACTTGTTCTTGAGGGTGGCTTCGAGTCCACCTATAGTTTTGCGCAAGTAGTGGTGAATACTCAATGATTTGAAGCTCTGTTAGATTATGTGGTCCTTGGTCGTCCACTGATTAAGCTTCTTCCGGGCCAGCATTATTCAAATTAACAGGTTCTAGAGTATTTTGAGGTTCTCCATTACTGTTCATTTCCGTATCAACTGGTCCGGATGGACTGGAAGGTACTCCGGTATTTTGAATATCCGAAGGAATATATCCGGAGTTATGTGGAAGTCCCGAGTCCGATTCATCCGTAGCATCATCTGCATCATTTCTTCGTTCTTCATTGGTGCCACGTGGTTGGTTAGTAGAAGTGACAGGAACATTCATAAACTTTGAGTAGTCAATATTGTCGTCTTGATCCTGCACATTAGAACTTGAAGAACCAACTTTCGACCAATCCGTGTTAGCTTCATCAAAAGTCACAAGGATAGATTCTTCAACTTTGAAAAGTTTTCTATTGAAAATCCGATAAGCCTTTCTATGTAAAGAGTATCCAACAAATATCCCATCATCAGATTTAGGTTCAAATTTATTCCGGGATTCTTTTCCATTGTTCAGTATGTAGCAAGTACACCCAAAAGTTTTGAAGTGTGAAATAGAAGGCTTTCTGCCCTTCCACATCTCATAAGGTGTTTTCATGGTAAATTTATTTATAAGAGTTCTATTCCGAACATAGCGAGCGATGAGACACCGCTTCAGCCCATAAACTGAGAGGAAGCTTTGCCCCTGCTAACATTGATCTGCCAGCCTCGACTAAAGTGCGATTCTTGTGCTCAGGTGCTCTATTTTGTTGTGGGTGCAGAGAAGTCGTGTTTAATGCCCTGTTCAGAACAATATGATCTCATATCTGAAAAATCAAATTCTGTACCATGATCACTCCTGATGCATTTAATGCTCAGTCCTTGTGAATTGCTTATCCAGTTGAAGAGATCTACAAGGTGTTCAAAGGTTTGATCCTTAGACTTCAGGAACAACACCCATGTGTATCTGGTGAAGTCATCAATAACCACTAGGGTGTATCTCGCACCAGCAAGTGAAGAAACAGAAATGGTACCACATAGGTCCATGTGAAGAAGTTGTAAAAGAGCAGTTATTGAATTTACTGATTTGCTCTTAAAGCTATGTTTGGTCTGTTTGGCAAGTTGACATTCTCTACAGAGAGTATCTCTGGAGTATTTGTGTTTAAGCAGACTAGTGACCAGATCAAGCGACGCTAATTTAGACAAGGTCTTAAAATTTAGATGTGCGCAACGTTTGTGCCATAGCCAACTATCTTCATGTGATGCTGTAGTGAGGAAGCATACGGGGTTAGAAGAATTATTTCTTAAGACCACAGAATATATGTCCCCATCTCTAGATCCGGATAACTTAATATCTTCGGATAAGTTATCTCTAACTGTGCATGTTGGATCAAGCCCAGAATTTGGATCATGCTGAGAAAGCCCTATGTAATTTGATTTGAGACCTTTTGTGTTTCTTTGATCATTGCAGAAGATATGTTATTAATCCGGAGATACACTCGTGAGAGTAAAGCTAAGGATAAGATACATAATCCTGATCCGGACAAGAGTGAGTGTCGTCAAACACTTGGTAAATAACCAAGTCACCAATACATACGGAATAAGGAACATTCGTGCGAACTAAGAACTTAAAAGCTACGGATTACGGAATCTGTTCTTAATATCTCAAACGGACTAAGTCAAACTGATGCGGAGTAAGAATCTTGGTCTACAAGGTCGCACGAAGTAAAAGTGTCAACACGGAGCTAAAAAGTTAAGTCTTCCACTCAAGTAAACTAAAGTAAAGAAGACACGGAGTAAGGTATCCGAGTCATTCATACATACGGAGTAAGGAAGTACTGATGCGGAATAAAGACCCGAGTCTTTATACGCACGGAGTAAGGAAACCAGATGTGGAGTAAGGAATCCGGACCACTCACTCATGCGGAGTAAGGATGTGCTAGTACGGAGTAAGCCATCCGATCCTTTAGACTCGCACGGAGTAAGGAACTTACATATGGAGTAAGGAACTTACATACGGAGTAAGGAAGCGCTGATACGGAATAAGCACTCCGACCTTCTCATTCACACGGAGTAAGGAAGCGCTGACATGGACTAAAGATTCCAGTACCAAATAGATACGGAGTAAGCAACCACTGACACGGAGTAAGGTTCCGAGCTTCATTGGCAACGAAGTAAGGAAAATTACACTGGACCAAGAAGATGCTACTTCAACTTACCGCATTTAAAGTTATCAACTTGTGGTGTCCCGATGTAAGACAAACTCGTTGAGAACCTGAAGAATCTTACACGTGGATCACCCGGATATGTGGACACAACTTGAATTATACTTGGGAACTCACAAAGGCACTTATACTCTTCAAACCCAAGATTTTGAGCTCCACAAACCATAGCAGTCAAGGCAGAGAGATTACTGAGGAATAGTTAGTGCTGAACGCATTCCGGAACTACAAGTTCCAAGGTTGTCTCTTAGGAATGTTTGTATAAATATTCATACTTGTACATTTAAAAGTGTGTGCGAGCGAGCCTGAATCAATCCTGTGTATGCACAAGAGTTCAAAGACATAATATAGGCTAGTGTGTGAATCCTTTTTGTAAACAGAGTGTAAGAGAGTTTTGCTTCTATTTTGTTGTATTTATCTTTTGATAATAAAACAAAATACTTCCTATTGGATCAAACCCAGAATTTGGATAATGCTGATAAAGCCTTATGTAATTTGATCTGAGATCTTTTGTGTTTATTTGATCGTTGCAGAAGATATGTTATTAATCCGGAGATGCACTCGTGAGAGCAAAGCTAAGGACAGGATACATAATCCTGATCCGGACAAGAGTGAGTGTCGTCAAACACTTGGTAAATAACCAAGTCATCAATACATCGGAATAAGGAACATTCGTGCGGACTAAGAACTTAAAAGCTACGTATTGATGCGAATAAGGATCCGAGCCTTTATTCGCACGGAGTAAACAAACTAGAGCGAGTAAGGAATCCGGACAACTTACTCATACGGTAAGGAAGCGCTAGTACGGATAAGCACTCCGATCCCCTAGACTCGCCCTGGAGTAAGGAACTTACATACGGGTAAGGAACTTACACGCGGAGTAAGGAAGCACTGATATGGAATAAGTCATCCGACCTTTTAAGACTCGCCCGGAGTAAGGAACTTACATACGGAGTAAGGAAGCCCCGACACGGACTATAGATTCCGATTAAAACGGATACGGAGTAAGCAACCACCGACACGGAGTAAGGTTCCAGCTTCATTAGCAACGGAGTAAGGAGAATTACACCGGACCAAGAAGATCTACTTGAACTCACCGCATTTAATGTTATCGCTCGTGGTGTCCCGATGTAAGACAAATTTATTAAGAACACCGAAGAATCTTACACATGGATCATCCAGGATAAGTGGACACAACCTCAATTGTATTTGGGAACTCACAAATGCACTTATACTCTTCAAACCCAAGATCTTGAGCTCCACAAACCGCGGCGGTCAAGGCAGAGAGATTCCAGGAATAGTTAGTCTTGAACGCATTCCGAACTACAAGTTCCAAGGTTGTCTCTTAGGAATGTTTGTATAAATATTTATATTTGTATATTTGTAAAAGAGAGTGATACAGTGTATGAGCCTGAATTAACCCTTTGTATGCACAAGAGCTCAAGGATACAATCTAGGCTAGTGTATGAATCCTTTTGAAAAACAGAGTGTAAGAGAGTTGCTTCTATTTTGTTGTAATTATCTCTTGATAATAAAACAAAATACTTCCACTATCTGGTTATCTTCGTAGTGATTATCACTTAACTAGATCAGGGTGCCTTAAGAGTGTAAAAGAGTTTCGATAAGAGCCTATTCACCCCCCCTCTAGGCTCCAAGGGACCATCACTTCCACTATTTGGTTATCTTCCGCAGTGATTCTATCACTTAACTAGATAAGTGTTTGTGTCATAAGAAAATAGAAAGACTTTCGATAAGAGCCTATTCACCCCCCCCCCCTTTAGGCTCCAAGGGACCATCAAGTGGTATCAGAGCAGTTCTATTTGTTCTAAGTAGAGATCCTACTCTTTCACTCTCAGCAATGGCCGAAGAAAGCAGTATGCTATTCAACACTCGCCCTAACTCTGGATGTGCACAAGAGCCCATCCCGAATCGAAGCAACAGTGAAAACGTCGACCCACCTCAACCTGCTGCTACCTCCACTGCTCAACCACGGAGTTCTGGTTTTACTCTGACAAAACCGCCCAAATTCACACCTGAGCTTTTCTCCCAGTGGAAAGCTCGCATGAAGATATTTATGGTATGCCATGATCATCTCATGTGGTCCTGTCTTCATCAGGAGATTCCAATTCCGATGACTATCGAAGAACATGGAGTTAGAAGGCCAAAGACGGATGCCGAACTTACCAACGATGAAAGAGCCTGGTAGTGCGCTAGCAAAAAGGCTCTGGCTTACGTTACATCGTCTTTGGATTCTGAGGCTTTCACGGACGTCCAGGGCTGCACATCAGCAAAAGTTGTCTGGGATAAACTAACAATCCTCTATGAGGGAAGTCAGTCCCAGATGCAAAACGTGATATGTGTTCTCAGACAGAACTTTGAGAGTTTCAATCACAAACCTGGCGAATCCCTTGAGAGTATCTATCGGAGATTCGGCAAGCTCATTCTAGAGCTAAAAACTATCAATGAACACTACACTCAGTCTCAAATCAATGACAAGTTCTTTCGATCCTTGCCGAATCGCTACTACTCCAAGCAGCTCCAGATGGAAGCTGACAAAAACTGGCCGTTTACTGCCCTTGAAGAAATATACGAAGAGCTTTGGACTCATGAGGTCAGATTCAGATACACTGACCGTGATGAGAAAATAGCTCGGAAAGAAAAAGGGATAACTCTCAAAGCTACGGAATGCTCCAGTAATCATCAAGAGGATGATACGGATGAGTCAGAGAATTCTGACTCAGACGCAGAAGAGGAAATAGCTCTTCTTGTTAAATCCTTTGAACGATTCCTTCGGAAAAGTAGAAAAGGATTCAAAAGAGGCTCCTCATCATCCAGAAGGAAGGAACGATCGGAGTCGAACTCCCAAGAATGCTTTAATTGTGGGAAACTCGGTCACTGGGCCAAGGAATGTAGATCCAAATCAAAGACGGCAGAGAAAAGTGACAAGGTTACTCCTCAACGTACCACCTCAGACAATAGCAAGAACAAGAAGAAGGTGCTTGTGATAAAGTACTTCAGTGGCTCGGAAGAAGAGGAGGAATCCTCGGATGATGAGCCAACTTCTAAGCCGAACGTCTGCCTCATGGCAAATACTGAGGTACCTTCTATCTCTAAACTCATGAGTAAAATAGAATCTCTTATTACTGAACGTGATCATGAAAAGAATGAGAGACTAATAATTACTCAAATGTACAAAGATATGGAAAATCAGAATAAACATCTTGAATTTACTATTACTAGACTTGAAAAAGACATAGCTGACTTCAGAGGAAAAGAAGCTTGGTATCACGATCTAAGGGCTGAAAATTATCTGCTAAATACCAATCTCTCAGGCCTAAAAGTTATTGTAAAAAGACTCAAGAATGAACTTGATCAAGAAAATGAAATAAACCGTAAGTGGCTTAAATTCGGGGAAATAGCCTCTTCATTTAGGACTGATCCAGATAATATTCGAGTCAAACCTGGCCTAGGCTCGGAATCATCAACCTCCAATGCTCAAGCTACTGAGTGTCCTCCGGATTTCACTCCAAAACTAACCAACTTATATCCTGTTAGTATGTTTAAACCGTTGGATGGTTTCATTTCAGGTGGCACCATAGTTTATGATCGTGGAGTCGAGGTCATTATCGCACTTCCCAGGCGATAGCACCGTAACTAATGATGAAGGGAAAGCTACTGCAGTTAAATCCAAAACTGTAGCACCCAAAAAGAAAGGAAAGGCTAAGGCTGACGCATCTAGGGCCAAGAGTGTGTCACCCAAACGCAATGGATTAGGCCACAGGGAACAGAGTAGAAAGTTTGTAAAATCTAAGAGACCTGTATCCCCTGTTTGTACTCCACATTATAGTGTCTGTTCCATCTGTAGGGAAATAGGTCATTATCATTATGAATGTTGGAGTTTATCTGATAACTGGCTTTGTAATCAAATTCGTACCAATAAAGATCAGTTCAATAAAAAGGGTTCTTCGAGCAAAACAAAATCTAAACCTAAAAGGAGTATCTCTCCCAAGATAACCCAAATAAAAGAAGCAACTGAAACTAACAAATTAAAGTCAACTTGGAGAGCTAAAAGTCCTAGCAAAGTCAAATCCGGAACTGTTGACATTACTGCTGTTCTTTCTAACCGCCCGAAACAAGTTTGGGCACCAAAAGTGTAAACTGCTGTTTTTCAGGAGCATCTCTGGAATGTACTGCCGGATCACTTGAAGTTAAAGATCAATCAAAGCAAGTGGATCCTCGATAATGGATGCTCCGGACATATGACGGGTGATCAGACTCTGCTTGTTGAAGTTAATAAAAAACGAGGTCCATCCGTTACATATGGCGACAACAGCAAAGGAAAGACTGTCGGGTATGGCACTTTAACCAACGGCTGTGTATCAATCACTAGAGTTGCACTAGTCGAAGGTTTGAAGCATAATTTGCTAAGTGTCGATAATTTATGTGACAAAGGATTTCTTGTTTCCTTTATGTCCAACACCTGTACAATGAAGGAAAACTTATCCAGGAGATGTTAAGTTATCCGGATCAAGAGATGGGGACATATACTCAATGGTCTTAAGAAATAATTCTTCTGACCCTGTATGCTTCCTCACTAAAGCTTCAGATGAAGATAGTTAGTTATGGTACAAGTGATGCGCACATTTAAACTTTAAGACACTGTCTAAGTTAGCATCACTTGATCTTGTCACTGGTCTACCTAAACTCAAATACTCCAGAGACACTCTCTGTCGAGAATGCCAACTTGGCAAACAGATCAAACATAGCTTTAAGAGCAAATCAGTTAACTCAATATCTGCTCCTCTGTAACTTCTTCATATGGACCTTTGTGGTCCTATTTCTGTTCCTTCGCTGGCTGGTGTGAGATATACCCTTGTGGTTATCGATGATTTCACCAGATACACATGGGTAATGTTCCTGAAATCAAAGGATCAAACTTTTGAGCATCTTGTAGATCTTTACAACTGGATAAGCAACTCACAAGGACTGAGCATAAAGTGCATCAGGAGTGATCATGGTACAGAATTTGATTTTTCAGAAATGAGACCATATTGTTCTAAATAGGGCATTCAGCACGACTTCTCTGTGCCCAGAACTCCACAACAAAATGGGGTAGCTGAGCGCAAGAATCGTACTTTAGTCGAGGCTGGCAGATCTATGTTAGCAGGGGAAACGCTTCCTCTCAGTTTATGGGTGAAGCTGTGTCCACTGCCTACTATGTTCGATAACGAACTCTAATAAATAAATCTACCATGAAAACACCCTATGAGATGTGGAGAGGACGAAAGCCTTCAATTTCACATTTCAGAGCTTTTGGGTGTACTTGCTATATATTGATAAATGGCAAAGAAACCCGGAATAAATTTGAACCAAAATCTAATGATGGGATTTTTGTCGGGTACTCATTACATAACAAGGCTTATCGGGTCTTTAATAGAAAACTTTTTAAAGTTGAAGAATTTATCCATGTGACCTTTGATGAAACTAATCTTGATTGGTCAAAAGTTGCTTCTTCAAGTTCAAATGTACAGGTCCCGGACAGCAACATCGACTATTCGAAGTTTATAAATGTTCCTGTTACACATTCTGACCAACCACGTTTCATCAGCGAGGCACAAAGAAATTATATGGATGATACTACGGATGATTTGGACTCAGGACTACCATTAAGCTCCGGACATACTCTCTCGGATACCCAAAATTCCGGAGCACCTTCAAGCCCGTCCGGACCAATTAACACTGAAAGAAACAGTGTTGAAAAACCACCTAGTTCTACCGTACCTTCTAATATGGAAACATCTGGTCCGGAAGAAGCTCAACCAGCAAATATACCTGAACCACCTAATCTGGCAGAGCTTCAAATTATTCAAGATCAACCATCACATGCACAGAATTACAGATGGACCCGAAACCATCCCTCAGATCAAGTGATTGGTGATCCTACTGTTGGTGTAAGAACAAGAGCAGCCACCTTCAACATGTGTCTTTACTCGTGTTTTTTATCTCAAATAAAACCAAAGGTGGTAGATGAAGCTCTTCAGGATTCTAATTGGATAGAAGCCATGCAAGAAGAGCTGAGTCAATTTAAGAGAAACAATGTGTGGACTCTAGTACCAAGGCCTAAGTCTCAGCAAGTCATTGGAGTTAAATGGGTGTTCCGGAACAAGCTTGATACGGAAGGAATAGTAATTTGGAACAAAGCCAGACTAGTAGGTAAAGGATATCGTCAAGAAGAAGGAATAGACTATGATGAGACCTTTGCTCCGGTAGTAAGACTTGAGGCAATCCGAATGTTTTTGGCGTATGCTTCATATGAAAACTTCATAGTTTATCAAATGGACATCAAAACGCATTCCTGAATGGAGATCTTCAAGAGGAGGTGTACATTGAACAACCTCTAGGTTTCATTGAATATAAGGTTGGACATCTGGTTTACAAATTACGGAAAGCCTTGTATGGATTGAAGCAAGCTCCAAGAGCCTGGTACGACACACTTTCGGAATTCTTACTTGCTCACAATTTTCAAAAAGGGAAGATTGACACCACGCTATTCTTACGAAAAGAGAAAGGACATACTCTGATCGTACAGATATACGTGGATGATATCATTTTCGGATCAACTAATCCGAAACTTTGTGATGAATTCGCCAAGTTGATGACTGGCAAGTTTGAGATGAGTATGATGGGAGAACTGTCATACTTCCTTGGGATCGAAGTCAAACAACTGAAGGAAGGGAACTTCATAAATCAAGCTAAGTATACTCGCGACTTAATCAAGAAGTTTGGTATGGAAGGTTCGTCTCCCGTCAAAACTCCAATGCCAGTCAATGCCAAGTTAGACCCAGATGTTGATGGCAAATCAGTGAATGTGACTGAGTACAGAGGGATGATTGGATCCTTGTTGTATCTTACAGCAAGTCGCCGGACATAATGTTTGCAACTTGCATCTGCGCAAAATATCAGGCGAATCCCAAAGAGTCTCATATGCTTCATGTAAAACGGATATTAAGATATCACAAAGGGACAATTAATTTGGGACTCTGGTACCCAAAAGAGTCCAACTTCGCCTTATCCGGATATTCTGATGCTGATTTTGCTGGGTGTCGCATAGACAGGAAAAGCACCAGTGGTACATGCCAATTCCTTGGAAACAGATTGATCTCTTGGTTCAGTAAGAAGCCAAATTCCGTATCAACATCTACTCAAAGCGGAATATATAGCATTGTGGGAGTTGCTGCGCTCAGCTTCTCTGGATGCAAAGTCAACTTACTGACTACGGGTTCAACATGACATCTGTTCCACTTTACTGTGACAATATCAGTGCTATTGCTATCAGCAATAATCCCGTCATACATCTAAAGACAAAACATATTGACGTCAGGCATCATTTCATTCGTGATCATGTTCTTAAAAAGCACATATCCCTGGAACATGATGCTACTGAAGATCAACTGGCGGATATACTTACAAAGCCCCTACCTGTTGTAAGATTTTCTGAACTTCTTCTCAAATTGGGTATGCTTGACTTTTCTGCATAGCTTCTCACCTGTTATCCATCAGTAGTTACTTTCAGAACATGCATTATTGTACTTCATGGTTAGTGATAGACACTGAACTTCATGTTTATGCTCTGATATTTCTCACTAAGTTCATTTGGGAGGATGCTTGCGTTTCCCGATTGAAGTCGTTTAAGCAAACATGATTAAAGTTTATATGATTAACCTTATTCTGGTTTCATGATCTTAATTTCCACTGATCACCACATGACAAATGCCTGTTCATTTAGATTGCTTTATTAACATGTATAGTTGAAGAAATGAAATGAGTTAGCTCGGAATGCGTGGTGGATGAATACACAATCGCAGTCTAATCAGCTTCTGAAGTATAGTTTCCTATAAAGATAGACAGTGCTGAATTTCTTTAAGCCGGAAAGGTCTACCGAGAGGATTGCACAATCTACGGGGGAGAAAATGCTTTATAAATTATTCGAGTAATACCCCCCGTATATGTTTCATGACCTCTTTCCTGGCTGTCTATTCGAGGGGGAGCCTTTTCATTGAGAGGATCAAATGATCTACGGGGGAGCCTAAGCTTCATCTATTACCTCAGTAATAACCCCCTAATATGTCTCAGATACTCCCTCCTCTAAACCTTTACTTCCGGATCTGACTGGACATGCGTTGTTGAAACAGAATTGTGGCATGCTTGGATGTATTTTTTTCTTCAACCATGCATTTTAATCGGATAATCAACTGCTTGCTTTTGACATGTGTCCACTTCCTCATTTTTCACTCATGAATCCTAGTTTGGTCAAATCATATGATTTTTAATTAATCTTAGCTACGTCGTTCAGTAGGACGGTTTCGCTATGTTGACCTGTATGAACTTGTGTATTTATTATCTGACATATGCCCTGATTCAGTCACATTGATCATTCTCTAGTCTGTATATGTCTATTTCATTCTTTGTGATGCACAAGTTCTGCTACTCATTAGTTCGGATTATATAGCTCTTCACTGACTATTTTCTCCTATCCGTACTAATCCTTGCCTGTTAAGCTTTTGTACTTTTAGCTTATTTTTGTGAAGCTACAGGTTCAGATTTTCTTTGCACCCTTATCGATAAATCCAGTCCATAGTCTTGGATTTGAAGTGTTGTGGTACTTCTCTTCTCTTCGACTTATTGATAGCAAAGGAATCTACTTTTCGCTCACCGCACTCTGTTACTACGGACACGGTCTACTTTTCATCCGGATACTCGTTACTCGACTATCGCTGATTCCGGATGATTGTCGGTTCATTCCTCCGGACTCCTGACACTGTCAAATTGCGATAATCCATGTCTTATTTTATATCGCGTGCTTTTGAGGAGGAATAATGATGATTCATTAAATGCATGTCTCGGGATGCACGCACACTTCCCCTGGAAGGCAAACAGCTGTTATCCTTACTTGGTCATGCCGTCTCCATGTCATCTTTTAATTCGGAGGCACACCACTATCAAGACTAATGACATCAGCCTGTCAAGCGGTCTACTGTTTCACTCGCCAAATTCCTAGACCCGCTGACATTCACGAACTCGGTCTTATATATTCTGGTCATTCCTGTGAAGCACGAGTGTTACCCTTTTCAAATCCCTAAACCTCTCGTTGCTCCTTCAATCCCTAAGACCTCGCCTTCCCTCTCGCCCGTCAACTTTCATCTACAATGGTACCCAGAACCTCTCTTTCCGGCGTCAATCCCGGCCATCTGGTCGATTGGAGCGCTGTCTCCAACCCTCCGAACTGGTTTATCCATATTCGCCCTCTTCTAGAAGCCTCTCACATACTCAACTTAATCTCCAATCCTGTCGATCTTCTTATAGACGACATTCTCGAGTACTACCTACGGATCCACTGTACCACCGACTCCATTATCTCCTATGTTCGCGATGAATCCATCCTCATTACCCCCGACGTTCTCCGTGCTGCTCTCAGTCTACCCCCCGGTGAATCACAGCGCCCCGATGCCGATCCCATGGCGGCTTTTATGGGTTGCACTTATAAAGGCAAGGAATACAAGGTGAAGTCCTTCCAAGGTCACTATCGCTGTATGGCGATCATACTGAGTCGATGTTTACTGGCTCGCACTTCCGCTCTGGACTCTATTCTGTACGATCTTCTTCTGGCCATGTACGACATTTTCGAAGGTCTTCCGATGGACTGGGGGACGTTTTTGTTCCGACTGCTGCAGACTGGACCCAAGAACCATTCCTTCGGGCGCATCCTAAGCATTGTCTTCCGGTATCTTCATCCGGACCATTTCGCCCGCTCTGACGCTATTCCCTTTCCTCCGGCTTATTATCTTCGCTATATTACGCCTAATGGAAACATGACGGCCCACCGTCCCTCTGCAGCTCTCCGCATTCTCCCTGCCACAGAACAACAAGGCAATTCTGTTGGTGACCCCTCCGACTGCCATGCCCCTGACATCAGCTCTGCTCACCGATCCTCCCGGATTCGGTCCATTGCTGCACCCTCCATCTCTCGGGCCTCCCAGCACAGCGTCCATGCCGATCCCTCCGAGGTTGCGGGGCCATCTTAGCGTAGTGTCCCTAGAGTTGTTTCTTCAGCCCCTTCTGCTGCGGATGTCCCCACTCCCTCCACTTCTGCCGTTGCTGCCGCGGTTGATACCACCATTGCTGCCCTAATTGCTGATGTCCCGGACTCTATTCTGGAAGCTCCTTTGCCTCCCCTACCTCAACCCCGAGATTACCTTGACCATCTCTCCGCCGACACCTTAACGGACCTTTGGCTCCGTTTCAGCCTTGCCCACACCGCCTCCATTCCTGACACCGATCTCCGGGTGTTTTACACTTGCCATACTCAATCCCCGGAGACCATGATCATCTGGAATTTGGACCAAGGCTTTCTTACGCCGGCCTCCATTCCAGATGTGCCGTTCCCTAACCCCTCCAGCCCGGTCCATGCCGCACAGAGTCCTTCCCCTGCTAAGGCTGGACCTTCTTCTCCTGCTGTTGACATTCCCGTTGTTGACCTATCTGGTCAAAGCGGGTCCGCTGCTCCGGATGCCTCTGCTGCACCGAATGCCCCTTCTGCTGCTGCTGCTGATACTCCTGTGGACTCCTCTGCCCAGCGCACTCCTGCTCCTGTTCATATGGGGGAGTCCTCCAAAGCTCCAGAGTTGGCCCTTGGGCGTGCTTCTTTTGGCACGGTCCACTCCGACGCTGTGCTCTCCGCCCAGCTGGACCGCCACGCCCAAGCTCAGAGCGCCCAAATATCCGCCATCGCCGCCAAGGTTGATGCTCTTAGCACCCAACTCCTCTCCGCCCTCACCGACTCCTCCACCTCCATAGAACAGAAGATGGACCTAGTCGCCTCGTCCGTCCACTCCTTGTCTACCTCCTTCGCGGACCTGGCGCACACGATGGCTCGCCCTCCCGTTGCTCCCCGGTGATCTGCCAAACCGGGGAAGAGAGTGTCATCTGATCCTTCTGCTCCTCCTGCATCACATTCATCCACTCGTGCTGATTCCCAAACGTAGCCGCTTCTCTCAGCCAAGCTCCTCGACTGCAGCTCTTCCTCCATCCTCTCCATTCGTAGCTGACACCTTCCTCCCATCATACGTGGCGTGTGACCCTCTTGATGCGGACGGAAGCATGCGTAAGGCAATGATGTCCTATGCTGCGTCTTCTGCCGAGAGAAGATGTCTCTCTGACCTGTACCCCTTCTCCCTGGACGACATTCAGACCCTTTGTTCGGAGAAAGGCCTCTTTACAACAGACGACATTAACAACTTCTCTAGGGCTGCTAAAATGGAGATGAGGCTATTTCCATCTCTGTACAAGGATGGCCACTTGTTTGAAGTTCTGCCATGCTGGAATGAGGGCTATCTTCCCAGTATAGATGTCATTCAATCCTTTATCGACGAAACTGCTGAGGATAGCAAGCCATGGAGAACTCTCTCAACTATCCTCATTCCGTACTGGATCATGTCGCCACATTTCATGATGGCTGTCTTCATGATTCAGTCCAAACATATGATTCTGATTGATTCTCATCAGATTGTAGAGCAGTATGTAAGAAAGAATCAATGGGAACCACTGTGTCTCAGGTCGACTGAAGCTGTGGAGAAAGCCGGTTTATATGAAAAGTTGGGCATCACTCCTTTGAGACCAACTGAGAAGCTAAAGGCGACATTCCGGGGCAAGAAGCAAGTGCCACAACAGCCAGATGGAGATAGCTGCGGGGCCTTTGTCTGTTACTTCATCAAGTCATTCTTAAGTGTGGACAAATCTTGGAGCCAACACCACTTATTCGATGAAGCAGACAATGGAGCTTAGAGAGAAAGCAGCAACAATGATCTTCAAGTATAGTAAGCCTTATGTACCTTAATGAAAATCGTATATAAAGGCTGAATTGTATTCTGTTGCTGATAAATGAAAATGATTATAATGTGTATTCTGTATATTATCTTTTTGCGCTGCTTACCATATCAGATTACAAAGGGTTTGGGCATATCCATAATTGGGGGAGATTGTTGGATCAAGCCCAGAATTTAGATCATGCTGAGAAAGCCATATGTAATTTGATTTGAGACCTTTTGTGTTTCTTTGATTATTGCAGAAGATATGTTATTAATTCGGAGATACACTCGTGAGAGCAAAGCTAAGGACAGGATACATAATCCTGATCCGGACAAGAGTAAGTGTCGTCAAACACTTGGTAAATAACCAAGTCACCAATACATACGGAATAAGGAACATTCATGCGGACTAAGAACTTAAAAGTTACGGATTACGGAATCTGTTCTTAATATCTCAAACGGACTAAGTCAAACTGATGCGGAGTAAGAATCTTGGTCTACAAGGTCGCACGAAGTAAAAGTGTCGACACGGAGCTAAAAAGTTAAGTCTTCCACTCAAGTAAACTAAAGTAAAGAAGACACGAAGTAAGGCATCCAAGTCATTCATACATACGGAGTAAGGAAGTACTGATGTGGAATAAAGACCTGAGTCTTTATACGTACGGAGTAAGGAAACCAGATGCGGAGTAAGGAATCCGGACCACTCACTCATGCGGAGTAAGGATGTGCTAGTACGGAGTAAGTCATCCGATCCTTTAGACTCACACGGAGTAAGGAACTTACATGCGGAGTAAGGAAGCGCTAATACGGAATAAGCACTCCGACCTTCTCATTCACACGGAGTAAGGAAGCGCTGACACGGACTAAGGATTTCAGTACCAAATAGATACGGAGTAAGCAACCCCTGACACGGAGTAAAGTTCCGAGCTTCATTGGCAACGGAGTAAGGAAAATTACACCGGACCAAGAAGATGCTACTTCAACTTATCGCATTTAAAGTTATCAGCTCGTGGTGTCCCGATGTAAGACAAACTCGTTGAGAACCTGAAGAATCTTACACGTGGATCACCTAGATATGTGGACACAACTTTAATTATACTTGGAAACTCACAAAGGCACTTATACTCTTCAAACCCAAGATCTTGAGCTCCACAAACCACAGCAGTCAAGGCAGAGAGATTACCGAGGAATAGTTAGTGCTGAACGCATTCCGGAACTACAAGTTCCAAGGTTGTCTCTTAGGAATGTTTGTATAAATATTCATACTTGTACATTTAAAAGTGTGTGCGAGCGAGCCTGAATCAATCCTGTGTATGAGTTCAAAGATATAATATAGGCTAGTGTGTGAATCCTTTTTGTAAACAGAGTGTAAGAGAGTTTTGCTTCTATTTTGTTGTATTTATCTTTTGATAATAAAACAAAATACTTCCACTATCTGGTTATCTTCCACAGTGATTCTATCACTTAACTAGATAAGTGTTTGTGTCATAAGAAAATAGAAAGAGTTTCGATAAGAGCTTATTCACCCCCCCCCCCCCTTTTAGGCTCCAAGGGACCATCAGTGCAAGTGTTTGACAAAAAGGAAACTGTGAATCCTTTGTCACATAAATTACTAACACTCAACAGATTATGCTTCAAACCTTCGACTAATGCAACCTTAGTAATTAATACACAGCCGTTGGTTAAGGTGCCATACCCCACAGTTTTACCTTTACTGTTGTCACCATATGTTACGGATGGGCCTCGTTTGTCGATGAACATCCACGAGCAAAGACTTATCACCCGTCATATGTCCGGAGCATCCGCTATCGAGTATCCACTTGCTTTGATTGATCTTTGACTTCAAGTGAGATGGCAGTGAATTCCATAGATGCTCCTGCAAGACAACAGATTACATTTTTGGTGCCCAAACTTGTTTTGGGCGGTTAGGAGAAGCAACAACAGTGTCAACTATTCCGGATTTTATGTTGCTAGGAACTTTAACTTTCTAGGTTGACTTAGCTTTTTCCGTCTTAGTTGCTTATTTAACTTGAGTTTTCTTAGGTGAAATACTCCGAGGAGTTTTAGATTTAGCTTTCTAAGAAGAACCCTTTTTGACAACTGGATTTTTATTGATTGAAAAGTGATTACATAACCAGTCATCAGATAGACTCCAACACTCATAGTGATAATGACCTATTTCGCGACATATCGAACAGACACTGTGATGAGGAGTTACAACAGGGGATACAGGTTTCTTAGGTTTTACAAGTTTTCTACTCTGTTCCCTATGGCCTAATCCTTTGCAAACTGGTGACGCGCTCTTGGCCCTGAATGCGTCAGCCTTAGCCTTTCTTTTGTTTATAGGTGCTGCAATTTCGGCTTTAACTGCAGCAGCCTTCCCTTCATCATTTGGTACGGGTACTACTACTTTGGGATTAGCAGTAACAACCTCTCTTCCACAGTCATAAACTATGGTGCCACCTGAAACAAAACCATCCAACGGTTTAGACGTACTAACAGGATATAGGTTGGTTAGTTTTGGAGTGTAGTCCGGAGGGCACTCAGTAGCTGGAGCAATGGAAGTGGATTCGGATCCTAGGCCAAGTTTGACTCGGATATTGTCAGGATCAGTTCTAAACGTAGAGGCTATTTCCCCGTATTTTAGCCAATTACGATTGATTTCCTTTTCCTTTTCAAGTTCATTTTCGAGTCGTTTAAGATTTACGTTTAGGCCTATGAGATTGGTATTTAGCAAGTGATTTTTAGCTCTTAAGTCGTGATACCAAACCTCCCTGCTTCGGTAATCAGCTATGTCCTTTTCAAGTTTAGAAACAGTAAGTTCTAGTTGTTTAGTCTGACTACTCATATCTTGATACATTTGAGTAATTATTAGTCTCTCATTCTTTTCATGATCACGTTCAACAGTGAGAGATTCTAATTTACTCATGAGCTCAGAGATAGAAGGTACCTCAGCGTTTGCCATAAGGCAGACGTTCGCCTTTCCCGTTGGTTCGTCGTCTGAAGATTCATCTTCTTCTTCCGAACCACTGTTGTATTTTGAGATGAACACCTTCCTCTTCATCTTGCTGTTGTCTGAGGTGGAGCGTTGGGATTTAACCTTGTCATCCTTGTCAGCCGTCTTGGATTTGGATCTACAGTCCTTGGCCCAATGACCAGGTTTCCCGCAATTGTAGCAGTCTTGGGATGTTAGCTCTGACCGCTCCTTCCTTCTCGAGGATGAGGAAGAACCTCTTCTGAATCCTTTTCTACTTTTCCGCAGAAATCATGTGAAGGATTTTACCAGGAGTGCTATTTCTTCTTCCATGTCCGAGTCAGAGTTTTCTGACTCTTCCGTATCATCCTCTGCCAGCATGCTTGGTCCAGCCGTAGCCTTAAAAGCTGCCCCCTTTCCTCTCCGAGCTATCTTCTCGTCTCGGTCAATGTATTTGAATCTGACCTCATGAGTCCGTAGCTCTCCATATAGCTCTTCAAGGGGAGCATACTGCCAATTGTCTTCGGATTGCATCTGGAGCTGCTTGGAGTAATAGCGATCCGGCAAGGAACGAAAGAACTTGTCATTTATTTGGAACTGAGTGTAGTGCTCGTTGACAGCTTTCAATTCCAAGATGAGCTTGCCGAATCGCCGATAGATGCTCTCCAGGGATTCGCCAGGTTTGTGGTTGAAGCTCTCAAAGTTCTGTCTGAGAGCGCAAATGACGTTTTGCATCTGAGACTGACTTCCTTCATATAGAATAGTCAATTTGTCCCACACAGCTTTTGCTGTCGTGCAGCCCTGGACGTCCGTGAAAGCCTCTGAATCCAAGGACGATGTCACGTAAGCTAGAGCCTTTTTACTGGCGTATTGCCAGGCTCTTTCATCGTGAGTGAGTTCAGCATCAGTCTTTGGCCTCCTGACCCCATTTTCTCCGATGGTCATCGGAATATGAAGCTCCTGATGAAGACAAGGCCACATTAGATGATCATGACAGGTCATGAACATCTTCATGCGAGCTTTCCACTGGGAGAAAAGCTCTGGTGTGAACTTTGGTGGTTTGCTTAAAGTGTAGCCTGAACTCCGTGGTTGAGGAGCAGCGGCAGCAGCAGGTTGAGGTGGATCAACATTTTCACTGCTGCTTCGGTTGGGAAGGGGCTCTTGAGCTCCCCCGGAGTTGAGGCGGGTGTTGAATAGCATGCTACTTTCTTTGGCCATTGTTAAGTTGAGAGGGAGTGAGGGATCTCTACGAGCAGGTAGAACTTGCTCTGATACCACTTGTTGGTCCCGGAGAGCCTAGAGGGGGGTGAATAGGCTCTTTGAAAAATCTTTCTCTCTCTTAATGGCTGGACACTCACTCTGGTTAAACAGATAAAATCAGTGCGGAAGATTAACCAGGTAGTGGAAGTATGTTGTTTTATTATCTGAAGATAATTACAACAAAGCAAAACAACCGTTTTAGCCGATTCTGACATAACACTTTTGTTTATGGTTACACACACTTGGCTATAGATCTCTGTTTTTGGCTCTTTACAAGATATACGCTTATGAGTATATGAGTACAAGTAAGCATGCGCGTATTTATTTACATTGCTTCAGGCAAATATATAGACATCCTAGGAATCTATCTTGGAACTGCATTTTCCGAGCAGTGTGGAGCATTGAAGTTCTTCATCGGAAAATGCTGAAGCTTTAACTGCTGCGGATGTGGAGCTCGAAATATTGGAAGCATAAGTTGTAATGAATTCTTTGCTTGATTCCAATTGCATTTGAGACTGCGTCCACATCTCCGTGTGTTCCACGTGTCAGACAACTTAGGCATTCAATGAGTTTGTCTTACATCGGGACGTAGCGAGCTGCTGGCATTAATTGCGGCTTGGAGAGATGAAGCAGCGTCTTCTTGGTCCGTTGTAAGGTTCCTTACTTCGCATGAACGAAGCTCGGATCCTTATTCCGTATCAATGATTGCTTCCTTCGTATGAATGAAGTCCTGGAATCCTTATTCCGTGTCAGTGCTTCCTTACTCCGCATGAGTAGTGGTTCGGAGAGCTTACTCCGCATCAGCGCTTCCTTACTCCGCATGAGTAATGGTTCGGATTCCTTATTCCGCATTTGATGTCCTTACTCCGCAACAGTTGTCCTTACTCCGCTCGAATGACAGACTTCGGATTTCTTTGTCCATGTCTTCTTTTCCTTAGTCCGGTGGAGTGACAACTTCGATTCTTTCTCTCTCACAAGTCTCTTCTACTCCGTGCAAGATGTAGACTCAGGAATCCGGATGATGACTTGGTTATATACCAAGTGAATGACGACACTCATGATGATCTGGATCAGGATTATGTATCCTGTCTTTTGCTTTGTCCTCACATTGAGTAGGTGGGATTTAGAGTTAACTCATCTGCACAAACTTAATGGTAAACATGAAATATCTCGAGTCAAATTACATAGGGTTTGTTCCGCATTATCCAAATTCTCGGTTTGATCCAACAATAATTAAACATGTGTAATTCGTGAAATATTTTAGAATGAAAAAATAACGCTAAAATTTGGGAACTTGGAGATTTCATGGCTATTTGTTCAAATTGATGTTTGTAATATGTTTAGAAAGGTTATTCTAGGTTATCTACCTTAATTATAGGTCAAAGAATGAATTAAAATGACAGAATTTGGTGATTTTGGAATTGGATGTGTACTTGGCCCAAGAACCTGAAATTCATGTGGTTTGATCATTGATGCATTAGGTCTCACGATAATTCATGTTTGTGCCAAGTTTAATTGTTATAATGCTTTTGTTGGAGTGCCAAAATAGGATTAATTTAATTTTGGCAAACAAACACTAGAATCTAAACATAAATTAATTAATTTAATTCAGCGAAAAGGGTAAACAAGAAATCAACCTCAAGAATGGTAAAGCAAAAATCATCTTTTTTTTTCCCTTCAAGAACAAAGTCACAATCAACCTTTGATCATTTTTTATGTCTCTTGAATGCAATCACCCCAAGCTTTTTCTATTATTCACTTTCTCAATGAGTATAGAGCTATGACACCCTTGAGTAAATGAATAGGAACAACAATATCTTTAGGGCATTGTCACCTCTCTCTCTCATGATTTCATAAACCTTCACCTATGAGGTCATGCATTTATTTATAGATATAAGATTGTTCATGTGATATTATGCATATGCCCATTTAGTTAAGTAATAATAATAATAATAATAATAATAATCATAATTATTTAAACTTTTTAATAATAGAGTTACTACATATTATAGCTAATTAAATAAATATTCAAAATTATTTATTTATCAAATAAATAGATAATATAATTATTTATTTAATCGCATTAAATGGATAAAAATATTTATTATTTATTTAATATAATTAAATAAATAGTCATATAATATATATAACTCTTAAGTATATATAAACACACGTTAATATATATCGACTCTTAAACACAACAAAATTTTTATCTTATAATGATCTAGTACTCTATATAAGAATAAATGGTGCCAGTTAGAGGGATCAAATAGACCTACTAAATCGAAGCTCTAATAAATAATATTTAATTATTTAATCTCGTTAATCAATTAAATTCTTATTTATTCGTTTTAGTCTGAGTCACGATTAAGGACTAAAATTGCACTCTAAAATTAATTAAATATAATTACATGAATCCACAATAAATGATTTATCCATCAATATAAATAATTGTCATTTGATATAATATTTCACTATAATATTCATAATTAGAAATATGTATTAATAGATTCTGTTCAATCTTTCTAATTATATCTTTGTCCATGTGTTATCATTAATTTTTATTGGGTGACGTATTTGTGATTCAATTATGAATTAAGATTTATAATAAACTATATCCAATATAGTTACAAGTGCTTAATTCACACAAGAATCTTGAATTAAAGAACATGGGAATATCATTACTTTTTGCATAGTAAAACGGTGAATTTCATGCACCTGACTTGATACTCTCATTATTCATAATATTATATCTTCAAGATATCGAGGTATTTAAAGCTCAAAGTCTCTTACTCATTGATAAGTCAAAAGACACAAATTATATAAATGAATTAAGCAAACAATATTTGTTAAGATTAATTCATAAATTAGTCATCCAACGATAAAATATAAGGTTCTTCATACAATGAAACAAAGATTAGTTGAAGAACTTATTTTATCATGATTTTGTTCAATATGTATAACTATATCTTGGTGCTACTTATTTGTAAACTCTTTATAATGATCCTAGATTAGACTACTTCCAATATGGAAATAGTCTACACCTACAATCTTATTAAAATATAGCATCCCAAACTCTATCCTTTGATTGTGAACTAATTAATTTTATACTTAATCTAATTAATTGATCTATTATATGTGTTTCACATGACACAAATACCGAGTAATGGACTTTAATAAGTAATGATATGTCATAATATTCAAGCCACATAAGAAAACATAAGAATGTAATCGAATAAATACTTAAACAAACATATTTCAATTAATTAATCACAAATAGTCTCTATATAATTAAGATTACATATTCCTTTATATAGACTATCCCAACAACTTCGCAGACCTCGGTTGTTACAAATCTTGCACCTTCTCCTTACGCTATTATAGTTGTGGAGGTTGTTGTTGCCTCCGCGTCTCCTCTTTGCATAACTTCCTTGCTACCTATCTCATTATACCCTACATGACAACTTGAATTTGGCTTAAAACTTGAGCCACCAAATTTGTCCTCAAAACGGAAGCCTGTGGGCCTTGCTACCCTTGATGCCCAAACTTAACAGTGAGCTCCTCTATCAGATCCTTGCCCTAGCCACTTATCTTAGCTAGGTGCTATCAAACTAGCCACAGATCCTTGCTTCGGTCACTCCTCCTAGCTAGGTGCTATCAAACTAGCCACACAACAAACAATCAAACATCTACACAAACATCCAACATAGTTCACAACATAACTCGTAGGTTCATAACAAATCATTAAAGTCCATATATATTCCCCTATTACAAGCATGCATATGATATAGTGTCAACCATTTGGTTACATAATACCAAATCACAACTCTTGGTTATTATAGCCATGTGCCATCATGGCATCCCACACTTATGTCAGTGGATATGTATTTATCCTAATGTATGTTCTTAAGATGATCTAATTGACCCATACTAACCTAAAACACATGTAAGGGCTGCATTGGTCAAATGACATCCTTATAGTTTTTCAAGTTTCATAGTATCAATTAACCACTCTTTATTATCCTAGGTTTACTAAGCCATACTTTAACACCAACTTGTCATGTCCTCAAATTTCAAGAGACCTAAAATGGGAAACGTGACTTCCATATGCCCATACCTAAAAGGTCAAAGGGTTAGTAACAAAGACTAGATAACACCCAATTATGCCATCCAAAAGCTATTAAGATAGTTTTATATAAAGTAATGTGTCATCATATACTACTACAAAAAGTATAAAGAAGATAGTAAATTAAAGACGATTTCAGAAACTGTGTTTATTAATATTGAAAGAAGACAATTTTTTAAAATTGTCTTATTTTAGCAATCTTTAAAGACACTCATCATTTATCTGTCTTTGATGACCATACTTTTCAAGATAAATTAATATAAATGTCTTCTTAATCTTAAAGATATACAAATTAATGTTTGCTTTTAATAAAAAATAGATAAAATTATCTTAGAGAATAAAATTTAGAAAGACGACCATATTTAATGACGTTGCACATGATGGGTTGCCATCCACTACCTATGCCACGCTATACATGATTTATCGCAGTACATTACCCACCATACCTTGGTGGCCTACTTTTGTAGGGTATGAGCCATATCTATAGGAATCTCGCAACTTAGATTACTTTAGTAAAAAAAAAAAGAGGTATGGGAAAAAACACTTTAGTCAACAATGTCAGAAGCAAGGAAAATGCTTTTGCTATAAATAGAGGAGGCATGATATTAGAGAAAAGATAATTCGTAACACTTAGAATTTACAACTCATTTTTTAAGCATAATTAGGAATAAGTTAAAGTATGAGAGAGTAAAGAGGCTAGAAGAAGAAGACCTGCGGTTTGATAGAGTCCATGACCAAAACTGAGATTGTAGAGCCCTTCAAGTCCAATCAACGTTGATGTCTAGCCCCTTTTCCAATTGTCAACTTCACTTTAGCCAATCTGTAATCTCAATTATAATTTATTGTAATCTTTAATTTTTCAATTTTGTAATTTGAATTTTGATTTATTTAATTTATGCACTTTTAAAATTTATACTCTTTTAAATTCAAGCATTTAATATGCATTTTTTAAATTCTAAAAGTTTCAATTTAAAGTTTTTAAACCAAATTTTCAAAGCTTTTGAGTTTACCCTATGGCTACGAGCCTTTCATATTTCATTGTACATACCACTTTCATTGCAAAGTTTTTTTTATTTAAGTAACTAGATAATAAATTAAATCCTTCCTTAGAAAATGATCTAGGACTAAGTCATAATTATTGTAAGATATAGGCTTGCACTTAGGGCAGCGGTATGTCTATACAACTTTTACAAAAATAATTTGCATAAGTCAGATATTGAGTCATTAACCGAACCACATTCAATATCATGTTATTTCTTTTTTCATTCTTGTACTTTATGTTTCATCATTTTATAATTTTCTTAAAGAATTTAGAATGGGCAAAACTAACTAAACCTTAATATAAAGAAGCCCTTTGTGAATTTAGAACATGACATTAAGACGTGTCATAAGAGTAGCACCTCTGGTAGTATCTAATTTGTTGGTAACTTGTGAAGTTGGTCTAAATTGAACCCCACATATACAACTATGATAGAGTACATCTAGATTATTTAAAGGAAGAAAATTATGTAGTATAACATATTTACCCTTCTTTATGTTATGGATTAGTAAATAATTAGCTTTTTCTTGGAAATCATATACTAGTGGATTATCTGAGGTATAGGTTGTAGTATTGCTAGAGTGAAGTAGGCAAATTACTAAACCACTTACATTGTCTTGTTTTTTATTTTTTTACTTATATATTATTATTTATGTGATCTGCCTAATAAAGTACTAAAGTACAACTGCCATAGGTAAAGTGTGAAAGATGATTTGGGTGAACGTTGTAATTAATAGAAACAATGTATATATATGCAGAAGTAACCCTAACTCAACCCAAGACTTAAAAAATAAACAAAACTCTTAATTAGAGTTAAGAGTTTTGTATCGTTAAAAAAAATAATTTGTGAGTACATTAATTCACCCTCTTTTTCAGTGCAACCTAAAATCACAATTTTCATTCAACCATTCAAATTATTATTATTTTTAAAATATTAATTTTTAAAAAGAATGCCGAATTTAATAACAAATTAAACATTTTGTTTATTGATTTTGATTTTTGATCTTTTCTATTTTAGGCCCAGGCAACGTCAATTTTTTATACACAGACGAACAACCTGTTCGTTGCCGATCGCGTGACGAGTTTAATCCTTGTCATCCAAATCAGACACCGCAACGTCCAGCGTCGACCTCAACGAAATCTCCGGCCACCCTAATCCAGAATCCCCCCTCAGCTCACTCTTCTCTAATTCGCTGTATGTGAATCAAATCCCTCGAACCCTAATCCTGAGTCACCCAGCAAATCCCCTCGATTCCGCCCATAAATGCCAGATTTTGATTCCCCAAACCCCGAATTGGCGTAAACCCTTGCCGGCTGCGGTGAAATCTGGAAAAAAGGAAAAAAATCCAGCGATTTGCTTTCTAGGGTTGGTTTAACGTCCGAGGATCGTCGAAATTGGATGAAAATATGGTAAATTTCGAGGAGGACAAGAAGCAGGTCGGTGGCGGCGGCGATTCGTGCTCGAAATCGATCAGCGAGACGGTGAATGGCTCCCACCATTTCAAGATTCAGGGATACTCGCTGGCGAAGGGGATGGGTGCTGGGAAGTACATATCGAGCGACACGTTCACGGTCGGAGGCTTCGATTGGGCAATCTACTTCTATCCCGATGGCAAAAACCCAGAGGACAATTGCTTGTATGTGTCGGTGTTCATCGCTCTGGCGAGTGAGGGGACGGACGTTAGGGCTTTGTTTGAGCTGACCCTGTTGGACCAGAGCGGCAAAGGGAAGAATAAGGTTCAGAGCCATTTTGATCGGGCCTTGGAGAGCGGTCCGTATACTTTGAAGTACAGAGGAAGCATGTGGTATGGGTTTTTGATTGCTTTTTTTTTTCTTCAGGTTTTGATTGATGAACTTGGGTTTAGAGTTGGGGTTTGGGTGAGATAATGTTTGGTACATGATTTAAGTATCATATATTTATTTCATTGTTGAATTTAATATACTACGTCAATCTTCCCGTTGAAATCTGCTACAATTTTTTTGCTTTTAAAGTTTTAATAGTCATTGTTATCAAATCAATTTGGATCAAGGGATGGCATGGCTTGCATTGTTGTCTCTAGTCTCTACTAATTTGCGGTTCCATGATATAATTTCACTTCATGCAGTTTGATTATTTTTATCCCTAGTATGAATTTCTTCTTTCTTCACTGGGGAATGTCATTTTCAGAGTTGCTGAGCTGCATAATAATTGTAATGCGTTAGATACACATTTGCATATTGTTAGGTCCCAGAAAGATCTAGGAGTGAATAGGTCTCTCTTAAAAGTTCCTCTTGAACGCTTGGTAAATGATACAAACATGATATAAGTGGACCGTAACTAACAACATAGAGAAATGCTATGACAATAATACATGATTTCCAAACACAACACACACTAGATTTATCTCGGAGCGTGTTTGAAAGCTCTCTTCCAACAGGAAAGAATCTCTTGTTGAAGAACATAGTGAAAGATTACAACAATATACAAAGATTATCTTTATGAAAGCTTACGGGTGTACTCATGTATATCATTCTTATATGATCCCTTGAATGGTTATTTATATTTGAGGAAATTAAGGTTTCTTTGTTGAGTCGTTGCCCACTTTTTAATGTTGTGAGACAAACTTGGCATTGTGGGCGCATTAATATTTTTGGGAGAGTTGAGCTATGTTTTGGCACCGATACTCGATACTCAGTTTCCGAAAATCGATACTCAAGTATTCTCAAAATCTGTCATCTAAAACTCTTTTTGGTGTTTGGTTGTTTTTTCTTTTTGTTTTTCGTTCGCCATAGGTGGCACAGCAGGGCGAGGGGAGGGGGAGGAGGAGGTCGTCACAATAGGTGGGGAGATCTGGCAGAGGGGGCGTTGCGTCGAGGGAAAGGTCGCATGAGATCCGGAAGCACCGGGGGGGGGGGGGTGAGGTCATGTGCAGATCTGGAAGCGTCGGTGGGAGGAGACGTTATGCGCAGGGGGGTGGGCGTGGTGTTGGGGGGAAGTCACGCGCAGGGGGGCTGTCGAGCTAGGGGGTGAGGTCGCGCACTGGGGGTGTGTGGTTCCGAGGAGGAAGTCGCGCACTGGGGGAGACGTCTCGCATTCGGGGGGTGGGTGGGTGCGTCGGCGGGCGGCGTTGCGCAAGGAGGTGGTGGTGGGCAGCGGCGGACTTACCGGAAAACAACTGGAAACAGAAACTAAAAATTAGAAAGCATCCCAAATGTGTTTTCATTTTGTTGCATTTAAAAACAAATTGTTTTCCAAAAACAAAAAAAACAAATACCAAACAAGTAGAGGGAAGTGTTTTCTATATTTAAATATAGAAAACAGAAAACAGAAAACAAATATAGGAACCAAACAACGCCTTGTCTTTATTGTATGTGCTCAAGGTGACAAAATTACTTTTGTCAACCAATCATAGATTGCCATGTCTCGGATGTCTTAAATAGGATTTTGTGAATAATATTTTTAGGTGGCCAAAACCGTATCGAAGATGAATAAACGAATCCAAGCTTGAGAGTGATTCTAAGCTTGACTTGTGAGTTCGATATTGAATACAAATCCGATGTTTGATATGAGTCTGACACTAAATATGAATTTGTGTTTGAATATGAATTCTATGCAAGATATGGATCTAGAGCCGGATACAAATTTGACGCTCAACTATTTTTGAAGCTTTTACACACTAAATCTCAAAAGTCTTTGATTTTGAATAACATTTCAATATTGTAAAATCACTTTGATCATGGTTTCTTTCTTTTTACATTATCTGCTGCGTACGTTTGATCTTCATGTTTTTTTTCCCCGAACACAATTGGCAATACGATGTTGGATTATTTATCCAATCTTGGATCGCTAGTCACTATCTTTAAGTAATTTCGTCAAAGGCTTAGTCCTTTTGATCTTGAATCCGAAGATTAGATAGTTTCAATACTTAGTAAAATTCTGCAATACAACACAAATAACGAAAAAAATGTGAAAATGTGATCATTGTACCAAATCAAGTAAAGTGTTAGGTAATTATCAAATTCTCGGCGGGCTGTCCTGCATTGTGTTATTTGGTGTTTATGATGGGAGAGGAATGCTTGGATGTTCGACAGTTATAAGCGCAGTCTCTTCTTCGGGTTGTGTCTGTGGCGTCTATCTTTGATGTTGTTGACTGTTGCTCGTTTTGAGTTGGGTTCTTTTTGTTCCTTTTTTTCTTTTTCATGTTTTATTATCTGTAGTGTTCTTGTGCACTTCTAGTGTATTTTGTGTTCTTTGAATAAAGTTTACTTATAAAAAAATTATCAAATTCAATTGGATTTGACCCAACACAGATTTTGCTTATGCTTTAGTTGGGTGGAGATCCATTGGTTGACGTATCTGTATTTGTTGTTTAGTACACATTCAGGGAAATATTTTTCATTATGTGTTTCCAAATATGCGGCACTGCACATTTGCTGATCCTGTTGCCCTTTTGGGTTTAGCTGGGTTGAAAACTATGAGGTGATGTATCACATTTTTTGTATTCATCTATCCCAAGTTTTTCATAATTCAATTTAAACCGCCTTGCATTTTTACTTAAGATGCTATTAAAGAATCTATTAGAGAGTTAATTGGGTAGATTTATCATTCATCTAATGTTACCCAAAACTGTTTCATTTGTTAGTAGTGGCATTTGTTTGCATATTAATCAATTAAATAAAGTGTACATTCATATACTAATATTTCAGTTCACTTTTTTTTTAAATTTATCCTCCCCTTTATTGGTTTACCCCTTCTACTTCCTCTTTTTGTACATTGCAGGGGTTACAAGCGTTTCTTCAGGAGAGCAACTTTAGAAACTTCTGATTATATAAAGGATGATTGCCTTATGATGCGTTGTACAGTTGGAGTTGTTAGAACTCGTTTTGAAGGACGCAAAGAATATAGCATACCTGTACCTCCTTCTGACATGGGTCAAAGTTTCATGGAATTGCTAGAATCGGGAGTTGGCTGCGATATTGTATTTCGGGTTGGAAATGAGACATTCAAAGCTCATAAATTGGTACTTGCTGCTCGCTCCCCTGTTTTCAGAGCCCAGTTTTTCGGGCTTATTGGAAATCCTGCCATGGATGAAGTCATAGTGGAGGACATTGAGCCCTCTATTTTTAGGGTAGGATGTTTTAATTTTTCTTGCATTTCTGGTTCATTAAGTAATATTTATTGATTCATTGTCTGATAAATGCATTTTTAGAATGATAACTTTTGTATCATGTTTTTCCCCTAGTGTGTGCAAGATAAATTGTATTTTTTGGTAACTTGTGTTGTTGCATCTAACACTGTTTATAGTATAGTTCTTGAGTGTTAGTCTTCCAATTTATTGTTTGTGTAATCGTATAAGTTTATGTGTATACATTTGTTTTGAGTGCCTCATAAAAGCCTGTATTAGTTTGAGCAACCAGCAATTTTGTACTCGTTTTCTCAATAATTTGAAAGGCGATTACTTCAGGCATATTTGGTTGTCTTCAGAAAGAAACAAACAAACTGAAAACTCATAATAAAGTAGTTATTTTTTGTTTTTAATTTTGAAAGCAGTTTTCAAAGATCCTTGTTAAAAAAGGAAAAAAGAAGGAAAAGAAAAGTGAAAGCACATTTGAGATGTTTTTACTATTCTGTTTTTTAAAATTTCTTTTAAAAATTCAGAACAGTTTTTGAGAACACAACCAAATATGCTGTTGGTTTGTTATTTTGTTTTTCAACGTTTATGCATGGCATTTGTTGGAACCAATTGCTTTTATTTCAACTGGGGAATATGGGGTTTATTTTAAAGTTTAAGCCCTCCAGTGATTGTTGATACATGGGAAGGAAGCCATCCCATGCTCCACTGAAAATGTGAAAGATGGTTTGTTAATATTTTTTGAGTAGGGGAGCTGTGTAAATTGTAATAATGGTTTTATGTTGGGCACAATTATATGGCTCTTATCTATTTGGCAGGCGATGCTCCAGTTTATTTACTCAGACAAGCTACCTGAAGTACAAGATATTCCTGATTCAAACTTAATTTGTTCATCATCCACAAACATAGTGCAGCATCTTTTGGCTGCTGCTGACCGCTTTAATTTAGACAGGCTGAAACTACTGTGTGAAGCAAATTTGTGTAAAGATATTACTGCTGATACAGTGGCTACAACACTTGCCTTAGCTGAGCAGCACCAATGTTCGAAACTCAAGGACAGCTGTTTGAAGTTTGTTGCCACTCCAACAAATTTGGGAGGTTAGTGTCAAGTCTTGACAGTAAAATATGAATGGTGTAAAGTTTTATATTCTTCTTATATCTGCTTCAGTTTTCTATTTGATCTTTAGTATTTACTATTTATACCTTATGTAAAATTTTATGATTTGTTTCTATAAAGGCTAGTACATAGTTAATGTTTGTGAAAATAACTTGAAAGTGACTTTTATGTGGAAATCATTTTAAATGCTGGTTAGGATAGTGAGTTAGCAGAATAAGACTATATTGGAAATTGATTTCAATTTTTTACACATTGCTAAAATACTTGAGAATCCCTTGTTAGCATACACATAATTTGGAATGAAATTTAGCAGGTGGTTGAACTTGTAGGTTTGCTGGAAGGACATGGTGACATGTTTTAGTGGATTTGAATTATTATTTTACTTGGGAAGAGTTACTTCTGCCATTATAATGATAGATTTTTGTTCACTATGGTGTTCAGGAATCAGAATTGAGGTTTCAGGCAAAAACGTAAAGTTGATATAATCCTTTTAGAAAGGTGTCTCATTGAATCTACATTGTTAAGTGATAGCATGCAAGGTTTTGACATTGCAAACTACCCTGTGGGTTCTGACTCTTGGGCGATATGTAGATGAGTGGTCGGTGGCTTGGTGTCACTGGCTATCTAGGCAAGTATAGGGCTCTAGATTGGTGCCCAAAAAAAGGCAGGCAGTTCTTGGTTAGTTGCATTTACCTGACACGGATTATCCTGGCCTGCCATCATTTTTTTTTAAGAGTAACCTGATTTATATATTGTTATATATGTATATAAAAAAAGCCTCAAGGCTTTGAATTCATCACATTCTGGCTTTCAGTTATCATTAATTGTTTCAAGATGAAATGGTATGACTCATGCCGTTTGTTTGTTGTTTTCAAGTTATATTTTATGTTATTAGGGCTATGCATGCAAATATAGGGCTGTAGATTGGTGTCCAAGAAAGGCAGGCAGTTCTTGGTTAGTTGTGTTTACCTGACATGAATTATCCTGGTCTGCCATCGACTTTTTTAAAGAGTAGCCTGATTTATACATTGTTATATATGTATATAAAAAAAACCTCAAGGCTCTGAATTCATCACATTATGGCTTTCAGTTATCGTTAATTGTTTCAACATGAAATGGTATGACTCATGCCTTTTGTTTGTTGTTTTCAAGTTATATTTTATGTTATTAATTTAATAATTGTATATACTGTGTATGTTAATATGATTTTGAAAATGATGATTATTTCCAAAGGTAGTATTCTACTCATTTATGGTTGAATGGAAATGGAGTCTCGAATACAAACATAGTTTATAATTTATCTAGGTGCCTTTTGTATTTGCTCAGAAAATCTGTGGCAGTGTTACAAAATTCTAGTTGGGTTTTCTTTTTGAAATTATATTCATGAATTTTATCATGTTTTTTAGTTTTAAGACCTTGGATGGCTTACAAAATCGGTGAATTCTTGATTCAATTATTGAATGCAAAATCTGTCCTCTTTTTGGTAGAGGTTTATTTTAAATCTATAGAAATGTAGCTTTATAATACTTTAAATATATCTTAAAATAAGAGCATTTATTTATAAAATTGGGTTTGCACCCACTGCCAACTGGTGGGCAGATTTCGGGAAGATTTTCCCTCTACTCATTTCCCAGGTCTATATCTTTAGCATAAAGGTGTGTGTTAATCTTATTAAATATAACTTGTAATTTTAAGATGTTATACTAATTTAAAATATGCATGTAAGTTCAGTTTTGACAGTTTTTTGCTGAGAACCTTAAAGATTTGTATATATGTGAATTGCTTAGGCCCCAATCAATCCATGGTGTACCCCAGCTTCCTAGCAATGCCTTGCGAATTTTAAAACCATGCATCCTAGCCTTAGTGTCAGAATGTGGCAGCATTAATCTTATCATTTCACAGGTCTTGTATGACTACTTCAAATGCTTCTAAAACTAAGTGTAAGAATTCTATACTGTAGGCAATTTATAAGTGATTTATAATGTGACGTGACAAACTGGATGTCCTTATATGGGACTTCCGACAGTGAGTATAGGTTGATGAGATGTTTGCTACCATGCTTGGTTGGAATTTTTTTTTGTACACTCGAATTCCTGTATTTCAATGGTTATGCATAATGTAATTCAGACAATCACGCTGTCTTCCTCATTTTTTTTTTCAATCTCTACTCTTTCATATCTACATGAATGCCATTTGTCAAAAAGCTTTAACTCTATGGTTCAAATTTCTCTATTGTTGAAGTCAGAATTTGGGGGAAGAGAAACGTAGTAATGTCTCAGGGAAAAGCCTAGGGATTTCTCAGAAATGCTATAGAAGCTGGGTATATATTGCAGCAATGAGCTTTAGTAAGTAGGTGACTGATTGATATATAGGCAATTGCAGCAATGTGTCATTCATGGCTCTCCTCGAAATTTTGTGTCCCCATCAAAAGAAAATTTTGGAAGAGCTAAAGCAAGAAACAAAAAGAAGGGTATAATTGACACCGGAGCATATTATGCTCAATTATGCAGATGCAGGTGCTGATTCATCTATTAGAAATTTCTACCTTGCAGCTTTGTGCTCACTTCAAAGGGAGATTTTAGAAGAGGTTCAACAAGATACTGGATGAAGAGTAAAATTGACATTGTCATATGCGTGTTTATGGAAGTTCAGTGTGTGCCCTCTTGGTGATTGCATCCAGAAGAATGCTTGCATCATCCAGTCATGCTCCCCCTCCCCCCCTAAACTCAGACATAAACAATAAGGATTTAGGCCATTGAATTAAACATTAGTCACTTGATGTTAATCTAAATAAACTGGACGGAAACGGAGAGAAACCAACCCCTATTTTGCTTCCTTTCCATTTTGCTGTTTATTTTGCATCTTAAAACTTCACATTGTACCTTCTCAATTATGTTTGGCAGTGGTAATGCAGTCTGAAGGGTTTAAGTACTTGGAAGAGAGCTGCCCTTCACTTTTGTCTGAGTTGTTGGGCGTTTTTGCGGCCTTTGATGGAAATTCGGGTCTGGCACTGAGACGGAAGAGGAGTGGAAGCAGCACATTTGCATTGGACCTAGCAGATGATTGGGCAGCAGTAGAATCAGGGAATCCCAATGGCAGGCGCTGGCGGCGGCGGTTTTAGTATAGGTAATGATCTGTGGGTGCGCCATAAAACAATGAGAATGTAGTTAACAAAATTGTGCCTCTTGGTTGCTTGCTAATGTTAATGGTGTTACTTTGGGTTCGTTATGTTCCTTGTGGCTTTTAAGAGTTATCTTTTCATCGTTCCCCATTACTTATCTTTAATAGCCATGGGAGGGGTGGCTTGAAGGGAGTTGTTGATTGAACATTCCTTGATGGGAATGATTCGAATGCCAATTTTCGTTTCATAGATTTGCAATCATGACATGGTGTAGGTTGGTGCCAACGCAGTAATGGGTCAGCGTAAATTGTAAAAAAAATAGTTTTTCTCCTTTTTTTTTTGTCGAGTTATATGCATAATTGATAGTGTTGCTGAAGTTGATGGCTTGTTGCCCCAATTACAATTTTGTGGAGGGAATTTCAATTTAAATATGATTAAGTAATTCAATAATTGTTTAATAGTTGACTTTTTTCTTTGGTATATGAATCATTTGGTTGGATGAATTAACTGAAAATTTGAAATTTTTATCATTTAGTTATTGAAGCATTTTCTTTGAACATCTCTATATGGATGAATCGAGGCCGAAAGCATGCGGCTCCGCATTAAACAGGACCCAGAAAGTGACGCTGATAGTTAAAAAAGAACATTGTCTGTCCCAGGTTTATATATGCTGTGCAAGGCTCGTAGTTGTAGATTGTCAAGAATGTGTATTTGGGGCGTTCAAGATGAAACGTGCTACAAGATGTCCAAACTCTAAATACAGATGCATGCTAGCCATGAAGGATTTGGGTTTCTGACGTACATCATTATGTAGTGTCTGGATTGGTAACGCCTTACAATTTTTATTTTTATTTCCATTTCTTCATTTTCTGAAAAGAAAAATATTGCCTTTGGAATTTCTGTTTAGAATGTATTTTCTCGCAAAACTCAAATTTGATGTTCTCTCTCTCGAGAAATTCAAATGAAATAAATAGGAGGATTTTTTTTTATTTTGTTTGATATAGAGCTCCCGATGCCAGTGTAATTGGGTTCAGAGGATAAATCATGGGCCAGCATCCGGAATTGGGAAAAAGGAGGCTGCCTAGTTTGTCCGTCGTCTTTGAAGGATTATATATGTTTCTTTTATTTGCTTTTTAATTTTTATTTCGACGTTTGAGCTTTGGGGTCATATAACAGCAATTCAATAAATTATTAAGGCAAGAAAAGGTTCATTCATTTATCCAATTTGTTTTTCTGTAATGTATTATATTTTTGTCTTAGGATGAAAACGTGGCTAAAACTAAAAACTTGTTTTTGTTATTTTTGGTTGTTTTCTCTTTTCTTGACCGCCATCCTCCCTCGTGACCTCCCACCCACTGACAAGTTTCAATAAGGTCTTATTCTTCTTTGATATCACACAAAATAGAAGAATGTAAATGTATGCAAGTAGGAAGACAAGATGTATGTGATTCAGTTAATGTGAACTATCTTATGATGATAAGGCTGTGACATTTACTAAAGATAATCTATTATAATAATAAGATTAATGTTACATACAGGTAAATTATGCAGGTAATTTATGTATGGATATCTTTATTACCGTTGGATTAATATTATTATTTTTTAAAAAAAATTTATTCATACCAATTTAACAGTAGATAGAATATTCTTGTATGAATTTTTTACAAAATCTATCCCAAATAGACTTTTCCTAATAATAATGATGTAGAGATACCGATCTCTTATATAATCACTCCTAAGACACAAACCTCTTATATAATTACTCTCCTGAGACACAAACCTCTCTTGAGGTGTCAATATCTTACAACAAATTTCTTACTTTTCTCCGCTTACACCAAATATAAGGCTATTACAATTAGAGGAAGGTCAAATATTGTGTAGATGTCTTCTCTCTCCTGCTTGTTATGTCTTATTCACATCATTCTAATTTGATCTCCAATAAATTTAAGTCTCTTTAAAAGAATGTAGATATCTCTTTTTGAGGGTCTCATGAACTACAATGACAATCTCACTATCTGTTTGTTCTATCCATGTTAACTTTTTGAGGACCCTTCTTTTTCCTTTTATAGCACTAATCTTGATTTCCCTAACATCGCTTTTGATTTTATTGGTTTCACATTATTAATTTAATACCGTCAATTAAAAATGATATATAAAATTTCATAAATTATTTTGCCTCAATGAGATCAAATCACCTAGTTTGGCATTAAAAGAAAAACTACTATGAAAATTTAACCATTCCATATGGTAATTAATATATATATATATATATATATATATATATATATTACATAAATAAATACCATCATGAAGATTTAACTATTCACATGGTAATATTTGTCAATGCTAAAACCAACAATATATTTTAAGAAAATAAAACAAAACATCATAGTTAAAACATTAATCCATTCACGTGGTGATGGCTATTTAGACCGGTCAAAGGCTTATACATTAAAAAAATAAATTATATAAGTAAATAACTTTTGTAAATATAAATAACTTGAATTATAAATAATTTAGGAAATCAATAATTTTTAAAACTTTGATGTTTACTTCTCGTTAACAAATTTCTTTATAATACCAAAAATCGTAAAAACATAGTAAGAAAGGAAGAGGGAGTGAGGGAGAATTTATCTCAATTTGGAATGCATAACTTATGGTTAGAGGGCCTATTTATAAGCTTAATCTAATGAAATTTTTGTTAATAAAAAGTGTTAATAAATTAGTTAAATATTCATACCTACCTAATACATACTATTTACCTCTAACCTAACCATATCAGATGCTATCTATCTCTCACCTAATCATATCCTATGCCACACAATTGATAGGTATATTTACCATTTTATATTTATATTTTTATTATTTTATTTTTTAAATCATTTATACTATTCATCAACATTTTACTATGGATACTTATTTGCTAATTTCGATGTACTAAATTAAATGTGTGAGGAGTGGAGTGGACGTCAGCAGCAGCAATAGAGGGGGCATCCGGAGCATCAGAAGCTTCTGGAGCAGCAGAGCCACTATGACCAGAGAGGTCAACAACAAGGATGGCATCTGTAGGAGAGGCGGACCGAGCCTCAGCAGGGGAGGGAACCCATGCGTCATGGGCCTGTGCGGAGGAGACAGTGAAAGGAACGTATGGAATATGAGCAGGCGTAATAAAGCCATGGTCCAGATTCCAGACGATCATATCCTCTGGGGTGCGGGTGTGTTTGGCATATAACACCTTGATTTCGTTGTCGGGGATGGAGGCAGTGCAGGCGAGGCTAAAATGAAACTAGAGGTCCGTTAAGCTGTCGGCGGAGAGATGGTCTAGGTAGTCTTGGGGTTGAGGTAGAGGAGGCAAAGGAGCTTCCGGAAGAGATTATAGGACATCAGGGACGACAGTAGCAATGGCTGTATCAACTGCGGAAGCAACAACAGAAGTAGAGGGAGTGGGAACATCCACAGCTAGGGGTGATCAAGAACCGAACTGAACCATTTGGACCGAAAAAAGTTGGTTTTTAAAATTATATTGGTTTATTTGGTTTTTATTTTTGGATAACCGATACTATTGGTTCGGTTTACGGTTTTGGGGGTTTGGTTAACCGAACCAACCGAACAGACGTTACCACTTTGGCACGTCGACACTTTTCGCTTCCCAATTCTCACGCATCCCTTAATTTTGCGCTTTCTCAAAGTAAAAAGGCCAAAGGTTGACATTTCCACTTCCCAATTCCTACTTATCTTTGTCGGATCTACTCATAGAGTCGTAAACTTGGCTGATTGGTGATAATGTTTTAGAATTAAAATGAATGTATTGTTTATTTGACGTTAAAATTCAAAAACCGATTCAAACCGATGAACCGAACCGAATTTTTATGCACTGAACCGAACCAAAACCGATGGTTTTTAATATTTATTGGTTGGTTTTGGTTTGGATTTTTTTCAAACCGAATATCATTGGTTTGGTTTAAAAATTATATACAAACCGACCGAACCGACCGATGCTCACCCCTATCCACAGCAACAAGAGCCGGGGAAGCAGCCTTAGGTAAACTGGGATGAGAAGGTCCCGCAACCTCAGAAGGGTCGACACAGACGCTGTGCTGGGAGGCTCGAGAAATGGAAGGAGCAGTGACGGACCGAATCCGGGAGGACCGGTGAGCAGAGCTGACTTCGGGGGCACGACTGTCGGAGGGGTCACCAACCGAGCTGCCTTGTTGTTCCGAGGCAGGAAGAAGGCGGAGAGCAGCAGAGGGACAGCGGGCCGTCATGTTCCCATCAAGCATAAGGTGACGAAGATAACAAGCCTGAGGGAAAGGAACAGCATTATTTAGGGCAAAATGGTCTGAATGAAGATGCCGGAAGACAGCGCTGAGTATCCGCCCAAAAGAATGGTTCTTTGGACCGTTCTTTAGCAGTCAGAACAAGAAAGTCCCCCAATCCATCGGGAGACGCTCAAAGACGCCATACATAGCCAATAAAAGGTCGTACGGGACAGAATCCAGAGCAGTGGTACGAGCCAGGAGGCATCGGCTCAATATGGTCGCCATACATCAGTAGCGACCTTGAAAAGACTTCACTTTGTAATCCTTCCCCTTATAGGAGCAACCCATGGAAACAGCCATAGTCTCAGCATCCGGGCGTTGAGGATCACCAGGAGGGAGGTTGAGAGCGGCGCGGAGTACGTCAGGGGTGATCAAGATGGATTCACCGCGGACGTAGGAGATAATAGAGTTGGTGGTGCAACGGATTCGTTGGTAGAACTCAAGGATGTCTTCAATAAGAAGATCGACAGGGTTGGAGATCAGGTTCAAAATGTGAGAGGCTTCCAAGAGTGGGCGGAGTTCCAAAAACCAAGCCGGAGGATCGGAGATAGCACGCCAATCAACCAGATGGCCGGGGTTAATGCCGAAAAGAGAAGTTTTGGGTGCCATTTGAGGGAAAGATTGAGGGGAGAAGGAGGTGAGGTCTTGGGGATTGAAGGAGCGATGAGGGTTTTAGGGATTTGGTAAATGTAAAACTCGCGCTGCGCAGGAATGTCCAGGATATATAAGACCGAGTCCGTGAATGTCAGCGGGTCTAAGGATTAAGCGAGTGGAACAGTGAACCGCTTGACATGCTGATGTCATGAGTCTTGAGAGTGGTGCGCCTCCGAATATAGAGATGACATGGAGACGGCATGACCAGAGAATGATAACAGCTATTTGCCTTCCTTGGGAAGTGTGTGCATCCCGAGACATGCATTTAATAGACCATCATTATTCCTACTCAAAAGCACGCGATATATAATAAGACATGATTTATCGCGATTTAAGAGTTTCAATAGTCCGGAGGAATGAACCGACAATCATCCGGAGAATACGATATCCGAGATAAGATCATCCGGATGAAGAGTAAGTCGTGTCCGAAGAAGCAGAGTGCAGTAAAAGAGAAGTAGATTCCTTTGCTGTCGCGAAGTCGAAGAGAAGAGAAGTACCACAACACTTCAAATCCGAGACTATAGACAAGATATATCGATAAAGGTGCAAAGAGAATCTGAACTTGTAGCTTCACAAAAAATAAACTAAAAGAACAGAAAGCTGTACAGGAAGGAATTAGTACGGATATGAACAAATAGTCTATTGAAGAGCAACTGAATCCGAACTAGTGAGGAACAGAACTTAATGCATTGAAAAGGAATGTAGTAGACACATACAGACAAAAGAATGATCAGTGTTACTGAATCAAGGCATATGTCAGATAATAAACACACAAGTTCATATTGGTCAACATAGCGAAACCGTCCTGCTGAACGACGTAGCTAAGATAATTAAAAATCATATGATTTGTCCAACTTAGAATTCATGAGTGAAACTGGATAAATGAACACATGTCAAAAGCAAGCGAATGATTAACTGATTAAAATGCACGGTTGAAGGAAGAAAAACATCCTTGCGTGCCATAATTATGATTCAACAATGCATGTCCAGTTAGATCCGGAAGTGAAAGTTTTGAGGAAAGAGCATCCGAGACATATTAGGAGATTATTACAAAGGTTACTCCCCCTTAGATCATGCGATCTTCTCAGTGATAGACTCCCCCTACCTGTTAAAGAATTTAGATCTTGAAACGACATTGTCTACCCATTAGGAAACTACACTTTAGGAACTAATCAGACTGCGACTGGGAGTACTATCACCAAGCATTCCGAGCTAACCCATTTCATTTCTTCAACCATACAAGTTAATAGAGCAATCAATATTAACTGGCATTTGTCATGTGGTGATGAGTGGATATTAAAATCATGAAATCCTAAAGAGATTATTCATATACGTTTTAATTATGTTGGCTTTAACGGCTTCAGTCAGGAAACGCAAGCATCCTCCCAAAACGAAAATTGATATTTATCAGATGCATTAGACACGTTAGGCAGTAAGTTTGACCAACATAAAGTTCAGTATGTGTCTTCTACTTTCAATAAAAAGCAAAATGTAAGTTCTGAAAGAAAATATACTGGTGGGTAATTTAAATGTGAAGTTATGCAGAAAAGTCAATCATACCTAATCGGAAGAGTAGTTCAGAGGATCTTGCATCAGGTAGGGGCTTTGTAAGTATGTCTGCCAGTTGATTTTTAGTAGCAACATGTTCCAAAGATATATGCTTTTTGAGAACAAGATCGTGAATGAAGTGATACCTGACTTCAATGTGCTTGGTCTTTGGGTGCATGACAAGATTGTTGCTTATGGCAATTGTGTTAGTCCCTAGGAGCCTAGAGGGGGGTGAATAGTCTCTAATCGAAACTCTTTCTTCACACAGGTATAGCACAATCTGGTTAAAAGATGTAATATCAGTGCGGAAGATAACCAGATAGTGAAAGTATTTGTTTTATTATCTGATGATAATTACAACAAAAATGAGCAGCAATTACAGCTGATTACAATAGCACTCAGTTTTACAATCACACACACTGGCGTTGATAATCTCTATTAGCTTACACTCATATCTATGAATATACACAGTTTAGTATTTATAGACATTCCTGGGAATCTTTCTTGGAACTGTATATCCCGAGCACTGTGTAACATTAAGTTCTATACTTCTGCTTTAATTGCTACGGATGTGGAGCTCGAAATGTTAGAAGCATAAGTGTATTGAATTACTTTGCTTGATTCTAATTGCATTTGAGACTGTGTCCACATCTCCGAGTGTTCCACATGTAGGATAGTTTAGATCTTTAATGTGTTTGTCTTACATCGGGATACAGCGAGCTGAACATTAAATGCAGCTTAGAAAAGATGAAGCAACGACTTCTTAGTTCGTAGTAAGGTTCCTTACTCCGTATCTACGAAGCTCGAATCCTTACTCCGTGTTAGTAGTTGCTTACTCCGTATAGGTACAGTCCTGGAATCCTTGTTCCGTGCAAGTGCTTCCTTACTCAGCATGAAGTAAGGACTCGGATAACTAATTCCGTATCAGTGCTTCCTTACTCCGCATCGAGTAGGTACGAAATGCTTACTCCGCATCAGCGCTTGATTCGGATTCCTTACTTCGCATTAGTTTCCTGTACTCCGCAATAGTTGTCCTTACTTCGCATCAATGACAGACTCGGATTTCATGGTCCGGGTCTTTATTTTCTCGGTCCGGTGGAGTGACAACTTCGATTCGTTCTCCGCAACAAGTCTCTCTTACTTCGTGCGAGTTGTAGACTCGGAATCTTACTCTGCATCACTTGACAAAGTCTAGTTAAAGGTTAGACGCGGATTCCTTGGTCATTTTGTTAAATGACTACTCCGCACGAAGGATCCTTACTCCGGATGTTAACTTGGTTGTGTACCAAGTAAATGACGACACTCACGATGATCCGAATTAAGATTATGTATCCTGTCCTTAGCTTTGTCCTTACTGGAGTAGGTCCGGATTAAAGTTTTATCTTCTGCATAGACTTAGAATAAATATGAAACATCTTAAATCCAATTACATAGGGTTTGATCCGTATCATCCAAATTCTAGGTTTGATCCAACAAATTGCACTGGTGTTGTCGCAGTAGAGTGGAATAGATGTCATGTTGAAACCATAGTCAGTAAGTTGACTTTGCATCCAGAGTAGCTGTGCGCAGCAACTCCCAGCAGCTATATATTCCGCCTCAGCAGTAGAGGTTGATACGGAACCGCTTTCATCGAACCATGAAATTAACCTATTTCCAAGAAAACTGACACGTACCACTTGTGCTTTTCCTGTCGATGTGACACCCAGCAAAATCAGCATCAGAATATCCGGATAAGGTGAAGTTGGACTCCTTTGGGTACCAGAGTCCCAAATTCACAGTCCCTTTGAGATACCTTAGTATCCGTTTGACATGAAGCATATGTGACTCTTTGGGATTCACCTGATATCTTGCACAGATGCAGGTTGCAAACATAATGTCCGGGCGACTTGCTGTAAGATACAGCAAGGATCCTATCATCCCTCTGTATTCAGTCACATTTACTGATTTGCCATCCACATCAGGGTCTAACTTGGTACTGACTGACATTGGAGTCTTGACGGGAGATGAACCTTCCATACCAAACTTCTTAATTAAGTCACGTGTGTACTTAGCTTGTTTGATGAAGATCCCTTCCTTCAATTGTTTGACTTCTATTCCAAGGAAGTAGGATAGTTCTCCCATCATACTCATCTCAAACTTGCTAGTCATTAACTTTGCAAACTCTTCACAAAGCTTCAGATTTGATGATCCGAAAATGATATCATCCACATATATCTGTACGATCAGAGTATGTCCTTTCTCTTTTCGTAGGAATAAAGTGGTGTCTATCTTCCCTTTTTGGAAGTTGTGAGCAAGTAGGAATTCTGACAGTGTGTCGTATCAGGCTCTTGGAGCTTGCTTCAAACCATACAAGGTTTTCCGTAGCTTGTAGACTAGATGTCCAACCTTGGGTTCAATGAAACCGGGAGGTTGTTCAACGTACACCTCCTCTTGAAGATCTCCATTTAGAAATGCGCTTTTGACGTCCATTTGATAAACTATGAAGTTTTCATAAGAAGCATACGCCAAAAACATTCTGATTGCCTCAAGTTTTGCTACCGGAGCAAAGGTTTCGTCATAGTCTATTCCTTCTTCTTGACAATATCCTTTGGCTACTAGTTTGGCTTTGTTCCGGATTACTGTTCCATCCGTATCAAGCTTGTTCCGGAACATTCATTTAACTCCAATGACTTGTTGAGACTAAGGCCTTGGTACTAGTGTCCAACCATTATTTCTCTTAAATTGATTCAGTTCTTCTTGCATGGCTTCTATCCAGTTCGAATCCTGAAGAGCTTCATCTACCACCTTGGGTTCTATTTGAGATAGAAAACATGAGTAAAGACAAATGTTGGAGGTGGCTGCTCTTGTTCTTACACCAACAGTAGGATCACCAATCACTTGTTCTGAAGGGTGGTTTCTAGTCCACCTGTAATTCTGTGCGTGTGATGGTTGATCTTGAATAATTTGAAGCTCTACCAGATTAGGTGGTTTAGGTATATCCGCTGGTTGAGCTTCTTTCGGACCAGATGTTTCCGTATTAGCAGGTTCGGAAGAACTAG
This sequence comes from Taxillus chinensis, assembly GCA_023512835.1. NCBI lineage: Eukaryota > Viridiplantae > Streptophyta > Magnoliopsida > Santalales > Loranthaceae > Taxillus > Taxillus chinensis. The sequence goes on from CM042090.1 coordinate 33,361,040, forward strand.
GTGGTTCTTCGACACTGTTGCTTTCAGTGTTAACTGGTCCGGAGGGACTTGAAGGTACTCCAGAATTTTGGATATCCGAAAGAATATGTCCAGAGTTGAATGGAAGTCCACAATCCGATTCATCCGTAGCATCATCCATATCATTTCTTCGTGCTTCGCTAGTGCCACGTGGTTGGTCATTATGTGTAACAGGAACATTCATAAACTTTGAATAGTCGATGTTGTCATCCTGATCCTGCACATTTGAACTTGAAGGACCAACTTTTGACCAATCCAGGTTAGCTTTATCAAAGGTCACATGGATAGATTCTTCAACTTTAAAAAGTTTTCTATTGAAGACTCGATAAGCCTTGCTATGTAGTGAGTACCCAACAAAGATCCCATCATCAGATTTTGGTTCAAATTTATTCCAGGGTTCTTTGCCGTTGTTCAATATATAGCAAGTACACCCAAAAGCTCTGAAATGTGAAATCGAGGGCTTTCGTCCTCTCTACATCTCATAGAGTGTTTTCATGGTAACTTTATTTACTAGAGTTCTGTTCTAAACATAGCAGGCAGTGGACACAGCTTCAGCCCATAGACTGAAAGGAAGCTTAGCCCCTGCTAACATAGATCTGCCAGCCTCGACTAAAGTGCGATTCTGGTGCTCAGCTACCCCATTTTGTTGTGGAGTTCTGGGCGCAGAGAAGTAGTGCTGAATGCCCTGTTCAGAACAATATGACCTCATATCTGAAAAATCAAATTCTGTACCATGATCACTCCTGATGCATTTAATGCTCAGTCCTTGTGAGTTGCTTATCTAGTTGAAAATATCTACAAGATGCTCAAAAGTTTGATCCTTAGATTTCAGGAACATCACCCATGTGTACCTGGTGAAATCATCGATAACCACAAGAGTATATCTCGCACCAGCTAGTGAAGGAACAGAAATGGGACCGCAGAGGTCCATATGAAGAAGTTGTAGAGGAGCAGTTATTGAATTAATTGATTTGCTCTTAAAACTATGTTTGGTCTGTTTGCCAAGTTGACATTCTCGACAGAGAGTATCTCTGGAGTATTTGTGTTTAGGAAGACCAGTGACCAGATCAAACGATGTTAACTTAGACAAGGTCTTAAAATTTAAATGTGCGCAACGCTTGTGCCATAGCCAACTATCTTCATTTGATGTTGTAATGAGGAAGCATACAGGGTCAGAAGAATTATTTCTTAAGACCACAGAGTATATGTCCCCATCTCTTGATCCGGATAATTTAATATCTCCGGATAAGTTTTCCCTGACCGTGTAGGTATTGGACATAAAGGAAACAGTAAATCCTTTGTCACATAAATTACTGACACTCAGCAGATTATGCTTTAAACCTTCGAGTAGTGCAACTTTAGTGATTGATACACAGCCATTGGTTAAAGTGCCATACCCGACAGTCTTACCTTTGCTGTTATCACCATATGATACGGATGGACCTCGTTTGTCATTAACTTCAACAAGCAGAGTCTGATCACCCGTCATATGTCTAGAGCATCCGCTATCGAGTATCCACTTGCTTTGATTGATCTTTGACTTCAAGTGTGTTGGATCAAACCCAGAATTTGGATAATGCTGATAAAGCCTTATGTAATTTGATCTGAGATCTTTTGTGTTTATTTGATCATTGCAGAAGATATGTTACTAATCCAGAGATGCACTCGTGAGAGCAAAGCTAAGGAGAGGATACATAATCCTGATTCGGACAAGAGTGAGTGTCGTCAAACACTTGGTAAATAACCAAGTAACAAATACATACGGAATAAGGAACATTCCTACGGACTAAGAACTTAAAGGATAAGTGCGGAGTAAGGAAACCAGATACGGAGTAAGGAATTCGGATGTATTACTCGCCCGGAGTAAGGAACCTACATACGGAGTAAGGAAATTACATACGGAGTAAGGAACTTACATGCGGAGTAAGAAAGCGCTGACATGGAATAAGTTATCAGACTTTTCAAGACTCGCCCAGAGTAAGGAACTTACATACGGAGTAAGGAACTTACATACGGAATAAGGAATTTACATGCGGAGTAAGGAAGCGCTGACACAGACTAAGGATTCCAGTACTAAATAGATACGGAGTAAGCAACCACTGACACGGAGTAAGGTTCCGAGCTTCATTAGCTACGGAGTAAGGATAATTACACCGGACCAAGAAGACATCGCTCCAACTAAACCGCATTTAAAGTTATCGGCTCTTGGTGTCCCGATGTAAGACGAATGTATTGAGAACATGAAGAATCTTACACGTGGATCATCCGGATATGTGGACACAACCTTAATTGTATCTCGGAACTCACAAAGACACTTATACTCTTCAAATCCAAGATCTTGAGCTCCACAATCCCGTGAGCCAAGGCAGAGAGATTACCGAGGGATAGTTAGTGCGGAATGCATTCCGGAACTACAAGTTCCAAGGTTGTCTCTTAGGAATGTTTTGTATAAATATTCATACTTATACATTGAAAAAAAGGAGTGAAGTTAAAAAAAAAGGGAGCTTTATCATCTTTAGAGATAGAACTTGGCTAGGTGTGAGTTCATTTTGTAAACAGAGTGTAAGAGAGTTTTGCTTCTATTTTGTTGTATTCATCTTGTGATAATAAAACAAAATACTTCCACTATCTGGTTAACTTCCCAGATGATTCTATCACTTAAACTAGATAAGTGTTTGTGTCTTGAGTGAAAGGAAAGAGTTTGAATAAGAGCCTATTCACCCCCCCCCCCCTTTAGGCTCCAAGGGACCATCAAGTGGTATCAGAGCAAGTTCTACTTTGTTCTAAGTAGAGATCCCACTCTTTCAATCTCAGAAATGGCCGAAGAAAGCAGGATGCTATTCAACACTCGCCTTAACTCCGGAGGTGCACAGAGCCCGTCCCGAATCGAAGCGGCAGTGAAAATGTCGACCCACCTCAACCTGCTGCCGCCGCCGCTTCTCAACCATGGAGTTTCGGTTTTACTTTAACGAAACCGCCCAAATTCACACCCGAGCTTTTCTCCAGGTGGAAAGCTCGCATGAAGATGTTTATGGTATGCCATGATCATCTTATGTGGCCATGTCTTCATCAGGAGATTCCAATTCCGATGACTATCGGAGAACATGGAGTTAGGAGGCCAAAGACAGATGCTGAACTTACCAACGATGAAAGAGCCTGGCAGTGCGCTAGTGAAAAGGCTCTGGCTTATGTTACATCGTCTTTGGATTCTGAGGCTTTCACAGACGTCCAGGGCTGCACGACAGGAAAAGCTGTTTGGGACAAACTGACAATCCTCTATGAGGGGAGTCGGTCCCGGGACAGAATGTGATCTGCACTCTCGAATTGAACTTTGAGAGTTTTAATCATAAACCGGGCGAATCACTTGAAAGCATCTATCGGAGATTCGGCAAGCTCATTCTTGAACTGAAGACTGTCAATGAGCACTATTCTCAATCCCAGATCAATGACAAGTTCTTTCGCTCCTTGCCGGATCGCTACTACTCCAAACAACTCCAGATGCAATCGACAAAAATCGGCAAGATGTTCCCTTGAAGAACTATATGGAGAGTCGCGGACTCACGAAGTCAGGTTTAAGTACTCACACGGAGATGAGAAAATAGCTCGGAAAGAAAAGGGGGTAGCTCTCAAAGCTACGGAATGTCTAAACATATCGAGGAATGATGATACGGACGTATCCGACAATTTCGATTCGACGAGGAGGAGGAGATAGCCCTTCTTGTCAAATCCTTTGAGCGATTCCTACGGAAAAGCGAAAAGGGATCGAAGACGCTCATCATCATCGTTCCAAAGGAAGGAGCGACCGGAGTCCGGTTCCCAGGAATGTTTCAACTGTGGGAAAACCGGTCACCTGGGCCAAGGAATGCAGGTCCAAAACAAAAGTGGCCGAGAAAAGTGACAAGGTAATCGCTCGCCGCTCCACCTCGGATAACAGCAAGAGCAAGAGGAAGGCGCTCGTGACAAAATACATGAGTGGCTTGGAAGAAGAGGAGGAATCCTCGGATGATGAGCCAACCACTAAGCCGAACGTCCGCCTCATGGCAAATCGAGGTACCTTCTATCTTCGAGCTCCCGAGTAAATTAGAATCTCTTACTACCGCATGTGATCATGAAAAGAATGAGAGACTAATAATTACTCAAATGTACAAAGATATGGAAAGTCGAATAAACGTCTTGAATTTACTATTAATAGACTCGAAAAGGACGTCATCGACTTCAGAGGAAAAGAAGCTTGGTATCATGATCTAAGAGCTGAAAATCATTTGTTAAATACCAATCTCTCAGGCCTAAAAGTTATAGTAAAAAGACTCGAAAATGAACTGGAACAGGAAAAGGAAATAAATCGTAAGTGGCTAAAATCCGGGAAATAGCCTCTACCTTTAGGACCGATCCCTGACGACATCCGAGTCAAACCTGGCCTAGGTTCCGAACCATCAACTTCCATAGCTCAAGCTCTGAGTGTCCTCCGGATTTCACTCCTAAACTAACCAACTTATATCCTGTTAGTACATCTAAACCGTTGGATGGTTTCATTTCAGGTGGCACCATAGTTTATGATTGTGGAGCCGAGGTCATATCGCGCTTCCCGAACCAGTAGCACCCGTAACTAAAGATGAAGGGAAGGCCGCTGCAGTTAAAGCCAAAATCATAGCACCCAAAAAGAAAGACAAGGCTAAGGCCGACGCAGTTAGGGCCAAGAGCGCGTCACCCAAACGTAATGGATTAGGCCACAGGAACAGAGTAGAAAATCAGTAAAAACTAAGAGACCTGTATCCCCTGTTTGTACTTCACATTATAGTGTCTGTTCCATCCGTAGGGAAATGGGTCATTATCACTATGAATGTTGGAGTCTATCCGATACTGGCTTTGTAATCAATTTCAATCCAATAAAGATCAGTTTTATAAAAGGGGTTCTTCGAGCAAAACAAAATCTAAATCTAAAAGGAGTGTCTCTCCCAAGAAAACCCAAATAAGAGAAGAATTGAAACTAACAAGTTAATATCAACTTGGAAAGCTAAGAGTCCTAACAAATTCAAATCCGTAAATGTTGACAATATCGCTTGCTCTCTCTAACCGCCCAAAACAAGTTTGGGCACCAAAAGTGTAAACCTGTTGTCTTTCAGGAGCATCTCTGGAATGCATTGCCGGATCACTTGAAGTTAAAGATCAATCAAAGCAAGTGGATCCTTGATAGTGGATGCTCCGGACATATGACGGGTGATCGGACTCGCTTGTAGAAGTTAATGATAAACAAGGTCCATCCGTTTCATATGGCGACAACAACAAAGGTAAGACGCCGGGTATGGCACTTTAACTAACGGCCGTGTATCAATCACTAAAGTTGCACTAGTCGAAGGTTTAAAGCATAACTTGCTAAGTGTCAGTAAGCTATGTGACAAAGGATTTCACCGTTTCCTTTTTGTCCAACACCGTACAAGAAGAGAAAACTTATCCTGGAGATGTTAAATTATCCGGATCAAGAGATGGGGACATATACTCAGTGGTCTTAAGAAATAATTCTTCGACCTTGTATGCTTCCTCACGAAAGCAACGAAGAAGATAGTTGGTTATGGCACAAGCGATACGCACATTTAAACTTTAAGACTTTGTCTAAATTAGCGTCACTTGATCTTGTCACCTGGTCTACCCAAACTCAAGTTCTCCTGAGACACTCTCTGTCGAGAATGCCAACTTGGTAAACAGACCAAACACACGCTTTAAGAGCAAATCAGTTAACTCAATAATGCTCCTCTACAACTTCTTCATATGGACCTATGTGGTCCTATATCTGTTTCATCACTAGCTGGTACGAGATATACCCTTGTGGTTATCGATGATTTCACCGGATACACATGGGTGATGTTCCTGAAATCAAAGGATCAAACTTTTGAACATCTTGTAGATCTCTTCAACTGGATAAGCAACTCACAAGGATCGAGCATTAAATGCATCAGGAGTGATCATGGTATGGAATTTGATTTTTCAAGAAATGAGATCATATTGTTCTGAACAGGGCATACAGCATGACTTCTCTGCTCCCAGAACCCCACAACAAAATGGGATAGCTGAGTGCAAGAATCGAACTTTAGTTGAAGCTGGTAGATCCATGTTAGCAAGGGCAACGCTTCCTCTCAGTCTATGGGCTGAAGCTGTGTCCATCGCCCGCTATGTTGAGAACGGAACTCTAATAAATAAATCTACCATGAAAACACCTTATGAGATGTGGAGAGGACGAAAACCTTCAATTTCACATTTCAGAGCTTTTGGGTGTACTTGCTATATACTGATAAATAGCAAAGAGACCCGGAATAAATTTGAACCAAAATCTGATGATGGGATTTTTGTCGGGTACTCACTTCATAGCAAGGCTTATCGGGTCTTCAATAGAAAACTTTTTAAAGGTGAAGAATCTATCCATGTAACCTTTGATGAAGCTAATCTCGTTTGGTCAAAAGTCGGTTCTTCAAATTCCAATATGCAGGTCATGGACAGCAACGTCGATTACTCGAAGTTTATGAATATTCCTGTTACATATCCTGACCAACCACGTGGCATCAGCGAAACACAACGAAATTTTATGGATGATGCTACGGATGACTCTGACTCAGGACTACCATTTAGCTTCGGACATACTCCTACGGATACACAAAATTCCGGAGCACCTTCAAGTCCGTCCGGACTAGTTAACACTGGAAGAAACAGTGTTGAAGAACCAACTAGTTCATCCGTACCTCTCAACACGGAAACATCTACTCCGGACGAAGCTCAACCAGTTGATACAACTAAACCACCCAATCCGGAAGAGCTTCAAATTGTTCAAGATCAACCAACACATGCACAAAATTATAGATGGACCCGAAACCATCCCTCAGATCAAGTGATTGGTGATCCTACTATTGGTGTAAGAACAAGAGCAGCCACCTCCAACATGAGTCTTTACTCGTGCTTTCTATCTCAAATAGAACCAAAGGTGGTAGATGAAGCTCTTCAAAATTCGAATTGGATAGAAGCCATGCAAGAAGAGCTGAATCAATTTAAGAGAAATAATGTGTGGACCTTAGTACCAAGGCCTAAGTCTCAGCAAGTCATTGGCGTTAAATGGGTGTTCCGGAACAAGCTTGATACGGATGGAATAGTAATCCGGAACAAAGCCAGACTGGTAGCCAAAGGATATCGTCAAGAAGAAGGAATAGATTATGATGAAACCTTTGCTCCGGTCGCAAGACTTGAGGCAATCCGTATGTTTCTGGCGTATGCTTCATATGAAAACTTCATAGTTTATCAAATGGATGTCAAGAGCGCATTCCTGAATGGAGACCTTCAAGAGGAGGTGTATGTTGAACAACCTCCCGCCTTCATTGAACCTAAGGCAGGACATCTTGTCTACAAACTTCAGAAAGCTCTATATGGTTTAAAGCAAGCTCCAAGAGCCTGGTACGACACATCGTCGAATTCCTACTTGCTCATAACTTCCAAAAAGGGAAGATAGACACCACCCTCTTTCTACGAAAAGAGAAAGGACACACTCTGATCGTACAAATATACGTGGATGATATCATTTTCGGATCAACGAATCCGAAGCTTTGTGAAGAGTTTGCTAAGTTGATGACAGGCAAGTTTGAAATGAGCATGATGGGAGAACCGTCCTACTTCCTTGGAATTGAAGTCAAACAATTAAAGGAAGGAATCTTCATTAATCAAGGCTAAGTACACTCGCGATCTTATTAAGAAGTTTGGTATGGAAGGTTCATCTCCCGTCAAAACTCCCATGCCTGTCGGTGCCAAGTTAGATCCGGATGTGGACGGCATATCAAGAAATGTGACCGACTACGGAGGGATGATCGGATCCTTGTTGTATCTTACAGCAAGTCGCCCGGACATTATGTTTGCAACTTGCATTTGTGCACGATACCAGGCAAATCCCAAGGAGTCACATATGCTTCATGTAAAACGGATATTAAGGTATCTCAAAGGGACGATGAATTTGGGACTCTGGTACCCAAAGGAGTCCAACTTCACCTTATCCGGGTACTCGATGCCGACTCATTGGATGTCGCATCGACAGGAAAAGCACAAGCGGTACGTGTCGGTTTCTTGGAAATAGATTGATCTCATGGTTCAGGAAGAAGCGAATTCCGTATCAACCTCATCATTGAGGCGGAATATATAGCTGCTGGAAGTTGCCTCGACAACTACTTTGGATGCAAAGTCAACTTATCGACTACGGATTCGACATGTCCTCTATTCCACTTTATCGTGACAACACTAGTGCAATTGCCATCAGCAACAATCCCGTCATGCATCCTAAGATGAAGCACATTGAGGTCAGGTATCACTTCATACGCGATCATGTTCTCAAAAAGCATATTTCACTTGAACATGTTGCCATCTAAGATCAATTAGAGGACATACTTACAAAGCCCCTACCTGATGCGAGGTTTTCTCGAACTACTCTTCCGATTAGGTATGCTCGACTTCTCTGCATAGTTTCTCATTGAATTACCCAACAAGATATTTACTCACAAACCATGCATTGTACGTTTCTGAAAGTAGTAGAAACTCACCGACTGTCTTTGCTGATCATACTTTCCCGTTTAACGGTTTCATGTTTCGATATTAATCTTAACCTCATATTGGGAGGATGCTTGCGTTTCCGATCAAGTCGTTTAAAGCTAACATAATTACAGCTTTATATGATTTACCTCTTTCGGGTTCATGATCTTAACTTTCGTTAATCACCACATGACAAAAGCATGTTCATTTAGATTACTCTATTAACATGCATAGTTGAAGAAGTGAAATGGGTTAGCTTGGAATGCCTGGTGGATGAATACTCAAACGCAATTGATCACCGAAGTATAGTTTTCTAATAAGATAGACGATCTTTGAACTACAAATCGGAACGGTCAACCGAGAGGATTGCACAATCTACGGGGAGAAAATGCTTTATATATTATTCAATAATACCCCGTATATGTCTCATGACCTTTTCCCGATCGTCTATCCGAGGGGGAGCCTTTCATTGAGAGGATTAAATGATCTACGGGGGAGCAGCAATGAACCCCTAATATGTCTCGGATTCTCCCTCCTCTAAACTTTTACTCTGGGATCTGGATGGACATCTTTGTTTTAAATCGGAAAAGTGGCATGTTTGGATGTATTTTTTCTTCAACCATGCATTTTAATCGACTAATCATCCGCTTTCTTTTGATATGTGTTCGCTTTATCATTGCTCACTTATGAATCCTAATGAAGCCAAATCATATGCTCGTAATTAATCTTAGCTACATTGTTCAGCAAGACGGTTTCGCTTATGTTGACCTATATGAACCTTGTATTCTATCTCGACATATGCCCTGATTCAGTAATATTGATCACTTTCACGTTGCATACGTCTACTACATTCTTAGCCATGCATGAGTTTGCTTTTCTTATTAGTTCGGATTATGTTGTTTTTCACTCGATTATCTCTCTACTCCGTCCTAATCCTTGCCTGTTAAGCTTTTGTATTTTCAAGTATATCTTTATTTACTAATGTTCAGATTTTTTTGCAATCAGTATTGATAAATCCAATCCATAGTCTCGGATTTGAAGTGTTGTGGTACTTCTCTTCTCTTCGACTTATTGATCGCAAAGGAATCTACTCTACTTTCTCACTAAACTCGTTTACAACTGGACAAGGTCCATTATTCATCCGGATACTCTTTCAAGAATATTATTAACTCCGGATGAGTGTCGGCTCTTTCCTCCGGACTCCGACTTTGTTCAATTGTGACAATCCACGTATACTCATATGTCGCATGCTTTTGAGGAGGAATAATGATGATTCATTAAACGATATCTCGGGTTGGACACACACCTCCCAGGATGGCAACCAGTTGTAATCTCTACTTGGTCATGCAGTCTCCACGACATCGTTTTATTCGGAGACGCCTCGATATCCAGACAAATGACATCGGCATGTCGCGCGGGTCCCTACCTCACTCACACATTCCTAGACCCGCCGACATTTTGCGGACTCGGTCTTATATGTTACGATCATTCCTGGCCAAGACGAGTATTGCCCATTTCAAATCCCTAACCCTCTCGTTGCTCCTTCTACTCGTCAAGACCTCACCTTTCCTCTTTTCCTTCCCATCAAATCTGCAATGGCACCCGGATCTTTCTCTCCTGGCGTTAATCCTGGCCATCTAGTTGATTGGAATGTTGTTTCGATCCTCCGGATTGGTTTTACCAGCCTTCGCCTCTTCTTGAAGCCTCGCACATACTCAACCTGGTCTCCAATCCCGTCGCTCTTCTTATCGATGACATTCTTGAGTATTACCAACGGATTCACCGCACCACCGATTCCATAACCTCTTATGTCCGCGGTGAATCCATCATCATCACTCCGGTCGTTCTCCGCGCTGCTCTCCACCTACCTCTTGGTGAACCACAGCGTCCGGATGCTGATCCAATGGCGGCTTCTATGGGTCGCACGAACAAGGGAAGGAATACAAGGTGAAATCCTTCCAGGGTCGCTATCGATGTATGGCGACGATTCTAAGTCGATGCCTCATGGCTCGCACATCAGCCCTGGACTCAGTTCCGTACGATCTTCTACTGGCCATGTACGGCGTTTTTGAAGGTCTTCCGATGGATTGGGGGATGTTCTTATTTCGTTTGCTACAGAATGGTCCCAAAAACCATTCCTTCGGGCGCATCCTCAGCATTATCTTCCGGCATCTATGTCCGGACCATTTCGCCCCGAATTGATGCTGTCTCGTTTCCCTCGGCTTATTACCTTCGTCACCTTACGCCGGACGGGAACATGACCGCCGCCGACCCACCGTAGCTCTCCGCGTTCTCCCCGCCCCGAACAACAAGGCAGCTCCGGTGGTGACCCCCTCCGACGCCCAAGCCCACGAGGTCGTTCTCGCACACCGGTCCTCCCGGATTCGGTCCGTTGCTGCGCCCTCCCACTCACGGGCTTCCCAGCCAAGCGTCCGTGCTGAACCGTCCGAGGTTGTGGGGCCCTCTCAGCGCAGTGTGTCTAAAGCTGTTTTCTCAGCCCCCTCTGCTGCTGATGTTCCCACTCCCTCCACATCCGCTAGCCGCTGCGGTTGATACCGGTGTTCTTTGCCGCCACCGCCGATGTCCCGGCCGCTTCTCCTGGAAGCCCCCTTGCCTCCTCTACCTCAACCCCGAGATTACCTTGACCATCTCTCCGCCGTCACCTTAACGGACCTCTGGCTCCGTTTTAGCCTAGCCCACACCTCCTCCATTCCTGACACCGATCTCCAGGTGTTTTACACACGCAATACCCAATCCCCGGAGACCATGATCATCCTGGAATCCGGACCACGGCTTTCTTACGCCGGGCCGCCATTCCCGATGTGTCGTTCCCTACACCCTCCGGCCCGGTCCCCGCCGCACGGAGTCCTTCTCCTGCTCAGCTGGACCCTCTTCTCCTGCCGCCGCGATTCCCGTGGTTGACTTATCTGGTCAAAGCGGGTCTCTTGCTCCGGATGCCTCCAATGCTCCGGATGCCTCCGAAGCTCCGGATGCCTCTGATGCTCCGGATGCTCCTGCTGCTGCTGATACTCCTGCGGACTCCTCTGCCCACCACACTCCTGCTCCTGTTCATGCGGGGGAGTCCTCCAAAGCTCCGGAGTTAGTACTTGGGCGTGCCTCTTTTGGCACGGTCCACTCCGATGCTGTGCTTTCCGCTCAGCTGGACCGCCATGCCCACGCTTAAAGCGCCCAAATTTCCGCCATCGCTGCCAAAGTTGATGCCCTCGGCGCCCAACTCCTCTCCGCTCTTACTGACTCCTCTACTTCCATGGAGCAGAAAATGGATCTTGTCGCCACCTCCGTCCATTCACTGTCTACTTCCTTCGCGGATCTGGCGCATACGATGGCTCGTCCTCCTGTTGCTTCCCGGCGATCTGCCAAACCGGGGGAGAGAGTGTCATCTGATCCGTCTACTCCTTCTGCCCCACGACCATCTACTCGAACTGAGAAGCGGCCCGCCACTTCGATGCCCAGGGAGTTCAAATTCCCAAACGAAGCCGCTTCTCTCAACCAAGCTCCCTCATCGCACCTCCGGCTCCTCCTCCATTCTCATCATCCTGGTGATACCTTCCTCCCATCCTATGCGGAGTTTGACCCGTCCGATGCGGATGGAAGCTTGTGCAAGGTAATGAAATCTTATCTGCGTCTTCTGTCGAGAGAAGATGTCTTTCCGAAATGTACCCTTTCTCTCCGGCCGACATTGGACCCTTTATTTGGAGAAAGGACTCTTTACTACGAAGACATTGACAACTTCTGGAGAGCCGCTAAAATGGAGATGAGGTTGTTTCCATCTCTTTACGAAGATGGGCACTTGTTTGAAGTTCTGCCATGTTGGAATGAGGGTTATCTTCCCAGTGTGGAGTTAATTCAGACTTTCATCGACGGAACTGCTGAGGATAGCAAGCCATGGAAAACTCTCTTAACCATCCTCATTCCGTACCGGATCATGTCGCCACACTTCATGATGGCTGTCTTCATGATTCAGTCCAAGCAGATGATTCTCATTGATTCTCATCAGATTGTGGAGCACTTCGTTAGGAAGAATCAATGGGAACCTCTGTGTCTCAGACTAACTGAAGCCGTGAAGAAAGCCGGATTATATGAAGAGTTGGGTATCACACCCCTGCGTCCAACTGAGAAACTCAAGGCGACATTCCGGGGCAAGAAGCAAGTGCCACAACAGGCGGATGAAGATAGCTTCGGAGCCTTTGTCTGTTACTTTATCAAGTCGTTCTTAACTGTGGACAAACATTGGAGCCAACACTCCACCTTTACGATGAAGCAGACAATGGAGCTGAGAGAGAAGGCAGCAACTATGATCTTCAAGTATAGTAAGCCTTATGTACCTTAGTGAAAAACCTGTATTAAGGCTGAATTGTATTTAGTTGCTGATTAATGAAATTGGTTGTGTTGCGTATTCTGTATGTTATTCTTTTGCATTGCTTACCAGGATCGGATTACAAAGGGTTTGGGCATATCCATAATTGGGGGGAGATTGTTGGATCAAACCGGAATTTGGATAATGCTGATAAAGCCTTATGTAATTTGATCTGAGATCTTTTGTGTTTATTTGATCATTGCAGAAGATATGTTACTAATCCAGAGATGCACTCGTGAGAGCAAAGCTAAGGACAGGATACATAATCCTGATCCGGACAAGAGTGAGTGTCGTCAAACACTTGGTAAATAACCAAGTAACAAATACATACGGAATAAGGAACATTCCTACGGACTAAGAACTTAAAGGATAAGTGCGGAGTAAGGAAACCAGATGCGGAGTAAGGAATTCGGATGTATTACTCGCCCGGAGTAAGGAACCTACATACGGAGTAAGGAAATTACATACGGAGTAAGGAACTTATATGCGGAGTAAGAAAGCGCTGACATGGAATAAGTTATCAGACTTTTCAAGACTCGCCCGGAGTAAGGAACTTACATACGGAGTAAGGAACTTACATACAAAGTAAGGAACTTACATACGGAATAAGGAATTTACACAAGGAGTAAGGAAGTCAGCGACACGGACTAAGGATTCCAAGATCTTAAATAGATACGGAGTAAGCAACCACTGACACGGAGTAAGGTTCCGAGCTTCATTAGCTACGGAGTAAGGATAATTACACCGGACCAAGAAGACACTGCTCCAACTAAACCGCATTTAAAGTTATCAGCTCTTGGTGTCCCGATGTAAGACGAATGTATTGAGAACATGAAGAATCTTACACGTGGATCATCCGAATATGTGGACACAACCTTAATTGTATCTCGGAACTCACAAAGACACTTATACTCTTCAAATCCAAGATCTTGAGCTCCACAATCCGCAGCAGTCAAGGCAGAGAGATTACCGAGGGATAGTTAGTGCGGAACGCATTCCGGAACTACAAGTTCCAAGGTTGTCTCTTAGGAATATTTTGTATAAATATTCATACTTATACATTGAAAAAAAGGAGTGAAGTTAAAAAAAAAAGGGAGCTTTATCATCTTTAGAGATAGAACTTGGCTAGGTGTGAGTTCATTTTGTAAACAGAGTGTAAGAGAGTTTTGCTTCTATTTTGTTGTATTCATCTTGTGATAATAAAACAAAATACTTCCACTATCTGGTTAACTTCCGCAGTGATTCTATCACTTAAACTAGATAAGTGTTTGTGTTTTGAGTGAAAGGAAAGAGTTTGAATAAGAGCCTATTCACCCCCCCCCCTTTAGGCTCCAAGGGACCATCAAAGTGGGATGGCAGTGAGTTCCATAGATGCTCCTGCAAGACAACAGTTTACACTTTTGGTGCCCAAACTTGTTTCGGGCGGTTAGGAGAAACAACAGTAGTGTCAATAGTTCCGGATTTCACAATGTTAGGAGCTTTTGCTTTCCAGGTTGACATTACTTTGTGAGCGTGAGTTACTTCTTTTATTTGGGTTTTCTTAGGAGAGACACTCTTTTGAGATTTAGATTTAGATTTCCTCGAAGAACCCTTTTTGATGAACTGATCTTTATTAATACGAACTTGATTACAAAGCAGTTATCAGATAAACTCCAACATTCATAGTGATAATGACCTATTCCCCTATAGATGGAACAGACACTATGGTGCGGAGTACAAACAGGGGATACAGGTCTCTTAGATCTTACAGATGTTCTACTCTGTTCCCTATGGCTTAGTCCATTGCGTTTGGGTGACGCGCTCTTGGCCTTAGATGTGTTAGCCTTACCCTTTCCTTTCTTTTTGGGTGCTACAGTTTTGGCTTGAACTGCAGCAGCCTTCCCTTCATCATTAGTTACGGGTGCTACTGCTTCGGGAACTGCAGTAACAGCCTCAGCTCCACAATCATAGACTATGGTGCCACCTGAAATGAAACCATCCAACGTTTAGATGTACTAACAGGATAAAGGTTGGTTAGTTTCGGAATGAAATCTGGAGGACACTCAGTAGTCTGTGTGGAGGTCGATGGTTCGGAACCCAGGCCAGGTTTGACTCGGATGTTGTCCGGATCAGTCCTAAATGTAGAGGCTATTTCCCCGGATTTTAGCCACTTACGATTTATTTCCTTTTCTTGTTCTAGTTCATTCTCGAGTCTTTTCACAATAACTTTTAGGCCTGATAGGTTGGTATTTAGCAAATGATTTTTAGCTCTTAGATCGTGATACCAAGCCTCTTTTCCTCTAAAGTCAACTATGTCTTTTTCAAGTTTAGTAATAGTAAATTCAAGACGTTTGTTCTGACTTTCCATATCTTTGTACATTTGAGTAATTATAAGTCTCTCATTCTTTTCATGATCACGTTCAGTAATAAGAAATTCTAATTTACTCATGAGCTCAGAGATTGAAGGTACCTCAGTATTTGCCATGAGGCAGACGTTCGGTTTAGGAGTTGGCTCATCATTCGAGGATTCCTCCTCTTCTTCCGAGCCACTGACGTATTTTGTGATGAACGCCTTCATCTTGTTCTTGCTATTGTCTGAGGTGGAGCGGCGAGGAGTTACCTTGTCACTTTTCTCGGCCACTTTAGATTTGGATTTGCAGTCCTTGGCCCAGTGACCGGTTTTCCCACAGTTGTAGCATTCCTGGGAACTGGACTCTGATCGCTCCTTCCTTCGGAAAGATGATGAGGAGCCTCTTCTGAATCCTTTTCTGCTTTTCCATAGGAATCGCTCAAAGGATTTGACAATGAGAGTTATTTCCTCTTCCTCGTCAGAGTCAGAATTTTCGGACTCGTCCGTATCATCATTCCTCAGTATGCTGAGACATTCCGTAGCTTTGAGAGCTACCCCCTTTTCTCTCCGAGCTATTTTCTTGTCTCGGTCAGAGTATTTGAACCTGACCTCGTGAGTTCATAGCTCTCCATTAAGTTCTTCAAGGGGAACATATTGCCAGTTCTTGTCGGATTGCATATGGAGTTGTTTGGAGTAGTAGCAATCCGGCAAGGAGCAAAAGAACTTGTCATTGATCTGAGATTGAGAATAATGCTCATTAACAGTTTTTAATTCCAGGATGAGCTTGCCGAATCTCCGATAAATGCTCTCAAGTGATTCGCCCGGTTTGTGATTGAAACTCTCAAAGTTCTATCTGAGAGTACAGATAACGTTCTACATTTGGGATTGACTTCCCTCATAGAGGATTGTCAGTTTATCCCAGACAGCTTTTGCTGTCATGTAGCTCTGGACGTCCGTGAAAGCCTCGGAATCCAAAGACGATGTAACATATGCCAGAGCCTTTTCGTTAGCATACTGCCAGGCTCTTTCATCATTGGTGAGTTCGGTATCAGTCTTTGGTCTTCTAACTCCATGTTCTCCGATTGTCATCGGAGTAGGTATCTTCTGATGAAGACATGGCCCAATGAGATGATCATGGCAGACCATGAACATTCTCAGGTGAGCTTTCCACTGGAGAAAAGCTCAGGTGTGAATTTGGGTGGCTTTATCAGAGTGAAGCCTGAACTCCATGGTTGTGAAGCAGCGGCAGCAGCAGGTTGAGGTGGATCGACATTTTCACTGCTACTATGATTTGGAAGGGGCTCTTGTGCACCTCCAGAGTTAAGGCGAGTGTTGAATAGCATGCTCCTTTCTTCGGCCATTGGTAAGAGTGAAAGAGTGGGATCTCTACTTAGAACAAATAGAACTTGCTTTGATACCACTTATTGGTCCCTTGGAGCCTAGAGGGGGGGGGGGGGTGAATAGGCTCTTATCGAAACTCTTTTCTTTCTCTTTGGCACAACACTTATCTGGTTTAAAAGATAGAGTCAATGCGGAAGATAACCAGATAGTAGAAGTATTTTGTTTTATTATCAGAATGATAAATACGACAAAATTAAAGCAGACTAAAGCTTGAAAGCTTTTAGACCTACTTAACAACTCTATAACACTCTGTTTACAAGTACACACACGCTAGCCTCTATGATCTATGAGCTTTGAGTACATACACAAAACTGTGTTTTTTTTTCACTTATTGCACCTCTATAAATATACAACTGTTGCTATTTATAGTGACATCCACAAGAGACAACCTTGGAACTTATTGTTTCGGATATTGTGCCCATTTACTATCTCTCATAAATCTCTCTGTATTAATTGTTGCGGATGTGGTTTTCAAGATCTTGGGTTTGCAACGCATAAGAGTCTTTGTAAGTTCCAAAGTGTAGTTAAAGTTGTGTCCACATATCCGGATGATCCACGTGTAAGATGCTTTAGGTTCTCAACAAGTTTGTCTTACATCGGGAAACAGCTAACTAGTGACTTTGATTACGAAGAGATAAGTTGAAGTAACGTCTTCTTGAATCTGGTGTAAGGTTCCTTACTCCATGTTTAAATTAAGCTCGGATCCTTACTCCATAATACTGATTGCTTACTCCGTATCAATTTGGTAATGGAATCCTTATTCCGTGTAAGTGCTTCCTTACTCCGTATGAAAGAGAAGGTCGGAGTGCTTACTTCGTATCAGCGCTTCCTTACTCCGCATCTAGTTTCCTTACTCCGCATGAGTTAAAGGAACGGATGGCTTACTCCATATCAGCACATCTTTACTCCGCAAGAGTGAGTGGTTCGGATTCCTTACTCCACATCTAATTTCCTTATTCCGTGCAAATAAAGACTCAAGTCCTTATTCCGTAGAAGTACTTCCTTACTCCGCATGTATGGAAGACTCGGATTCCTTACTTCGTGTCTTCTTTACCTTAGTCCGATTGAAGTATTAGGTGCGGATTTCTTAGTTCATAGCTTTTAGGTTCTTAGTCTGCATGAGTGATCCTTATTCCGTATGAGGTAAAGACTTGGTTATATACCAAGTGTTTGACGACACTCATTCTCACCTGGATCAGGATTATATATCTCGTCCGTAGCTTTGCTCACACGAGTGTAGATCCGGATGAAGGTCATATCTTCTACAAAGACTTAAGATAAAACAATAAAGGTCTCAAATCAAATTATATAGGGCTTTATTAGCATTATCCAAATTCTGGGCTTGATCCAACAAATATCTTGTACAAGATCAAGTTAATAGCAGATATGTATGTGAATTAAAAGATAAAGACACATAATTTAGGTAGTTCGATCAATGTGATTAACTCCACGGTGGTGAGGGTGTACCTATACCGAGTCCAATCCACTATACACTGTTAATATAGTAGGGCCTTGCCTTTATTACAACAGGATCAACTCTCTTCTCTTTTAAATGCAAATACAGAAAACAATATTACTCTAGTACTCACTCACTATGATGAATTGTCTAACGCAATCTGCCCCTGCATATTCAACCGTTTGCACTGCTTGACCTTCAACCATTCCTTTACGAAACTCACAATCTGTTTGTTGAATGTATGAGGAAAGAGAACATATTAACTCACAGTTATCTTGCTTCTCTCTCTCTCTCTCTCTCTCTCTCTATTTCTTTCTTTCTCTCTCTATTTATGCTAATACGAACTACTCTGCGTCTTCTTGCATCTCTCTAGATACCTTGTGTGTATTCTAAAAGTATTCTGACGCCTGTTTTGAAGAATAGCATATGCTTGTCTTATATAGGTCGGCCATTGCATGAAACCCTTCTGATAGGGTTAGATAAGTTCCAACTTTTGATCACCACCATTGAAACTCACTATACCAGCCTTGATAACGTCCACGTATTGATTCAGATACTTAGCGTGTTCAAATGCATCGTCTGAATAATAACTTACTAAAATGGTGACTTTCGTTGCGTTTTAATCCTTCTATTAGCCACAACTTCGAAAATGATTGTGTCGTAGCCTAACTGAGTCTCCATATAGTGCATGCGCTACGATCTCCGAGTCTGTTCCTTCGACTATTCGTGTTAGAGCCTTCTAATCTACGAGTTAGATCGACTCCTTCGCTCTGATCTTCAGATTAAGGCTCTACATCTTTGAATCAAGGGTAGAACCAGTATCTAATTGACTTCTTACTCTACGAGTCTTTAAGTCCACAAATCTCCAATTTCGAGCCAGCGATAACCGCATTCGAACTTGGCTAACCATCTGTTCACATCAATAGGTCTCTCTATTCTCTGTAACGGGTCTTCCAATCTTCGACCCCACGAGCTTCGACTCTATAACACTACTACTCTACACCCGACGGATCTTCGAGTCTACAAATCTTTGAGTTTTCGAGACATTGCTCTTCACCTGACTACACCTTGAGTCTTCGAATCTTCGACTCTGTGGATCTGCGAGTTTGTGACCTTGTGTACCTTTGAGTCAGTAGTGCTTCGAGCATGATGATCTTCGACTTTGCATATCTTTGACGTTGTGAGTCGTCGAATCTCCGAATCTTCAATTCTGATATTCGATTCTGCAAGTACATGTTTAGACTCCCTCTACGAGCTCACTCTAAGAGATCACTCTATGAAGTTATCCAACCTAGTAAGGATTTTCCACCCCGCGTCTACAGGCTTCTGTATACTGTTGACAACAATAACAACCAAAATGATCATGAGAACAAAAATAGTTGAAGATTTAATGAGTCAATTATTAATGGATTAAAAAATAATTAGATTTTACATACTTTATTTTTTTAAAGACAACATTTTTGTAAAATTTTAAATGCTATCGTTAATAACCTAAACTATATTTGGAGATTAAAAATAAAAACTAAAGTATGCATTTTAACTAAAAACTTTAACTATTACTCTATTGGTTCTTAAAATTTTAAAAATTAATATAATAAAAGTCATAATTTATTAAATTTTTTATCTAAAATATATACTGTAGAATATGTTATAATCATATAATTGTATTTAATTATGTATTTATAATTTTAAAAAAATTTAGTAAGTCAAACAAATGGAAATCACGTGACGCGTGAATTCAGTGGCCGATGCGGCTACGCGCTAGGAATAGAGAGACAGGGTGCGGACATGATTAGCGGCTACTCTGTGTGCGTGCGTTCGTTTACAAAAAAGAAAAAAGAAAAAAGAAAAACTAGCGCACAAGAGTAGAACACGTGGGGAAACGTGGAGCTCAGGTTGTCATAGCCGTCTAGGCGCCAGTCTCTGTGCAGGAAGGGGAGGATCGGCTTCCAGAAACTTCTGGCCAACCCCTGGCTGGCATTTCCCCTCCGCATCTACCGGTCAACATACGGCCACGTGTCATATCACCACGCGGGCATCCGACGTGGCATCCTTGTTTGCTTGGAAACTGATACGACTAGGGCACCGGGGAAGGACTTCCCCGTTCGTTCTTCCACCCTCCAGTCCTGTCAGTCTCTCTCTCTACAAGCTAAAACGCAGAACCGACCTTGTGTTGTGCGACGGCGATTCGTCGTACCCGTCTCTCTCTCTCTCTCTCTAGTCTAATCTCTACTGTTTCGGGTTTCGGTGGCCATGAATGGTGGCGTAGGCGACGGCGATTTGGCCGTGGGGGCCGAGAGGTTGGTGTTCATGTGGGGCTACCTCCCCGGAGCGCTGCCGCAGCGCTCGCCGCTCCTTTCGCCGGTGCGCGTGAGGCTTCCGCCTACTCCGCCGCCTCCGATCGGGGGTGGCTGCGCCGAGTCGTGGAAGGACGTGTGCGGCGGCGGCTGCGGCTTCGCTGTCGCGATTACCGGTGCTTTCTTTCGTTCCTCGCTTTCGATTTGCCTTTTTTCGCTCCTACTTTCCGCTTTTTCATGTATTCTATATCTTATTGCCAATGCCATTGATTTATTTAATATTTAATATTATTATGTTATTATTATTAAATAATGTAACGAGTGTTTTTTTTCTCATGGGTTGGATTTGTTTGATTTTTGAAATTAGCATCAGTTGGAGTTGTTTGTGCCAACATCTGACCAGCTTCAATTTTGGGTGATGATTAGTTGTCAATAGTTTTGACTCCCTGATTAGCTTCCGTGTCTCTCGTATTCTTAATTCCTCAGTTTTCGCTCTATAATAATTTTCAGGCCCTTTTCTTCCCATTTTCTGTTAATTTTGTTGAACACAAAATCCTATGCGTGCGCGTTGTTGTCTCCCCTTAGTTGTTTCCCGTGATAGCCGTGAATAAACATGTTTTCTTAATCATAATTAAGCAGAGTCTGGAAAGATGGTTACATGGGGATCCACAGATGATCTAGGGCAAAGCTATGTGACATCCGGGAAGCACGGGGTATATTTGAGAGCTATATGCTATTCCTTTCTCTCTTATTTATTTATTCATTCATTCATTCATTCATTCATTTGTTAATTTTTCCCTTAGTTTCTTCATTGAAATGACCTGCACTTTTGTATTCAATGTGTAGGAAGTTCCGGAGCCTTTCCCTCTTCCAACGGAAGTTTCAATAGCGAAAGCTGCTGCCGGGTGGGCCCATTGCATTGCTGTTACAGGTACTGTGGTTCCTAATTTACAGCAATGAGCGCATAGCTGCCACATGGTGGCGGGAACACCCAGGTTCTGTAGTAACTGCACGTGAAATAATGTCCATTGATTTTGAAAATGGTTGTTTACATTAGACATATGATATTTTATTTGAAGATTGAAACAAACGAGTTTGTTTTAAGCGCATGGGCTATTTTAGGTTTTATTCATCTCAGTGCAACACAGGATGTCGTGCAATTTGTATAGAAAAAAATCTATATTTGGGACTAAAACGAAAACTTAAATGTTATCACTTTAAAGATTGGGACCCAAGTTTACCGTCCTCCTTCATTAGTGGATCAAAATCATCTCTTAAGTTTTACTGTAAGATATGATTTTTTTCCAGAGTAAAAATAACTCATATCTAAAGTTTTACTGTGTACATGGCTGTGTACGCTGGGCTCTATTTGGCTGTTCTAATTCTGACACAAATTATATACTTACGTATTTACATAAATGTAACTTTATCCGTAAGTTTGTCTTTTCATGTACAATTCATTTTCAAATACAGATGAGGGAGAGATTTACACATGGGGGTGGAAAGAGTGTGTGCCGTCTGGGAAGGTCTTTGGAGACACTTCTTTTGGAGGAAGCATTGAAAAGGATGTATCTGAAAGACAAAGTTCATTGCTGACAAAACAAGGTGATTTAACTTTGGCTTTTTCGTTGTGTTAAAGCAATCAGATTGCTATTAGTTTGTGCTAACTGAGCGAAGTAATAAATCTGAATTTTTGCAGCGAGTCCTCCTTCTCATGGCACGTCAAGTAGTGATACTAAAGGTGGTGGAGAAGAAAGTGCAAAGAGAAGAAGGTTATCAACAGCAAAACAAGCAGCTGAAAGCTCAGGGTCCGGCAGTGATGAAAATCTTTCAGCATTTCCTTGTTTGGTTACATTGAATCCGGGTGTGAGGATTGCCACTGTTGCTGCTGGTGGGCGCCACACTCTAGCATTATCAGGTAAATCCATCATATCCTCATAACATTTCCCATAAAATAGCTTTTTGGGCAAAATTTTATCATTCAACACAATCCATTTGATTTAACCTACTTTTCCCAAAGTTTCAGATGTTGGGCAGGTATGGGGTTGGGGATATGGAGGCGAGGGACAATTAGGTTTGGGTTCTCGAATACGCATGGTTTCCTCTCCTCATCTTGTACCTTGCATTGAATCCTCTTGTGGGAAAGATAGATGTGCCTCAGTTCCTCAAGGAAGCATGAGTGCAGAGGGCCAGGGTTATAGAATTCCTGGAAACTATGTGAAGGTGATTGCTTGTGGTGGCCGACATAGTGCAGTAATCACAGGTTTGTGATTTTGTACGTGAAATTTATCATTTTAAAAAAATTTAGCATGCTAGTTTCATTAAAATTAGAATAAAGAATAGCAAGAATCTAGCATGTTTATAAAAAACTATTTCTTTTTTAAAAGAACTCGTGATATATTTAGCGGACCCTATATTATTTATCTTTGCTGATCCCATATTATTGGGATTAAGGCTAGTTGGATTAGTTTGGTTTGGATACATTTAACGTGTACAAATCTACATGGATATAGGGAAGTAAAATGTGTATGGATTAAAATGGCTGACACATTATACATTTAGGTGTATAAACACTTTAAGTATATAAACAGAAATAAGTTTTTCTCCCAAATGTATTCTACATGTTTGCCAAAATAGTCCTCTTGTACAATGGGATGAGTCATTTTGTGTCATGAATATATTAAGTACTTAAAAGTATTACATTTAAATGGACTTTTTACCTATTGGTAAAATTCAGGCAGCAAATATTTATCTTCAAAAGATTGTGTAACCAGTCATAAACTTGTCAATGAATAACTGCACAATTCTCTGTTATTATTATTATGACGATACATAAAGCAGCGGTGGCATTTCAATATTTATTCCAACTCCAATTTTGACATTTCTTGGATATTTCAAGGATTTCCTCTTTCTTATGCTTCTTTGGTTTGCGCTTAATTTTCTAATTTTACATATGCTGAAATTTTGGTGTCTTGTGTGTTTTAGATGCTGGAGCATTGCTTACTTTTGGTTGGGGACTTTATGGACAGGTTGGTTACATTGACTTTTTATGTTTGTGTGGGTGTCTTGTGCTTATATTCCTTATACTTCTTTTGGCATGTTTTTGTGAGTGCACATTCTTCAGATAAAGAAGTGCATCCTTGCTAAGCATAAAAACACAATGTAAACTATAAGAGGAGTCCTAATGTATGCATGGATGTGAGCTATAGAATGTAGGCCAAAGTTGAACAATAAATATAAAATAATAATAAAAAATAATACTTCTCTTCATGTTAGAGCATTCTATAAATCTTAACATAATTTTTTTATAAGTAAGTTCATTTTATTAGAAGAATAAAAAATCATACACGAAGAATGCACGAAAAGTGAAAATACAAGAATAGTCTCAACATGAGCCATCAGGAACTTCAACACAAAGCGATCTACTCATGGGATTAACACAAGGATCCTTCTAAGAGCCAGACCATTTGTCTACCTCAACCTAGAAGTCTAAGAATCCTGACATTATAATTAATTGAAGAAACAAGCCTTTTAAGCTCCTGTACATCTTTAGACCTTGATCTTGTGGACTGCCGAGAAAGTGTGATAGTATTCTTTTAGGCTTGATGCCTAGCTTTGATATCCCATAACAAATCAGGAGTAGCGAGTTTAAATCTCTCGTAACTTACCCCTAACACCGATCTAATGGCTTTGTGTGTTCGAAGCCACTCCCACTCCGACTTTGACTCTGCTGGGCTACTGGAGACACACTCATGGGAAGAAGCCTCCCCAAAGAGAGCATCAACAAGCGGACCAGTGGCTATCAGAGGTTGAACAGCTTGGCCACCCAGCTGATTCTCTCTTGGTAGCACCACCATCACACATGCAAAATGAAAGTAAGAAGGAAAAAATTATCATCAGTGTCCATCTCATCACGATTCCAAATGAAGGCAGGAGAGCCCTCCACATGATCAATGTAAAAGCCCACACGTTGGAGGTTTGAGGGGAAGGACTCAAATGAAAGTGAGGCCCGGTGAGGGAAAGCAAGCAAAACCAGCCAAGGACTAACAGTACACTGGCCGCCCGGGGAAAAATTTCACAGCCGAGGAGGAAGGGCCAGCTGTGACAATGTCGGTCGGAGGAGGAGGCCCAACTGGGTCTGACAAAGCAGCTTGAGTCGCAAGCTTGGGAGCACTAGGTGGGAGGAGCAGCAGCAAGCTTTGATCTGCAGCAGGAGTCCTGGAGACCGGGAATGGATGCGGGATGGAGAAGGAGGGAGATGGTTTGGGAGGAGGGGCAGCAGGTTAGGGTTTCTAGTGGAGGGAGGGGATAAAAAAGGTCGGCTGAGCTGGGTGGGAGAAAGGGTTGAGGGCTCGGGCGGGCTGGATGTTAATAAAGGGCTGGGTTGGGGAAAAAAAGGGGGTTGGGCTTGGGTGTGGGGTTGGGTTGAGGGGGGTAAAGGGGTGCGGGCTCAGGGTGTGAAGAAAAAAGAGAGGGGAATGAGCTTGGGCTGGAGGGCCGTGCTTGAATTGAAGAACAGCTGAAGTGGCTTAACATATTGCAAATATAAAACACATGATCATGAAGAACAGCTGAAGTGGCTTTGTAAATATGCCTGATTGTGTATGTGAACCAATCAAGCATCATCATCATTCTCTTTCTCATGAACAAAGTAACAGTCCTCATCAATATGTTCTGAACGCTTATGAAACCCTGGATTGTTGACAATGTGAATCTCATATATAGATTATCCCAATGCAATCTGGATGCCCTTTTATAGGTAGTCCTATTTTAGCCAATAACATGTGTGTCCATCGCAATTGTATGCTAATGATCACAATGGGGGAAAGCTTTTTCACATATAATTGATAACCAATGAAATAATAGCATGAAAGAAAGAAAATTTTGTTATTGGAGAGTCATTATTATCAACACCGTAAGTCTGAATATAGCTCTTGGGCACAATCCAATGTACCATAAGGCTATTGCTTGACCACAAAGGCCCAGCGTCACCCAACAAGCTGCTTATCTTGGGGAAAAGTCGCAAGATCCTTTGTACTATCATTATTATGTAAGTTGTCATTTTTATCCTCACAAGAGCTCTAGTGATGGAGTCTACAAAACTTAAGAAATTAAAGAAACTAACACAAAAATATTTTCAAGCATTATCAATATACAAATATTTAACTGACAGCATATTGATTTAAAATTTCATGATACTTACAATCAAGTATTAAAATACTTGCAATCAAAAGTAATATAATACTTACAATCAAAAGAAAACTCACAACTAGGATCCTAAACTTCGTGGTGGATGTACTCTGGGAAACATGATTGATATCATAAGGTGGAAAAGATGCACATTGACGTTTACTCAAACATGTTCCACTATTGAACAATTTGAACTCTAGCCTTGGTTCTGAAAAATCAGAAAACAACAAGGACCATCAGCTCATGGATGAACAAGGTGATAATAAGCATCATCAGATCTTCAAACGAAAGCAACAATTACAACAATCATATCCCAATCCAGTAAATAAAGGGCACCAGATTTATGCTCACTCCTTATCTTGTGTCCACTCTTCTGATCCTAGAAAACTTAAGTACGATGAAACAAGATAGTACAATCAAGGAAATGGGCTAGGGAACTAATTGATAACATATTATAAGGAAAATGTGGGAGGTGTTATACTAGTGGTAAGGTAAAGAGGAATTTAATGCGGTGGGACATGTACCAATGATGTTAGACTTGGAGTCATTCTATTGATGGCCTTGAGGAGGTAACTGAAAATAATCATGATATCACCAATCTTATTGTTGGAAGCACAGACTCAATCATTTATGGATGCAAAAGATTAGAATAAAAACATGTTCTACCAGGTAGAGCGTGTTTTTCTAAAAGTAGTAAGCGGTTGGAAGGACCAGATTAACCATCATACTATTAACAAGTCAAGGTATACGGTCCATGCCCTGCACTAATAACAAGTCAGAGGATTGTGACCCGCTAGCATAATTGAAGGAAGCCTACATACCACAAAGCTTAGGGTAATGGTTTCTAGAATATTAGATGTCGATTATATATTAATTACAGCAGTCTTAGTCTATTAGCATTTCCCCACTACTTCTTGATGTTGTACCAGTCCCACAATGCCTCCCCATGGTTGTGATCTTTTTCTGTTTCCTGCTGTCTCTCCGGATGCTATTTCTCTCTCTGGCTCTCTCGATTGTGACTGAAAGGTGAGGTTGTTTGGTTATCCAGAAGTTATCTTTTTTTGTCAAGTAAGGGAATTTTATTAAAAAACCAATTACACAAGATCCATAAGTTATCTATCTGTTTTTTCTCCGGGTTTTCTTGTTTTAGCTCGTTTTGATTTCTTTGTGGCTATCCGCAGTCCCCCCCCCCCCCCCCCCCCCCCCCCCCCCCCCTCTCTATATATATGTATGGTCCATTCTTGCAGCATGTGTTTTTAATTAAAGAAGCGTGGTGATAAAGTTCTACAGTGAACCTAAATTCAGTAGGTTAAAAGTTGTGCTTTTATTTGGCATGGGGAACGCCCCATTTGTTCTCCTCCATTTGACCTACTTTAAGCCTTTCTTGAAATAATTAAATTTAGGCTTTCTTGTGTGCTTTTTTCAAATCTTTATTTTTTTACCCATTCCTTCCTATCTCATTCTTTAATGTAGGCTTTCTTGTGTGGATCATTTGTTTGGTGGGGATATGTGTTGAGCTTATCATTGTGGTGGAGGCACTGTGTCGAGCTCAATATTGTGGTAGAGAATGTTTTTTCCCCTTTTGTTGAGACTACTACACTTTTGTTGTGATAAATCCATAGATTCCTTTATTAGTGATTTATTCATTTAAGATGGACAATGAATGCTTTTGTTTGTGGAAGCGGTGAAGCATTGAAGATTATTGTAAAGAAGAACAATTCAGTCATGATCGTGTAATGGGATAAATAAAGCGTTTCTACAAAGATCAGCTTGAAGGGGAACCTTTAAATATTTGATGTTATTGTGTGTCAATTATTAGTCACCGTGGATTTTGCCCATTAGTTCATTAGGTTAGGTTAAGACAGTTTGAAGTAGGGAGATGTCATCCCACTGGATTTGTAAATATGCTCTCTTCATAATAAACCAAAACGTTAGCATTCTGTTTCTTTTAATAATAAAGATGATAACTACACACTATAGTTTTACAAAATTGACCTTGGACCCACCACTAGTAGTCCCTCCTTGAGCATTAATATTCTTGAAACTACACCTTCAACTCGCAGTCATTCTTGTAACCACCATGGCTAGCATGACCGCCACATACGACCTTTCTATTGATTTCAGAAACAATGGAAGATGTACTTTGTGGAATAAAATGACATAACTCAAGAATAAACATCCTCCATAGCAGGCAGAGTTTCTGAAGATTATGCTGCTGGCAGAATGTATTTTGCTTGGGATTAAGCCCTTGAAGAAACAATAGAGATATTGAAGATGGTAATAGCATGTATACAGTAAGAAGTTATTATTAAGGGACTAGCCTATATATTTATATATAGTCTGAGTCCTAAGGTATATATGGATATGGGCCAGAGGATGGTTGCTATTTGCCCAAAGAAGGTCAACGTCTAACTGTGTAAATCGCACAGAATATTGGCCAGTACTATTTGCTCTTATTCTGGGCTAAGCAATTGCGGTACTTGTTTCTATTTTAGTTATAAAATCTTGAAACTCCAAGAAGCCTATAAATACCTATTCCAATAAATACGGTTTCCAGAAATTATGGAAATTGAGTGCACTGAGCAATACAAATTAAATGATTTAGAACAGGATTTGAGTTAATATTGTATGCTTTTGTCTTTTTTTGCATTCATGATGCTAGAAATTTGACTCACATAATGCAGTTAAAAACACTTGTAGAGGCTTTTCCCATAACACCCCCTTCGGGGCTTTGTTTCAACTAGCACATATGATTCTTTATATATATATATATCCTTTTCGTATTTCAGAGGTCATCCTTTCTTATAAACCTTCTTTCAAGTTAGTAGGATTTCCCCAACTATTAACCATTCTTCAGGGTCAACTTGTAGGTAAAATAGAAAATGGTGGAGAAAAAAGCAAGTAGATGTTCAAGTTGAGGCTCACTCTCACAAGGGATAATCTAAATTTATTTCTCTTTCGCCTTTACTTTATTCTATTATAATAAAGACTTTTGGACTTTTTAAATATATTTATTTATTATTATAGAGCAAAACTTTTATATTGTTATATTGTTTTGGAAAAGTGTGGACAAGGAAGTACAGATGATGAATTGAAGCCAACTTGTGTATCATCATTGTTGGGAATCTCAATAGAAGGAGTAGCTGCTGGATTGTGGCACACTGTTTGCATTTCAGCTGATGGTGATGTGTATGCATTTGGTGGAAATCAGTTTGGGCAGTTGGGAACAGGTGTTGATCAGGCTGAGGTACTCTTGATATCCATTCTGACTGAAATAATCTATTTCTTGGCATTCATTAAAGTCAACATTGATTTTTAAAATTACATACTTTGATATCTAGTCAAAGTATAATCCAATACCATTTTTTTCTGTTTACCTTTTGTCCTAAAATGCTGATAATTGATGAGTAGAGTTACTTCAGATGGGAATCCTAGGCAAGTTCGTTATTGTTGCTTTTACATTATCAGTGATCCGTTGTATCCTATTTTGTGTATCCCCTAGCATACTATAATAAAAAACGTTTTTTTTTTAATTTTGAAGAAGTCTGGGCATTGAACTTAAGTAGAGTATTGAATCTCTGCATCAGACCCTCCCCAGGCTCTTGGATGCTCCAGATTTTGAAAATATACATGCAACAGCTGTATCGTGTGGTGCTCGTCATAGTGCTGCTATTACGGGTACGTTGTCTTGACCCTTCCACATCCGTAGCTTTCCATTTTACCCTTCAGTAAACTGACAATCCCAAACTTGTTAGAATAGATGACGATGTGAATACTGGCAAACTTATTCAGAAACTGCTTTCGTTCGTGGTGATCAGAAAGGCACGTGATTATGGCAAGTTGTCAGTGCCGACTCTATGCAGAGTGTGAATAGGATTATCTAGTCGTATTTTAATGCTTTTTTTAATCGTGCACATTTGAAATTGTAATGTTAAGTCAGAAGTTGGTGTGTTTTCAATTTAAATGAAACAGAGTTAGGAAATTTTCGAGTGGTATCTTTCAGTAAAGCTAATTCCTTGCTTTGATAAGCACGCGAAGATTACAATTTGAAATGGTATCTTAAACCAACCCACTCTATCTATTTCTTGCAGATGATAGAAAAGTATTTTGCTGGGGATGGAACAAGTATGGCCAGGTAATATGTTGTCCACAATCTGAGTGGCCTGCATCATTTTTAGACGACATGATGAATATATGTTCACATATTTGGGAATGTACTACACACGGCCATTCCCAAGTCGGACTGAGCTCTTGTGCTATGTAATGTTGTGCGATACTGACCTGAAACTACTTGCTGGCTGATGCATGCAGCTTGGCTTGGGCGATGTGGTTGATCGTAACACCCCTTCTGAAGTCACAGTTGATGGTTGGATACCTAAAAATGTGGCATGTGGCTGGTGGCATACCTTGCTTCTGGCTGAATCGCCCACCTGAGTTCCTTGTCTTTGCAGTTGATTGGGCGCAGTTTTGCTAGGTTAGTATCTATGATTAGGATGCCACAGTTTAGGTGATATTAATTTGTACATACTGCAGCTAGCTGACATTTCGAGCATGATCATTTTTCATGGCCGAAGTTAGCTGCTGCCCTTTTTCTGAGCCACAGAGAAAGGAATACTGCTTCTGATGAGATGTACAGCATGAACTGTAGTTTGTTCTGCATATTTATCTCTTATAGGGAGCATTGTCTGTGTTTAAATTACCTGGAATGTAACTTTATGGAGGGTCCCTTTTTTTAATCATTTCTCTATTGTTTTTCCGTCGTTATTCTGTTTCCTTGGCAGCTTTGAAGCTTGTAATCCTATTAGTGATGTTAAAGGAAGGCTGTAGCACAAACTTGTATTTTGTTGGGGGAAATACTGAAATAGGGTATAGGAATAAAATGTTGTTAACCCTGATTTCCCATGCCGCATACTGTGACTGCCGAACCCATACCTAATTTCTTTTGCTGAAGGTGGTAATAGATATTGTTAGTGGCCAGTGGAATTTGATTACTATTACATTTGCACTGCATTCTAAAGAAAAATGCGTCTGTGCGGCCATTTTGAGTCTGAGCCTCGTGTTATTATTGATACGACGTTGTTGATGCTGCGCCTACTCTCGCAACATGAACGTCAATGTGACCTAAGATGTTTTGCGTTGGGCAGAAACAGTCTGCTCCTGCCTGTATGGAGTTTGTACACACCTAATCGTTCTGAGCCTTCTTCAGTTTGCTCATTTCATACACAGTTTGATTTTCCCAGTGATACCAACTTGTGTAATAAATCAAATGCCGAACATTGGACTAAGTCGGGGATTCAAATTTCCTTGTATTATGATTATTTTTGTAAATTTTATTTTACATTGTGTAGATTAGATGCAACTAACAAATGGAAAAGTAGAGAGATATTCAGACTCACTGAAATCATGAACACATTCAAGAAATGTCTATTCTATTTATATTTGATTAAGTAGTTCTTAAAAAAATAATAATAAAGAAATAGATTAATTCATTCACAAGCTATGGATTGGAATCCTCCGCTGTAGTATGTTTCTATTTATATATTTTTTTAAATATTGTACTTAGACAAAAAAGAAATGCCCATTGCAGTCTTCCCTCTCTTTGTTTTTCTTTTTCTTGATTGTCTTCGTTCAACAGTGCTTTTGATCCCTTGAAGACTTGAAGGGTTAAAGTCTTTGACTTGTCTATGAGGAGTTGAAGGTTTTGATCCTTCGAGGCTTCAGCTTTGTAGACTTGTAAGTGTCTAGTAATCTTTTCTCATTTTTCTTTGCTTGTGTTTTTTTTTCTCTTTTTCCATCTCTCCTAGTTGGAGACTTCAAACTTGACAATTCCAATGTGAAAATTATTCCCCTGAAATTACCCTTCTCCCCTTCAAATTTGTTTTTTCTCTCCTTTTTCTGGCAACTTCAGATGTGGTGATTCTATGAAACTATTTATTTTCCCTTAAACAAATTTTTCTTGAGCATGAATTTGTCTCTTTTCATCCGGTCAAAATTCGTTTAGGGTTGGAGTGGGAGTATGGATTTATCTTTTTTCTCTGTAGATTTTGTCGAGTTAGATTCAGATAAAATTAAAATGCAAGAGAATAAAAAATTGAATAAAAATTATTATTTAAATAAAAATAAAGTTGAAACGAATACGAAAATTGTTTCACATAATGTCACATGTATTACTTATATGTTACAGTTTTTGTACTTAATTTGATATACTTTTTTATGTCTATGATAATTTTTATCATATTAGTACTTTCAAATTTCAATTACTCTAAAATTTATTATGAGTGTAACTAAAAGTAGAAAGGTATTTAAAAGAAATTTGGTGAAATCTGTTACTAAGAAAATATATTAATTTGTTTATGTTTTAATTATTATATATTAATTTTTACGTTTGTTTACATTTGTCATTAAAAAGATAGAAAATATATTAAGCTATTATTTGTTTACATTACCTATTCTTCCATAATACCAAATATGCTACGGTGGCCATTGCTCGGCCTACTCTCCTTCTCCTATGAACTTTCCCTTTCATTGATGCGCTAGTAGCTTGTCAATCAACTAATCTACTATTACTAGACTACAACTTCTTGCTCTTCTATGCTCTCCCTTTGTTTTCGTTACAATAATTTAGCGATCTAATTCTCCCACCATAGCCATCGATTGACTTGTTTGGCTACCCCTCTGTCCACAATCGCCTGTCATAGGAGTTAGACTTATGGCAAGCTAAACTGCACGACACTTGGTCACTTAATGAAATTTACGTGAATTAAATAAGTCTTTTAAGTTTAAGTAAATGTTTTAAAGTCATTTGACAATGATAAAAAGCTATAGAGAATGTCTGAAAGTGAGAAAACTTATATTAGAACAAACGTCAATTACAAATTTTAACACTAAAGCCTTGCTCTACATATAGATTTTAATACAATTTTACAACTGCCACCAGGAAACATCATGTTGGCATGAAAGTACAAATCGCCTATTGTAAGACCAGCAAAATTTTCTAGCTATTTAAGTTCTTCCTTAAATAGTAATAATAATAATATAATAATAATATCATTACTAACAATAGTTAGAAAGAATATTTTAAATATTATCACAATAAAAATAAGTACCCAATATAGTCATTCAAATAGCATGTGACTAGTAAGTAGCCGTTAGAATAGTAAGTAGCCGTTGGAATAGTAACTAGCCGTTATGAATAGTATCCGTTTGAATTGTTATAAATAGGTATGAGTATGAGATTTTATTTATAAGAGAGTATAGAAGTAAGAAGAATAATAATAAGAGGTTATGACATCAAGCTCTCAAGTACCGCCATCCGAGAATAGTGTACGAGATGAAGATCAGAGCAATAAGACTTTAAGTTACAAAGCTATGCTTTGCTGTAGATGAGCTAAATGCTCATGTCCAATGGCTGCAATATAATGCGACAAGACACAGGGAGAAGTTTGAGGTTATTCGTGCGACAACCACGACAATATTAGTCGAAGGGTTATGCGGCTCTCTACGCCAAGCACAACACGTCCTACGCACATATGCTAATACAATTCAAGAAATTTTATGAAGACCATAGAATATGATATTAATGTTTATGTTTAGGTTTATAATATTTTATGTTATAATGTTATCTTATTTTATTGTTTATTGATTATGCAATTATATTATTTTATTCGTGTTAATATTAAATACGTTATAAAAATAAAATAATTTCTTATACGTCATAAAAAGTTTAGATGCTATATATTATGTCCTTTAGTTTCTTAAACCAAAAGGATAAGTAAGTATTGCAAGGCTTAACTTTACCAAAAGTATAAAACATAGGTAAGGCCCAAAAATTTGAATGAGGCAGATTCTGGAGGTCCCATTCAAAAATTCATAACTTGAATTATACAGATCCAATTGACATGAAACCAAAGCCCATTTGTTCATTTATGACTTAACTAAAACTTGTAGAAATTTCAGAATTTAATATGAAGTCAATCAATTTCAGAAGTTAAAATACTACACATAGGTTCAGTATGAACGGGTAAACATTTTAGTATGACTTTAAAATTCAATAACTTTTGTTATACATATGTAAAAATTATAAAATTGATACCCATTTGTAGATATTTGAGTTAGTAATGCAATATAATTGTCCGTTTGTCAAAAATTACAAAATTAAAAACGTTATAATTGAATTAGTAGGGAGTACACCAATGTGGACTTTTGATGTCAAAGGAACCTTCTAGGTTTAAAAGTCTTAAAACATTTTTAAATGGTAGGAGGAGATAACCACGTTTTTAATAAGAGATAATATGAGGAAAATAAAGTATTATATATATTTTAAATAATTTAATTTAATGCCAAAGTCAAATTCGTACACTATTTTTCACACTATTACACCTACCACCTTACCTATAAATAACATGTCTCACTTCTCTTCTCAAGCACTTTTTCTATTCAAATAAGCCACAAAACTCTCCTCCAAATACTCCCCAAAAATTTCTATTAACACCCCAATAGTCCTCCAAGCCTTCTCTTCTCTCAATCTTCCTCTCACACTGTTGGAAGTTCCAAAAGGTAAATATTTCAAGCATATATTAATCATGTTCTTGGAAGGCTAATCCTCCTCATACATATATATATTATGGATGGCCTTGCCCCTCAATATATATATGTATATTTATTAAATAATACGTATATGTGTATATATAGATTATTATTATTCCATGAAAGGCTAAGCCTCCTCATACATATATATATTATAGATGGCTTTGCCCCCTCAATATATATATATGTATATGATATGTATATGTATATATAGAGATTATTATTATTCCATGGAAGGCTAAGTCTCCTCATACATATATATATTATGGATGGCTTTGCCCCTCAATATATATATATATATATATATGTATATTGTATATTATATATGTATATATATACGTATAGATTATTATTATTATCATGAGAAGTTTTTCCACCATAATATACTTATATATGTCTCTCAATATATTATTTATGAATATACTATTATTATTAAAACTAAAATATTAACTTTTAAATTTTGTTTCAAGGTTTATAAACGCGGAAGACAAAAAGATTATAAGGATCCCCTCTCCCTTTCCTTACCACGACCTCCGACGTGGAAATTCATTTCCTATTTCTTCTCTATATTTCTATCTCAAGATTTCTCATCATAATATTATTTTAAGAAGAATTAACTTCTTTGGAACTTCTTGGAAACTTGGTAATCTAATTTATTGAATGGTGAATATCCCTTTTACTTATCGGGGCTATTATTGCAAGAACTTCCTTTACATTGAAATTTACCATTGATGTAATTGTTTGAAAATTTGTGAAGATATGTTTTATGTTTGGCAATATGTTTATGGGTGGTTCCAGAAAAACCTCCAATGCATTGGGTAAAGAACATCACTGGAGAGTGTCAATCCAGTTGATAACAGGTTATACATGACATCTAGGTGGTGAACCTAGATGAGTAGATATTCTTATTCTTTCATGAGTTGATTATTCTCCATATATTATTCGTTACTTTTAACCTTACTGAGCTATTTGAGCTCATTTCCTTCATGTTTTCTTCCAACCCCAGGGAACTAAGAGAAAGCAAGGATGCTAGGATAATGGTGTCCAGAATGCTTGGAATAAAATCATAAGAAGATTATGCATGTAGTATTTATATGTCATGTAAACTATAATGAGTTATCAACACCTAGTCTCTAAACGCTAAACCTTAGAGATCTTGTGATGAGTCTTGATGTAATAAATAAACCATCGAATTTATGTCGATCAATAAATTACTATTCATATAATTGTAATATCTTATTTGTCTAACGCACCTGGTCTGGAAGTCCAGATTTGGGGGCGTTACACCTATACATGTGCTAACTCATTATACGAGCTATACAAACATTACAAATGATATAGATATATTACAAAAATGTGATGTGAGGCTCCAGATCGTGACATCCTCCTCCACTTAAGCTCGAGACGTCCCTGTTACATTTGCTTCCTTGTGGCGCTTGATGTGGTCCACGAATTACCACAACAAATCTTCACGCTCCCAACTATTTTCTTGATTTGCTAGACCCTTCCACTTGATCAAGTACTCCGAATAGTTGGGAACTCCTCATCTTCATATCACCCAATCTGCTAGGATTTGCTCCACTTCCTTGTCGAATGCGGTGACTATAGTTGTTAGTGCTCGACTTGATTCTTCTCGACTTGGCTCCTTGGTGTCTTCATGAAATAGTTTCAACATGCTGGCATGGAAAACATTGTGGATCTTCAATCTTGGATGCAATTGGACTTGATAAGCTGTATCGTTTGATAATCAGAAAGAGGCCTTTGTACCTTCAAACCAAGCCCTTATGTACTTGGCAGAGAGACTTGAACTGGTTCAGCAATAACTTCACTATAACTTTGTCTCTTACCGCAAATTCCTTTGGACGTTGCTTGGCATCAACCCATTTCTTCATTCGTTTAGCGACCTTATTGAGACATGCCCTTGTGATGTCTGATTCTTCATGCCAATTCTTTACGACTTTATCAGTGGAGAGATTGTTGCCGGTGTAAGGCGAGACAACAACACTCAAAGTAAGTGGTTGTTGCCCCGTAACAATTTCGAACGGGCTCCTCCTCGTCGCTTCACTCCGTTGGAGGTTATAAGAGAACCGGGCAACATCGAGCAACTTCACCAGGTCTCATTGGTGGACACTAACATAGTGCCATAAGTATTGCTCAAAAAGAGTGTTGATATGCTCTGTTTGGCCATTGGTTTGGGGATAAAAACTTGTTGAGAAGTTTAAGTCTGTTCTCAACAGTTTGAACAACTCGCGCTAAAATTTGCCAATGAAGCAAGGGTCCCTATCACTAACAATACTCTTTGGAATTCCCCACAACTTCACCACATTCTTGAAAAATAAGCGAGCTACTTCATCGACCTTATAGTCTGGTGATGTTGGAATGAATGTGGCATACTTGTTAAACTGATCCACCACCACCATAATACCCCCAAATCGTTCTGACAAGGCCACAATAAAATCATTGAGACACTTTCCCATGGTTATTCAAGAATCGGCAAGGGTTCTAGAAGTCTCGTAGGCTCCTACTCCTCTATCTTGTCTTATTGGCAAATGAGATAAGTTTTTACATATGCCTTGACATCATCCGACATTTGCAGCCAATAGTAGTATTGATTGATATGGGTAAGTGTATGTGCCATACCAAGGTGACTAGCTCATAATGCATCATGGCACTCCTTCAAAATATCTTCCCGCAAATTCCCCCATCTCGGAATGAACACTCATTGGCCAACTATCATTAGTACGCCATCTTCGACCCAAAACCGACGAGTCTTTCCTTCGGTAGCCAACTTGAATAAGTTGTTGGCTACATGGTCATGCATCATTCTTTCTTTGATACAATCAAGGAAGTCACTTTTAGTTGTGCTGGTAGAAGATAAAACTGCAACATTGGCTTTACCCAGCTTATACTGCAGCTTATAATCGAATTCAGACAGAAAGTCTTGCCACCGAGCTTGCTTAGGGCTTAACTTCTTTTGCGATTGGAAGTAGCTTGTCGTAACATTGTCCGTCATGATAATAAACTTACTCCCAAGTAGATAATGTCTCCAGGTGCGAAGATAATGGATAATCACAGTCATTTCTTTGTTCTACACTGTGTATCACCTCTCCGTATCATTCAACTTTCGACTTTCATAAGCAATTGAGTTTCATCTCGCATTATGATTCCCCTAATTGCATAGTCAGCTACATCCATAGGAATCCTGGTAGCACCACAACCGGTTCCTCTAAGATTCCTTGCTTCAAGTTCTCAAAGGAGGTTTGGCACTCGTTCGCCCAGTGCCAAGGACGATTCTTCTTCAGCAGGTCAGTTAAAGGTGTTGCAAGGTCAATTTGGGGACTTTAGTTGGTGGCTCCCACCTTTGGATGGCTTCTACTTTTTCCGAATCCATCATTAATTTTCCATCCTTGATCCAATGGCCAAGGAAGTCCACCTCCTGCTTGACATATAAGTCATTCTTTCGCAGCACTTAGAAGACTTGCTTGAGGTGTGCGACATGCTCCCCAAGCGTGTTGTTGTACACAACAATGTCATACAAATAAACAATAACAAATTTGTCAAGGAACGGATGAAGTACCTTGTTCATTAAAGTACAAAAGGTGGCCGGTTCGTTTGTGAGACCGAAAGATATGACTAGAAATTCAAACACTTCGTATCTTGTCATGCACGTTGTCTTTAGCTTATTTTCTTCCACTATCTGCACATTGTAATAGCTCGACATGAGATCCAACTTTTTGAAATACCTCGCCTTACTAAGTTGGTCAAATAAGTCCACTATCAAAGTATTGGGTACTTATTGTTGATAGTGATCTTATTCAACACCCTATAGTCAATGCACATTCTTAGTATGCCATATTTTTTCTTTTGAAATAGCATCATGTCCGGAGTTTAATGGTAGTCCTGAGTCCGATTCATCCGTAGCATCATCCATATCATTTCTTTGTGCTTCGCTGGTGCCACGTGGCTGGTCAGTATGTGTAACAGCAACATTTATAAACTTTGAATAGTCAATGTTATTGTCCTGAACCTGTACATTAGAACTTAAAGAAGCAACTTTTGACCAATCAAGATTAGTTTCATCAAAGGTCACATGAATAGATTCTTTAACTTTAAAAAGTTTTCTATTGAAGACCCGATAAGCTTTGCTATGTAATGAGTACCCGACAAAAATCCCATCATCAGATTTTGGTTCAAATTTATTCTAGGGTTCTTTGCCGTTGTTTAATATATAGCAAGTACACCCAAAAGCTCTAAAATGTGAAATTGAAGGCTTTCGTCCTCTCCACATTTCATAGGGTGTTTTCATGGTAGATTTATTAATTAGAGTTCTGTTTTGAACATAGCAGGTAGTGGACACAGCTTCAGCCCATAGATTGAGAGGAAGCTTTGCCCCTGCTAACATAGATCTGCCAGCCCCGACTAAAGTGCGATTCTTGCGCTCAGCTACCCCATTTTGTTGTGGAGTTTTGGGCGCAGAGAAGTCATGCTGAATGCCCTGTTCAGAACAATATGATCTCATATATGAAAAATCAAATTACGTACCATGTTCACTCCTGATGCATTTTATGCTCAATCCTTGTGAATTGCTTATTCAGTTAAAAAGATCTATAAGATGCTCAAAGGTTTGATCCTTAGATTTTAGGAACATCACCCATGTGTACCTGGTGAAATCATCGATAACCACAATGGTATATCTCGCACTAGCTAGTGAAGGAACAGAAATGGGACCACAGAGGTCCATATGAAGAAGTTGTAGAGGAGCAGTTATTGAATTAACTGATTTCCTCTTAAAGCTATGTTTGGTCTGTTTGCCAAGTTGGCATTCTCGATAGAGAGTGTCTCTGGAGTATTTGTGTTTAGGTAGACCAGTGACAAGATCAAGTGATGCTAACTTAGATAAGGTCTTAAAGTTTAAATGTGGGCATCGCATGTGCCATAGCCAACTATCTTCATCGATGCTTATAGTGAGGAAGCATACAAGGTCAGAAAAATTATTTCGTAAGACCACGAGTATATGTCCCCATCTCTTGATCCGGATAACTTAACATCTCCGGATAAGTTTTTCCTTACGTATATGGTGTTGGACATAAAGGAAACAAGAAATCCTTTATCACATAAATTACCGACACTTAGCAAATTATGCTTCAAAACTTTGACTAGTGCAACTCTAGTGATTGATTCACGGCCATTGGTTAAAGTTTCATACCCAACAGCCTTACCTTTGCTTTGTTGTCACCACATGAAACGGATGGACCTCATTTGTCATTAACTTCAACAAGTAGAGTCCGATCACCCATCATATGTCTAGAGCATCCACTATCGAGAATCCACTTGCTTTAATTGATCTTTAACTTCAAGTGATCCGGCAATGCATTCCGGAGATGCTCCTGAAAGACAACGGTTTACACTTTTGGTGTCCAAACTTGTTTCGGGCGGTTAGAGAGAACAATGGTAGTATCAACATTTCTGGATTTAACTTTGCTAGGAATTTTAGCTTACCAGATTGACTTTAATTTGTTAGTTTCAATTGCTTCTTTTACTTGGGTATTCTTGGGAGAGACACTCCTCTGTGATTTAGATTTTGATTTGCTCGACGAACTCTTTTTGATGAACCGATCTTTATTAATACGAACTTGATTACAAAGCCGGTTATCGGATAAACTCCAACATTCATAGTGATAATGGCCTATTTCCCTACGAGATGGAACAAACACTATAATGCGAAATACAGGTCTCTTAGATTTTACAGATTTTCTACTCCGTTCCTTATGGCCTAATCTATTGCGATTGGGTGACGCGCTCTTGGCCCTAGATGCGTCAGTCTTAGTCTTTCCTTTCTTTTTGGGTGCTACAGTTTTGGTTTGAACTGTAGCAGCCTTCCCTTCATCATTAGTTACGAGTGCTACTTGCTTCGGAACCGCTAAGATGTGACCTCGGTTCCACGATCATAGACTATGGTGCCACCTAAAATGAAACCATCCAACGGTTTAGATGTACTAACAGGATAAAGGTTGGTTAGTTTCGGAATGAAATCCGGAGGGCACTCAGTAGTCTGTGTGGAGGTTGATGGTTCGGAGCCTAGGCCAGGTTTGACTTGGATGTTGTCAGGATTAGTCCTAAAGGTGGAGGCTATTTCCCCGGATTTTAGCCACTTACGATTTATTTCCTTTTCCTGTTCAAGTTCATTCTCGAGTCTTTTTACAATAACTTTTAGGCCTGATAGGTTGGTATTTAGCAGATGATTTTCAGCTCTAAGATCATGATACCAAGCCTCTTTACTCCTAAAGTCAGTTATGTCCTTTTCTAATATAGTAATAGTAATTTTAAGACGTTTATTCTGACTTTCCATATCTTTGTACATTTGTGTAATTATTAATCTCTCACTCTTATCATGATCACGTTCAATAGTAAGAGACTCTAATTTACTCATAAGCTCGAGAGATCGAAGGTACCTCGAGCATTTTCCATGAGGCGAAGTTCGGCTTGGGAGTTGGCTCATCATCCGAGGATTCCTCCTCTTCTTCCAAGCCATTGACGTATTTTGTGACGAACGCCTTCCTCTTGTTCTTTCCGTTGTCTTAGGTGGAGCGACGATGAGGAGTTACCTTGTCACTTTTCTTGGCCACTTCGGATTTGGATTTGCAGTCCTTGGCCCAGTGACCGGTTTTCCCACAGTTGTAGCATTCCTGGGAACTAGACTCCGGTCGCTCCTTCCTTCGGAAAGATGATGAGGAGCCTCTTCTGAATCCTTTTCTGCTCTTCTGAAGAAATCGCTCAAAAGATTTGACAAGGAGAGCTATTTCCTCTTCCTCGTCAGAGTCAGAATTCTCGGACTCGTCCGTATCATCATTCCTCAGTATGCTTAGACATTCCGTAGCTTTGAAAGCTACTCCCTTTTTTTTCTGAGCTATTTTCTCGTCTCGGTCAAAGTATTTAAACTTGACCTCGTGAGTCCTTAGCTCTCCATATAGTTCTTCAAGGGGAACATACTACCAGTTCTTGTCGGATTTCATCTGGAGTTTTTGGAGTAGTAGCGATCCGGCAAAGAGCGAAAGAACTTGTCATTGATCTGAGATTGAGAATAATGCTCATTGACAGTTTTCAGCTCAAGGATGAGCTTGCCGAATCTTCGATAGATGCTTTCAAGTGATTCACCCGGTTTGTGATTGAAACTCTCAAAGTTTTGCCTGAGAGTACAGATAACGTTCTGTATTTGGGACTGACTTCCCTCATAGAGGATTGTCAGTTTATCCCAGACAGCCTTCGCCGTCGTGCAGCCCTGGACGTCCGTGAAAGCTTCGGAATCCAAAGACGATGTAACATATGCCAGAGCCTTTTCGTTGGCACATTGCCATGCTCTCTCATCATTGGTGAGTTCGGCATCGCCTTTGGTCTTCTAACTCCATGTTCTCCGATAGTCATCGGAGTGGGTATGTCTTGATGAAGACATGGCCACATGTGGTGATCATGGAAGACCATGAACATTCTCATGCGAGCTTTCCACTAGGAGAAAAGCTCAGGTGTGAATTTGGGTGCCTTTGTCAGAGTGAAGCTAGAACTCTATGGTTGTGAAACAGCGGCAGCAACAGGTTGAGGTGGATCGACATTTTCACTGCTGCTTCGATTTGGAAGGGGCTCTTGTGCACCTCCGGAGTTAAGCCGAGTGTTGAATAGCATGCTGCTTTCTTCGGCCATTGGTAAGAGTGGAAGAGTGGGATCTCTACTTAGAAAAAATAAAACTTGCTCTGATACCACTTGTTGGTCCCTTGGAGCCTAGAGGAGGGTGAATAGGCTCTTATTGAAGCTCTTTTTGATCTCTTTGGCACAACACTTATCTGGTTTAAGGGATAAAAGCAATGCGGAAGATAACCAGATAGTGGAAGTATTTTGTTTTATTATCTGAATGATAAGTACAACAAAACAAAAGCAGTCTAACGCTTGAAAGCAGTTTGACCTACTTAACAACTCTTTGATACTCTGTTTAGGGATACACACACACTAGCCTCTTTTATCTCTATTCGCTCTATTTCTTCACAAATGTGTATTTTACAAAAAGTACAAGTGTTACTATTTATAGGTGACATCCTCAAGAGATAACCTCGGAACTCGTTGTTCCGGATGTAGTGCCCATTTACTGTCTCTCGAAAATCTCTCTGCATTAATTGCTGCGGATGTGGTCTTCAAGATCTTGGGTTTGCAACGCATGAGAGTCTTTGTAAGTTCCCAAGTATAGTTAAAGTTGTGTCCACATATCTGGATGATCCACGTGTAAGATGCTTTAGGTTCTCAACAAGTTTGTCTTACATCGGGAAACAACGAGTTGATGACTTTGATAACAAAGAGAAAAGATGAAGTAGCGTCTTCTTGAATCCGGTGTAAGGTTCCTTGCTTCGTGCTTAAATTAAGCTCGGATCCTTACTCCGTAATACTGATTGCTTACTCCGTATCAATCTGGTGCTGGAATCCTTGTTCCGAGTAAGCGCTTTCTTACTCCGTATGAAAGAGAAGGTTGGATTTCTTACTCCGCATCTAGCTTGCTTACTCCGCATGAGTTAAAGGAACGAATGGCTTACTCCATATCAGCACATCCTTACTCCGCATGAGTGAGTGGTTCGGATTCCTTACTCCTCATCTAGCTTCCTTACTCCATATGTATGGAAGACTTATCTTTTTAACTCCACGTTGACTCTCTCATTCCGTGCGACTTAGTAGACCAAGATTCTTACTCCGCATCTTTTAGATTTAGTCCGTTTGAAGTATTAGGTGTGGATTTCTTAGTTCGTAGCTTTTAGGTTCTTACTCAGCATAATCCTTATTCCGTATGAGGTAAAGACTTGGTTATTTACCAAGTGTTTGTTGGCACTCATTCTTACCCGGATCAGGATTAGATATCCCGTCCTTAGCTTTGCTCATACGAGTGTAGATCCGGATGAAAGTCATATCTTCTGCAATGACTTAAGATAAAACAACAAAGGTCTCAGATCAAATTACATAGGGCTTTATCAGTAATATCCAAATTCTGGGCTTAATCCAACACTTCTGTATCCAGCATTGCACCCACAACATTACCCCTGATAGACACATCAACATATAACAAGTTTTTCTCTTTCAGGACCTTCGAAAGAGTGCTCAAGTGTTGGATAGCACCCAAATTCGCTAGAGGCTCCTTATTCGCCTTCTCCTTATTATATTCCGCAATAATGGCATTCATCGCCTTGCGGTTCAGATAATCCCTCATCCAATGCAGTCTGTCATAGATGAAGCACGACTTTGGTGCCTCCTTCTTCGACGTGAAGAATTTCAGTTTGTAACTTGTTAAGGGTTTTGGATGTCCTCCATATTTCTAGCTAACATCCTTCTTCAGTCTGCCTTTGTCTCCCCCACTTTTACCTGAGTACAGTTTTTTCGCAGCCTTGGAGTGGGACGAGTAATTAAGTAACATATTGGCGGCCACAATGGCATCATCTATTGTTTCCACATTGCGCCTATCAAGCTCCACTCTCACCTATTCTTTTAAGCCATCATTGAAGTAAAATAGGAAATCATCGTCAGACATATTGTCGATTTCCAGCATAAGGGTAGTGAACTCTTTAATGTACTTTGGAACATTACCTGTCTGTTTTAGTCGACATAGCCTCCTTTGAACTTCAGTCTCCACATTGTGTGGGACGAAGTGCTTGCGTAGTTCTACTTTGCATTAATCCCCCATATCGAGTATACAAAGCCCTTTCTTTCGTTTCGCATGTTTCCGTCTTAACCATAGTTGGGCGGAGTCCTTGAAGAATATCGGGGCATTGCTAATTCGAGCCACATCATTGACAATGCCCATGGCATCGAAATATTGTTCTAGGCCAAACAGGAAATTTTCTACCGCAATGGCATTATAAGTACCATTGTACATCGCCGGCTTAGGGACCTTCAACATATTCCCGTGTCCGCCACTAGAA
Organism: Taxillus chinensis; assembly: GCA_023512835.1. Classification (NCBI taxonomy): domain Eukaryota; kingdom Viridiplantae; phylum Streptophyta; class Magnoliopsida; order Santalales; family Loranthaceae; genus Taxillus; species Taxillus chinensis. The sequence goes on from CM042090.1 coordinate 33,405,195, forward strand.
ACACTCAGGATGGTATTCCCCACCGATTGCGGACTGGTTCGGCGAAGTGTATCCATTTTTTTGCCGATGTCGTGGATCTCACATTCCATGTATTTTTATAGGTTAGTCGATTCTCACCAAGAGCCTCAATCTGTCCCTTAAACGATTGGATGCATTCACGTATCATGGCCTTAGTGGTCTTAGCGATTTTCGCAATCAAGTTATCGACTTGATCGCTTAGTTCACCAACCAAGGAGTTCACAACTGTGAGACTCCCTTCCAAAGAACGAAATCCGAGCTTCCATGGGATCCTTGAGCATCGTCTTCGACTTCTTATGTTTTGGTGGTGCCGGAGTGCGTAACTCCTCACGCCCACGACCATGTTATTGCTCTAAGAGCGGTTCCTCCATCGCAACAAACCCTTCCACATGTGCCATTGCCTCGACTCTTTCCACCAACAAACCAAATTACAACTAGATGTAATTTGCTCTGATACCACCTATCACAAAGTTAAACTTATGACGAGCTAACCCACACGGCATTTAGTCACTTAGTGAAACTTATGTGAACTAAGTAAGCCTTTTAAGTTTGAGTGCATGTTTTAGAGTCGTTTGGCAACGATTAGGCAATGGTCAAAGTTATAGAGAATGCCTAAAAGTGAGAAAATTTATATTAGAACAAACATTAATTACAAGTTTTAACACTAGAACTTGTAGAGCAAAAAGTGACAAAAATGTGAATTTAATAAGACAAAAAGTTTTAACATCCAATTTTCAACAAAGCAAATGACAAAATTAATGCATATGTTTTTAACCAAGTTACTGTTAGAAAAGAACTATCAAATATGATTATAATACATAAGTATCCTCTTTCTATTATTGACTATGTTGGGTTTAAGAGATATTCATGTGCACTTTAGCCATTGTTTAAAATGGTTACTCAAAACACAAAAAAATGATATCTTAAAAGTATATAATTATGAAAGGGGGAAGACAATGAAATTAATTAAACCAATAATAAAAAAAGGTTTATGGTTATTACAACATACATTATTAATAAAACTTGGATGTTACAAAGCCGTATTTTGAGGTACTTTTGAATGATAAACTTATAATTGATTATATTTTTATTTGATATCCAATTTACCTTTTAATAGCTTTTTATTATAATTTACCTTAGGTTTATGTATGTGCCTTGCCCACATATAGGAGAGGTACTTTGTAAAACTTTAGTAATTTGTTTGTTGGATTGGAATGTTTATAGTAAATTATTTACTCTCACCATTGGGAATTGCTCGACTAATGATGTGATGGTGAGTCACTTTGTTTGTTGTTTTGTGTGTACGCATGGGGTTCATTTTTTCACATGTATTGTAGTGCTCATATTTTAAACCTAGTTGTCAATGATGGTTTAGATGTGATTAAAGATGTCATTGTGAAAATTTGTAATTGTGTGACATATTGGACAATAACACCTAAAAAGTAAGAAAATTTGAAGAAACATGTCATCAATTGCACTTAAATCTTGAAAAGAAATTAGATTGTTCGATATGATGGAACTCCACATATTTGATGCTTTCCCTTGAAACAATGTGAGTCTCAAGATAAATATTGTCCAAGTAAAGAAGAATGAGAGTTTACTAATATAGTTTCTGGGACATTGAAAATATTATAAGGATCCGTATATGTGTTAGAGTAACTTATAATCTATATTTGATGTTAAGAATGTTATTTTGAAAATGTGGCCATTAATACGATCTTTTTGACTATATTAGAGCTTAATTTGAGGTCCTGAAGCCTCCGGGGGTTATTTAGTAATTTTTGGGAGTTAAATTGAGGATTAATAAGTGAAAAATAGAATTTAGGAGGGCTTTTTGGAAATTATTAAAGTGGAGGATGCATTTTAATTAAAAATAGGGTTTTGGGGTTTTATTATTCATTATAACTTTATTTTGAGAAACCCTAGCTGTCAGAGGAGGGTTCATAATGTTCTTCGTGTTCTTCGTTGTTTTTTGCCGATACCGTTCTTGCGAGTTTAATCCCTTCGGAAGGCAAAAGGTAGATGATTCTTGATTTTTCATTATTCTATTGCATAAACGTGAATTGTAGGAAAAAATACATATTTGATTTTATTAGTATGCATATATATATATATATATATATGTAAATATACAAGTATATGCTCGGTCGACTCCCAGGCGGAAGGTGTTCTGTCTTCTTTGCACCTATACCATCTCGTCCATCACTTGGGACAATGTTTAGGCGACTGATTTATTATCTTGCGTGTTTGCTTCAATGTGGCCTACGGCTTCTGCATAAACAAAAAAAGGAGATTCGTAAACTCATATGATGTCCTGCACCTCTTTCCCCTAATTATTTAAAATATTTATCCTATTCTTTCTAATCCCAGTTATTATTATTACCTGTATGAAAACTAAGCATGTAGACCTAGTTATTCTGTCTCGGTTTGGTTGAGGTAAGATTATTTTAGGACCTATTCTAAATTTTAATGTCATATTAGTTAACAAATAAATATTATTTGGGGTTGATGCTAATAGTTGGGCATTTAAAAAATAATAATAATGTTGTGCTTGGGCTTGAGATTGTAGTGTACGTAAAATAAATATTTTAGACTTGATATTATTAATTTTATGTTGAAAATATTACATGTAGCATGATATCATTAATTTGACATTAAGTATTGTATTTGTGGCTTAATATTATTTGTTAGATAAACATATATATATCAATTGTAGTACATTATTATTGGTTTGATGATTTAAATGTAATAATATTACTTGTAGTTTAATATTATTAGTTTAGCATTAGAATCCTAATTGTAGCTTGATATTATTAACCTGACATTTAAAATATTAAATTGTTGATTGATACTATTAATTTGACATTAGCAAAATATTATTTGAATCATTATATTATTAATACTTTGATATTATTAGAGGCTTAATATTAATAGTTTGATATTAGAAATGTTATTTGTAGCTTGATATTTATAGTATGACACTATAAATATTATTTGTGGCACATTTTTATTTGTTTAGTGATTTAAATATTTTGTAAAGCTATTGTATTGAATACTGATTATTTGAAATTACTATTTATTGATTTTATGAATGGAATTGGTGGTGGAGCTGATTGGGTTAACCGTGGGTTCCACATTGGTTGGCAAGAGGTCGTAGATCCCTTATGTGGGTTGGTTAACTCAGGTCTCATATGTGGTGAGTTGTCATCCTGGGACAATGTAGATCCTACATATGGCTATCCGGTAATGACTAAGATCCTAGGAGTTGGATGTGGGAATCCCCTAAATGGTTGGATTGTTCGGTGTGTGTGATGTACATGTGGCAAGTTACCCTTAATGAATGAAATGTATGTGTGTGATGTCATATTTTGTGATTGAATGTAAGCTTACTATGATAGATTAGGACATTACACTAACACAACAAGCATACACCGATCATGTAGACTTAGGATTTCATGTTATAGAATAGTGAGGAGATAGAGATCACCTATTAGGCATTCATGCTCACCCCTACTTTGTTGACATGTTTCGGTATTGACTCGCTGAGGCTGGTTCGAGGCTAATTGTTATTTATTTCATATTTTTGTCATAACTTGGTTTAAGGATTTTGTATGAGATAATTAGTTTTATTATTTGAATATCCTGGATGAGGGTCCATGAAAGTTGTATTGGATTTATAGCATGACTCTACTATTAATAAATTATTTTTCTTAGCTTCATGGCATGTGAAAATGTACGGGAATACCCCTAATGTATGATTGTACGGGTATATCTCTCGATAAAGACCATTGTGTAGTCCATATCGGTGCTAGTCACCAACCCCTTGACCCTTCGGGTGCGGGCATAGAGAAGTCATGTTCCTGGTTCCAGGTTCCTTGGAATTCGGGAGCGTGACAAATATTTTTTAATATCACAAAAGTGTTATTTGGGACTAAATACCCCAAAGCTAATCTTTATTTTCTAAAAATTTGTGAGATTAGATTGATATTGTCTAAATGGTTGCCATCTTCAGATGAGGTTGTTAAATCAATGACATCAAATATAAGTTGCAAACATGATAAGTATTAATTGGACAATAATTCACGAAATCTTGGGAGGTGTTATTGTGTTGGATCCAATATATAAAATGAATTTAATTGAGTATTAATTTTCAAAATTATATGGAAATGATTGTTTCAACAAGAATGGAAAGGTGTGTACATTATGTTATGATTTAAGTGATGAGTATCGCGTAGATTGAATAACGATGAAACTGTTTTCATCTTCTTTGAAGTTACAATCTATTGGTTCTAGAAATGAAGATAATCTTTTAGACTATTGTTTGTTTGGCACTATGAAAATGACCTCCAATTGTATGCATGCAAAGTTAGAGTTGGATCATTATTTGGATGAAGATGTTTGCCAATAATATAATTGTGATATATTGAGTTGATAGAGATCAAGTGGACTCAAGTACTATTGAGTCCCAGCAGAAAGCTAAAAAAAGGGGGGGTGGATAACTCTTTGTAGATAAAATAACATTTTTCAAATTTACATCTAACCATAATATGAACACAAGTAATTTTATAATGGTTCGATGTTCTCACAACACCTACGTCCACTTCTCTTTCACAACTAGTGAAAGGTTCCACTAGTTATAATGGTTTTCAAGATCACCATTAAACTGCATAATGTCTTGTATTTTGGACTAAAGGCTTATCCAATTCTAAGACTCCTTGAAGAAGCTTTCTTACAAAGGATCATTTATAGTGTTTAAGGAGGTTTTCTCTAAAAGGTCCTCAAGACATAACCACAACTTAAAAATAATGAATAAAAGAAGTTTGCTGCAACAAAATATTTAAGTGGAAACCCACATAATTAATATATAACCTCAAAGGGTATTATTATGTCATACTTCGTTAATTTTTTATTTTCTTTTTTTTGGAATTTAACTTTCATTATTAATTGTTAAAATAGATATTACCACATCTTTGCATAATGTTATTATTCACATTATGAGTTCAAATTTATCAACTTCTAATAAGTCAACCATTTCTATTTTACTCTACATAAACATGTTTAATAGAGTTCTTACTATTTTGACACCATTTATGCTTTAAACACATTGTGAAATCTATGAGACTAGTAATACTTAAACTTTACTAGAAACAGTCACATGAATATGTGTGTAATTTTGTATATAACTTTAGATAATAGCTCCTAAAAGTTATTATCTAAAATGACTTTTAAAACCGAGTTTTGTTTAAAATGTGTGTGATGTTTTATTTTAGAAAATTAAATTTGATGTTTAGTATAAAATATAAATTTTGTTATAAAATAATATTTTGAATATAATAATTAATTATCAAATAAAAATAAGTTTTATTTAAATATAATTTGAAAATAAAATAACATTAATGTTGAAGTTGAAAAAATAAATTAGTAATATTTACTTTTAAAATATAAGATTAAAATCATATTATCAACTCGCAGTAATATATTAGGTGATCAAAGATATGTAATTATTACACTTAGCACTACGTAATTATTATCTAATGGATATATTCCATTGAGTCTTAATATAATGTTCGACTTAATGGTAGCCGATCTACTAGGTAAAACATGTTTTCACCTAGTGGTTTTATTTGCTGGGTGATAGGTAAAAATTATTTTCCTTGTAGGAGTTAGAACTACTTCAATTATATTTATTCAAAATTTACATAATCCTCTTTTTTTTTTATATACCAATCAAGTATTTAATATGGAGAAATTAGCTACATCATATAATTAAACTAAAATTAGGCAAGTTTTCTTAAAATAAATAAAATAATAAAATATTTTCTTACTTTTCAATTTGGATTAGATTTGTTGTCACATATACATCAATAACAAATTGTTATTGTTGGTTAAAATATAAATAGTTAAAATAATAGTCACTGTTTACTAAGGTTATCATTCTAATATTTGTGGCAAAACATAAAACTCTTATCAAGTCAGTTTCCAGAAATAATAAATTATTAATTATTATTACTCATTGATAGATTAGTAGTTAACATAATAGTCATTGATTACTAACTATATCACATAAAATTTGAATCAAAATAGTCACCATATATGCCAACAATAAATTATTATTGCAGGTTGATGAGGAATGTCTTATGTTCCGTGAAAGGTTTTTAGTTTAATTTCCATTGCTAACATTTATAAATTTTCCCTAGACTTACATAAGCACTAACATGGGATAATAAAGCGTCTAAGAACTAATTGTGGTATGACATTGAGTTGTTTGCCTGTTCAATTGTACTACGCGAGAGCTAGACAATAAATACCCATTATAAAAAAGAACAAATTATTATTACGTAGTCTAAATAATAATTACCTCGCATACTATGATTATTATCATTATATCTGTACACATAAAATTTGGCTCTCCACACATTTACTACCTTTAAAGCTACACATATCTTAGGCACAAATGTAATTTCAGATCCTATTTTATTTAATTATTGTTATGTTCAAGGGCGGCGCTAGGTATATTTGAGGGTGTGCAGCTGCACACCCTGGCCTGGCTTGTCTCTTTAAATAACGATAAATAAAAAATTTAGTTAAATATAAAAAAATTAAGATTATTATTTGTTTGGTTAGTTAAATATTATGAGTATGTTCCAATTTAGATTGTTGCTTGCATTTGGTCAGGTTATTGTTAAACAACTGTTATAAATTTCCGATTAGCGTTGAATAATTTCACCTTTGGCCGATAATCATTTATCTATTCAAACAATTTATATTGGACTTAAAACAATTGGTTCTGGCTTCCTTAATTTTTTTTTTCAATTCTAGCCATTGCTTTTACATTATTTTTTTATAATTGGTTATTTAATATTATGCTATCAATAAATTCAATTGAAATTTTAATTATTAGAGTTTTTATCTTGAGAGTTTTAAAATGCATGAATATCTAGTGTTTAACGTTTATGGTATTTAATCTATTTATTTAACTAATTACTATTATATTTTTCTTATTATCAATTTGTCACTTGTAGCCTGATATAATATTATATTCAATCTTCGTAATAAATATTGAACACCCTAATAAAAAAATCGTAGAGTCGCCCCTAGTTATGTTAGAAATTATGGATGGTATACATTTAAATATAATCTTTTATTATTTTTGTTAGCTTCTAAGATTGGATTTTTTTTCATATATAAATAACTAAATTTGGCCAAATTTATTATATTTTTGTTATTCATATACTTTTTCAAATATTTTGTTTATTTATTTATGCATTTGTTTTTTTATGGTTAATATATATGTATATATATAATTTTAAAAATGTCTTATTTTAATTATATAAAATTTATTTGTATATATATAGATATATTTGTTATTTTTTAGTTTTGAAATATTAAAAAAAAATTATAGTTAATATCACATACTATTTATTTTATATTTTATCCTGTTATATAATATTAGTATTTTACTTTAGATAAACTAAATAAATACTATACACGTACACACAATATTTAAAATACTCATAAATGAGTCATAACTAAATAAAACACAAATTAAGAGTAGCCCAAATGTTTAAAATACGTGTATTTTAGAGGTCTAGAGTAGTGTTGAAGTCCTCTCTCTCCATCAAACTTTTTTGGTAATAAACCCTTGCAACTATTTAAATCATTCATGATGGTTGAAATGACTCAATCAGACCATACATTCATTGACACGTAAACGTACACGTGGAATAAACAATAATGAACGAAAAAGACTTTTTGATTAACTTGACCTTAAAACATGAATTTATAATTGTTAATAATATAATAAAAAAAATAAATTTCATAACGTGAGTTGTTGAAGAATTAAATTGGTGTCGAAATCTTTATCGGGTACCAAAGTTTTTAAAGGAATTTTTAAATTTTTATAATAAATAATTTCCACTTCAAAAAACATAATAAAAGAGGAAAAAAAAACCGTAGGATCCAGAGGCAAAAAACACAGGACAGGGACAACTAAAATTACATCAATTATGATTTATGACGCCAATATTGAAGCTTTTCTCAACTCCTTACGTCATTCGCAGCGCCGACAAAAACCATGGTATTATTGGTACTCCAGTCCACCCACCGTTTTGAAGCCTAAATAAAATAAATAAAAAACCACGAAATTTGGGTGCGACAAGAACTAATTTATCCCAGGAATTCTAGCCGCGCAATGACAACCAATTAACTACCCGTACTAAAATCCTCGAATGAGCTGTTGTTATATAAACGCAGACCCATCAATGCGCTCACCGCTCTCTCTGCCTCTCTCTCTCTCTCTCCATCGCCGTTTCAGCGCCTTAAGAATCGCGGGAGTCCGAATCCGGATACCCGGTGCCCGGATCGGATCCTGGTCTGCTGTCGACTTCTCACCACAGTTCTCGTTGGATCAGAGGTATGCCAATTCAATCTGATCTATATTTCTTTCGATTGGTGCAATTTGATGGAAGTTTTCAGCTCCGTGATTTGTTCCTTAAATCTGTTCCTCAATATGTTTTTTTAATATATATATATTTAGATCTCGACAATGTGGTCCATGTTGTAAATTTTGGGGGTTCAAGGTCCCCATTGACATATTATATGAACGCATTTGGTGTATTTGTTTATAGATCTGATGTTTTCGTAGCTGTTTGTTCATATGTTTTTTCCCCCCTATTTTGATTCAGTTGGTATCTATAATTGATTATGATCCGATGATGCTGCTTCATTTTTGTCGACTTACTTACTGTTGGGAATCTAAGATTCTGATGCCCCCCGACACTTTTAATTCTCATTATGGATGTCTTTTAAGGATGCAATAATGCATTTAAGATAAAGGGGAAAAATACATATATCGTTTTTTTTTTTTTGTTAATCAGATCCTTTATTGTTATTTGTTTTTGTTGACTACTTTTTGAAAGAACCCAACCTGGTTGCCTCTGCTTGCAAAATCATATCCGGAAGCACGCATAACGTGAATATCGGTTTGTTTTGCCAGACCCATATGGCAAGGATTAGGTTTGGTTATGCTGACTTTTCGTGGGAGGGACCAACATATTTTGTAGAAAGGAAATGGTCTCTTTGAGTTCTTCCGGTTGAAGCATCCACCATAATTTTGCTCCCCATCTGACAGTAAAGAAACTTATTTGACTTGGAGTCGGTTTACGTACTGCCTAAACATAGAATAGGATAGAAGCTGAAGCTCTGTGTCCCCATGACTAGAGATTCATGCAGTTGCCTACATTTACAGAATTAGCATGTTGTTTGGCTGGATTTGTGGTTCTACCAGCTAAGCATTTTGGATTATATCTCCTCTGTGTTAGCAACTTAGCATTGTGTTTAATATTACAGCACGTGTACAAGTCCTTGGCTGTTTTCTCTTTGTGCAACTTTGAGGTCTTTCATATCTGGATTATGGGTTCCACTTTGAGGCTTCCCTATTTGTTCGCCCCACATATGCTCAAACTATATGGGATTAAGACACCTGTCCAAAGTCTCACTGATTGTTATGTTATGGTAACTTCTCCTTCTAACTTAACCGTATGACTAGCAGGAAAGGTAGGTAATAGATAAAGATGAAGGCACTTATTCTTGTTGGGGGCTTTGGGACACGATTGAGGCCATTGACACTTAGTGTCCCCAAGCCACTTGTTGATTTTGCCAACAAACCTATGATCTTGCATCAGGTATAATTCTGACACATGTGAACATTAAATTTATATATATATATATATATATATATATATATGTCTTGGAGCTTTGTTTTATCTTGTGAACTGGCCAAATTTTGAACAAATATTATTTGTGATGTTCATTGTGGGGAAATGTATTCTTCCTACGTTTCATGTTTCATACCTAGAACTAGGAATAGTTTATGCTGATCTTTAGCATTCCCCAGCTAACTACAATTTCTACTGTACTTGTTTTGTTTGTGTTCTCACTGCTAATAGTCAGATTACATATGTTCAAATTTCAGATAGAGGCTTTGAAAGCTATTGGAGTGACTGAGGTGGTTTTGGCTATTAATTACCAACCTGAGGTTGAACAAAATCTCTTTGATATTTTTTTTTTGAAGCTTTGAGAGTTCTTCAAATCCATTTCATGTTAGGAGCTCACTCTCTGTTTCTGCAGGTGATGCTGAACTTCTTGAAGGGCTTTGAAACCAAGCTTGATATCAAGATCACTTGCTCACAAGAGACAGAGCCATTGGGCACTGCAGGTCCTTTGGCACTGGCCAGGGAAAAACTTATAGATGAGTCTGGTGAGCCATTTTTTGTCCTCAACAGTGATGTTATAAGTGAGTACCCGCTCAAAGAAATGATTGATTTCCATAAGACCCATGGAGGAGAAGCGTCCATAATGGTAACCAAAGTAAGTACTAATGTTACTAGGTCCATCATATATTGATGAACATCTTCATCATCTCATCATCGTAGGCATATTTAAACTCTAAAAATAAGTTCTTTGAATTGTTTTTCTGATAGGTTGATGAGCCATCAAAATATGGTGTGGTTGTCATGGAGGAATCCACAGGAAAAGTTGAGAAGTTTGTAGAAAAACCAAAAATATTTGTTGGTAACAAAATCAATGCTGGGATATACCTGCTGAACCCATCAGTTCTTGACCGAATTGAATTGAGGCCCACTTCAATTGAGAAAGAGGTTTTCCCAAATATTGCAGCTGAGAAGAAGCTTTTTGCAATGGTCCTTCCAGGGTTCTGGATGGACATTGGGCAGCCTAGGGATTACATTACAGGCCTGAGACTTTATCTTGACTCACTGAGAAAGAAATCTTCATCTAAGTTGGCCACTGGATCCCCCTTCATCGGTAATGTTCTGGTTGATGAAAGTGCCAAAATTGGAGAGGGATGCTTGATTGGCCCTGATGTTGCAATTGGCCCAGGCTGTGTGGTTGAGTCGGGAGTTAGACTTTCCCGCTGCACTGTGATGCGTGGAGCTCGCATCAAGAAACATGCATGCATCTCCAGCAGCATCGTAGGGTGGCACTCCACAGTTGGGCAGTGGGCTCGTGTGGAGAACATGACTATTCTTGGAGAAGACGTGCATGTTTGTGATGAAATTTACAGCAATGGTGGCGTGGTCCTACCCCACAAGGAGATCAAGACCAGCATCTTGAAGCCAGAGATTGTCATGTGAAGGTATGGTGTGCCCCTGTGGTGTGGAAAACCTGTTTAGTCGCACTTTAAGTTCAGAGTTTCGCTTTAGTTGTGGTGAGTTCTTTTCTGATATTTTTTTTTTATCCTTTGCTAGTGTGAAAGCCAGTCTCAGACATCAAATGGTGGGAGCTATATTGATGAAGGATCATTGTGTATTTTATGTAGGATACACGTAAAGATATGATCCATGGATTGAGATGTGAATTCCTAGTGTACATACAGTAATAAGTCATGAAAGGTTGTATTTTTAACAAAATGTTTTTTCCATTAAATAGGTTTTGTTTTTGTTTTCACTGTCTGCTGTCCCCACTTTATCGTGATCATTGTGTTTGGTAGATGCACAGGAGAAGTGACTTTTAATTATCGTTTAAGATTGCAGGCAGATTCCTTCGTGAAAGGCATGTTTTGGGAATTCGGAGGGTGGGTTATAGTGGGGTGGTGTTTTTCATGTGGTTTGACTGATAATATTTTTTGCAAGCCAAAAGTATTAAATTTGTTTATTTTCTACTTATAGGATCCATTGTATGTTTTTTAGGTGAATTTAACTCTCATACGTACTCTCTATTAGGACTCGCCTATACCTTTCTTTCTGTAGTTGAAGGCTAATATTTATGCTTATTTACCAAATGGCTTGTGCTTTTAAAAATTAATTTTTTATTTTTTTTATTAAAAGTTGACTAAAGGCTATGTTACTTGTACATTTTTATTTGCTGCACTAAAGCTGGCACTATTTTGTGAGATGTACTATAATTTTTGTTGGGAGTTGTCTCAAATAATTTCTCCCAAAATCCGTGTCAACAAACGTGCAACCACCACACAACAATTATATATGCAACACAATGAAATTAAGAGAAACGTGAGACGCATAATTTTTATTAAGGGAGAGTAAATTACATGAATCAAAATCTGATTTCCTCTTCCTTCAATCTACAACAATAATCTCTCTCTTTCTCTTTTACTCTTGTAGTGTTTCTAACCCTTTCTTCTTCCCTGACATTTTTCTCTTTTTCATGATCCCTGAATATATAAGTTGCACACGTAGCTCATAAAACATATGGAAAAATACAAAACTAACTTTGAGAGGATAATGAGCCCAGGTACTACAATATATATCATCTTGTAACCCAATAAGTTGAGCAACCCATTTGTGAGGCTCTACACAAAAATCTTTTCCAACCTAAACAAAGCCGGCTTGTGATATGCAAAACTCAAATTTGCTCTTTACTAAGGACTTGGTCATCATATAAAAGTGTTGAATCTTCTCAATATCAAGCGCCTTTTTTTCAATGACATCACAGATTTAATGATACTATATATCAATGTGCTTGTTCTTATAGTGGAATTGCATGTTTTTTACCTGGATATATTGCACTCTAGTTATCACATAATAACATAAATTTTTATTGTTCGAGACCTAATTCTTTAAAGAACTTTTTCATTCACGTTGTCTCCTTTCCCGTGTCTAAAAAGGATTATATACTTAGCTCCTGTTATGGATAGTGATACACTCCTTTGCAATTTAAATTTTCATGAGATTGCTCCCTTTGCATATAACATCAAGTACCTTGATGTGAATTATCTGGAATCCAAATCTACATCACTAAAGCCATTGAACAATGGCTCAAGTTCACCATAGCATAAACAAAAATGACTTGTACCTCTCAAGTACCTTAGGACCCTTTTCATAGCTACCTAATGTTGTTTGCCTAAATTTGATAAACATATGTTCACTGCTCCCATTGTGTGCGCTATATCTGGTTTTGTGCACATCATGACATACACTGAATTTTCAACCACTAAAACATACCACATATCCTTTTATGTACTTTGCATTTTCTTTACTCTTTGGACACTAATCCATACTTATGTTGAAGTGGCTAGCTAGTGGAGTACTTACGCGCGGGTTTTGCTTTACACATGTTTAACCAGTCAAGTCCTTTCTCTATGTGCTTTTCTTAAGGCATTCATAGCTTTTTTTTCTTCCTGTCTTTGTAGATAGTCATGCCAAATATTTACTTTGCTAGACCCAAATCCTTTATTGCAAGGAATTTGTTCAAATTTGACTTCAAGCCACCTATTCTTCTTTTATCATAGCCTATAATAAATATATTATCCATATAAAACAATAATATAAGAAAATCTCCCTCATATATCTCTTTAGATAGGCACATTGATTTGAATTTGTCTTTATAAATTTGTGCTCCTCTATAAAAGCATCAAACTTGTGGTACCATATTCTTAGAGCTTGTTTGAAATTATATAAGCTCTTTTAATTTGTAAATCAAATTCTTGCCTTATATCTCAAAACTTTGAGGTTATTTCTTGTAGATTTCTTCCTCTAAGTCACCATGTAAAAAAGCAATCATCACATCCAGTTGTTTTATCTCCAAGTCCATGTTGGCTGCCAATGCCAAAATTACCCGTATTGATGGCATTTTTACTACTTGTGAGAAGATATCCTCATAATCAACTCTTTTACTCTATTTAAATCCTTTTGCCACTTATCTGGATTTGAATCTTAGGTTTGCCATGTTCACTTCAGATGTGATTATAAAGACCCATTTGCTTTGAGTGCCTTTTGCTCTCCTGTAGCTCAACTAACTTATAAGTTCTATTATCTTGTAAAGAACTTATTTCTTCTTCTTGCCATCAACCATTCCTTTTTGTGCTTACTTTTTATAACTTCATGATAATCCTTCGGTCCTCCTCGTTAGTAACATACAATCACTGTTAAAGTATCTATTAGATGGTTAAGATTGTATTATGGACCTTATAGCTTGAGGTTATAATGGTTATTGGACTGGCTCTTTCGGTTGGTCTTCTTCTTCAATCTATTTTGTAGTATGTTCTAAGGTTTATTGCTCTTATTCTTCATTATGACATTCAATCACAATTCTAGAGTTATGTTAGAGGAGTATCGAATCACTATTAGGCAATTCTTGAATGTTCTCACTATCTTCTTCTTTCTTGGAGTCTTCAATGGTCTCTTTCTCTTAGAATACTACATCTTAAGTTCTAATTAACCTCTTGTTTTTCAAATCTTAGTCTATAGCCATACTAATTATTATATCCAAGGAACACATACTGGTTTGTCTTCACATTAAGCTTGCCTCTCTTTTCCCTTGGCACATGCACATATGCCCCACAACTAAGCACTCTCAAGTGGTTATAATTCACCTCTTTACCTTTCCACACCTTCTCATGGATGTCACCTTCAAGTACAATTGAAGGAGATTTGTTGATGAGGTATATTGTAGTTTTCAAAGCTTCACTCCAAAAAGACTTTGTTAGTTAAATAATTGATTTATGTGAACAAGTATGTAGATATGATGATCTAAAGGGTCAAAGATACCTTAAAGCAATAGAAGCTGCCAAGCGCAATGACTAACCCAAAGACTCAAAGGCCAAAGAGTCAAAGACTCACCATAAAGCATTAAGTTGGTTAAGCTAAGACAAAGAGTCAAAAACAAAAAGGGTCGAACATTAAAAACTCAATTCTTGTGATAAGTAAGACCTGAGGACACAACCCCAAAGACCCGAAGGGTCAAATGGTCAAGGACTTAGCTTATGAGACTTCAAGCAAGTTAAGCAAAAACTTTATCTAAGACTCAAAAAACCCAAAGGGTCAAAGACTCAAAACCTTAACCTAAAAATATACGAGCTAAAATTACTTCAATTGACTTGAAGACTCGAACATCTGAAGACTCGAAGGCATCATAATCATAGTCAAAGTTTTGAGTGTCTTGTCTCATCAGAAAGCTTCGACTCGATTAATATTCGAGATTTCAATGTTGTTTACTTTGAAGGAGAGCATCTTTCATGTAAAGTCAATCATATCTCTATGATATAGATCTTTGAGGCAGAGGCTAGAAGAACCTGAAAGAAAATTGACTTCATGTAACCCTTCCAAGAGGAACTTCAAGGCAATGACCTTCGAGGAAACCACACTTAAAACTCAAAAAATTTCATTATGTTATTATCTTCAAGTCCTGACCATAGCTTTGAGATAAACAGACTTGAAACTTAAAGTTAACAAACACTTAGCGAAATTATTAGCTAGAGTTTCAATGTTTCTACCATGCCATTCTCTATAGTCAATCACATTTATTGTCATATTAATAACTACTACTTACCATTAACAAATGAACGGAAGAGATTAAAAAAAGAAGGAATGAGCATGAAATATATAGTATGTGTAATTGATTTACAAGATATGGGTGGATCTGAACATCCCTATAACTTGTCGCATTCTATTGGTGGGAAGTCAAATTATTAGGGATGGGAATGCGTGCGTACATGCACTTTGCACTAAAATATACATACTACGAAAATCAATATGGAAAATTTTGAGGAATAATAGAAAACAACTCTTACACATTGAATAAATAACTTTTGAAAATTGAATCAATATTTCCCAACTTTTGAGAGTTAACGTAAGTGAAACTACTTCCAAGTGTTGTGCGCATGTGAGATAACAAAGAGTATTCCATTGAAGATTCAATCTTTGTTTTGAAAGATCCAACACAAACCAATTCATAAGCTCTCTATTGGAATATCACAATCAACAATAGCAAACCGGAGGAACATTCAACAAATTGTTCACTCTCACCTAGTTTATCTTATAATTATAACTCTTATGCATTAACTTCTTGTAATACTATAGGAATATTCCTCACACAATCAAGTGTTGTAGCCTATAGTATAGGACTTGTCGTAATCACTCAGGTCATTTGTCTATTTCTTCATTACTCTACTATATTCCTTATATGCTTCTTATTTATTATAGAAGTATACTCATCTAGATCCCTAGTCTTTCCTTAAACCTTCTAAGTCTATATTTGAGTCAAGCTTTCATAAAGAAAGTTTATCCACCCCCCTTTAGACTTACTGTTGGGACCTACAAACTTTAATAATTTTATGTGAGAGAGCATACAAATTATTCTATCATAGATTGTCCTGTTTACCCTTTTCATACTCTAATATATTATGGAGTTTTTAGAGTAGTTTTTTTTAAAAATAATTTTTTTTATTACGCGTTCACACCCTATTCTACCTAATATCCCCTCACCCTTACCCTACTAGCGACTAGAGCCGAACCCAAGACCTTTTACTTTGAAATCACCTGGCCAACCACCGTCCGGACAAGCCTCTTGGGTTTTAGAGTAGTCTTCTCTAGGTGTTCAAATTGCTTGTTGTATTTACCACTATTATCAAATTTGACACATTTGAGTTTTATACCAGCTCTCTCTCTTTTGGTTACTACTTGAAATTCTTCAAACTTTTCTAACACCTGATCTTTTCAAGATAAAATATAAGCCCATAACTTTCTAGAAAAATTATCGACAAGTGTTACAAAATATGTGGCACCACTTAAACTTTTATCAATCATAGAATAAACATCAGTATATACTAGGAGCAATAGATATTTTATTCTTGATAGTGGTATTGAATGAAAAGATATCCAGTGATGTTTGCCAGTTAAACAATATCAATATAGGTTTTAGGGAGTTTACTTATAATGCTAAGGATAACTTCCTTTTTGAAAAGTTGTTGCCGTCATTTCTCACTTAGGTGCCCTAATCTCTTATGTTATATCTCAGTGATGTCTGCTTCTATGGCATTTGCTTATCCATTATACCATTTACCTTTCATTTTATAATGGTTACACCTCTCCATTCCTTTTACAATAATCATGGTGCCTTTTGTTAACTTCTAAATGTCGTTGCCAAAATAATTCAGATGTCCATCATCATCAAGCATGCTCATGGATGTCAAACTGAGATAAATTTCAAACACATGTTTCATATTCTTTAGGTATAACTTGGACCCATTGTTAGTGTTTATTGTTCCCATAGTAATTTGGTTTGTTATTGTTGTCAACAGTCTGTGTTTGGCATGTAGGGCCACAAGCTAGAGGGTGTACTTGTACTTTGATGGATAACTTTGTAGAGTGATATTTTAGAGTAAGCTCGTACAAAGAGTCTGATTATGTACTGTGTCCGTCCATATTATCTAGGTCTAAATTGGAGACTTGAAGGTTAAAAAACTCTAAGGTACGGTTGTCATTGGGTTTAAACCCAAAGACTCCAAGATTTGAAGGTTCTGACTCGAAGGTCATAGATTTTGACAGACAAATTTTTAACCACTCTAAAAGAATTGGCTAAGTTGTTAAACCTCTCTTCAAGATAATTAATTCCCTTAGTTTGCACTAAACAGAATAGAAGCTAGCAAGGGGTCAAACCCACAAGGATTAGCCTAGTTTTCTAGTTCTTAAATCAAAACACTCAATTACTCTTGTTCTATAAAATGTCTTAGCAAAAATTGTTTCTTTTTTAACTAAAAGTCTACTTTTTATGTGATTTTCTGAATAAGCAAAGACAACATAATTGTTTTTGGAATTAAAACTCAAGGATTTAAAGGCATCTAGGGTCACAATTTCATATCCCTACGCTATTTTCTACTGATTTTAAGATTCTTGGGATTATCTAAATGATAGCATGCTATACATGAGCCAAGATACTATAATCGGTCATTGACAGATCTTCTAAGTGTTGTATGCCTGAATGGTCATCAGGCAGGAACAAACAAAGCCTATTTATCATATCTCTAAAAGGATAATGGTCACTCCAATCACAAATATGCTATGAATCCAAGTTCTGCCCCAGACTAGGGCTGAGAAACCTAGGTGTATACAGCCTAGATATAGAAGATGAAGAACAAATTCATAAAACATGCAATTCTCAATTAAATAAACCTAATATTCATAAAATCAGTACAACAACATAGGGGGCTACATTGCTCTCCTAGATTAAGAAAACTACTCACACATGTTTGTGAAAAAGCATAAAGAAATAAAGAACATCATCTTAGAACCAGGAGCAAAAGAACTTCAACTCCAGAACTTCCCAGCCGTCCAAGGCGTCTCTCTTGGGCCTGCCTCTCCAGAACGTGAGCCTCCTCTCCAGCCGTGATCCTCCAAGACGTGCTGCCTCTCCATCCCCAAAACGTGTTGTGCCTCCTCTATTTATAGAGAAAGCTGCTATGTAATGTGTGCCCTAGCCGCCAGCTATCGTTATTTGTCAAAACGGCATAGTTTTGATAAGTGACAATGATTCTCCCTTCTAGCAATTATACAACGCAAACCAAGGACAATATGGACTTGGTTCTTTAGGAAAAGATCATCAGTATACAAAAATAAAGGTCCCTGTGCAAAAATATTGCTGCACGTGACAATGCACGTGACAATGCCATGTCACGTGCAAACTCCAAATGGTTTGAAATTCATCCTCAAGCTTCCTTGCATCACATAGAAGGCTCCCATGCAATAATATGCTTGCACATGACAAAAGTCATTGTCACGTACACATCAAAAATGCCTCCTTGTGGAACTGCTTCGTTGGTATGATGACTTCTTCCACTTTGTATCCTCTTCATCCGAGGCTTTCTCATTTGAGTCATTAACTTTCACTTTACATTGAGATGCAAAGTGCCCCTGCTTTCCACACTTAAAACATCTTAGGAAAAGTCCTCCTTTCCCTTTTCCTCCAGCTTGTTTTCCTGCTCCACCTTTTCTAAACTTTCTAGTGAAGTAGGCTACCACTTTATCTTTACCTTCTTCGCTGTCACTGTCCTCCTGTTCTTCTGAGGAATCAGCTTCTTTCTTTATTTTTAATTTTTTCATAGCCTTAAAGGCTACTTCTTTTGATTCCTTGGCTGTAGGCTGGGGTGTTGATGTAGATGGCTCTTTATAAGAGTGCAGCTTCATTTTGAATGCAGTTAGACTGCACTGCAGCTCTTGCAATGTCATTGTTTCTAGGTCTTGGTTGTTTTTTAGAACTTCCACCTTTGGGATGAATCTCTTGGGCAGAACTCGCAGCACCTTCTTTACAATTGCATAGTTCTTCTTATTCTTGCCATTACTTCTCATGTCATTGACAATCTCTGTCAAACGTACAAAGAACTTTTGTACACTTTCTTGCTCCTCCATTTTGAGAGCTTCAAATCTCTACATGTACAGTTGCAACTTGGTTTCCTTTTGTCCGACATCTCCTTGATAGACACTCTCTAGTCTATCCCATAAATCCTTCACAACCCTACGATCCATGACCTTTGCGTATTCGTAGCGTGAGTGCAGATATAATAACACTCAAGGCTTTGCCATTTAGCTCATAGGTTCTTCTCTCAGCTTTAGTGGGTTCTCTGTCGTTGGCAGGTTCTATCTAACCGTCTCTGATTACCCGCTCAACATCCATACCCATGGACATGAATACAGTCTCCATTCTTGTTCTCTATATCTTGTAATTGTGCCATCAAAAATAGGCACCCTCTTTGCGTAATTGAGCTGGTACTCGATTTGCTGATAGGAATCTCCATTATATGTGTTTACCCAATGAATTCTTGCTTGGTAACTAAGTCATTAAGCCACGGATCTCAATAACACAAACTTATCAATCTGTGAGATCACTTCTTCACAGAGTGATAAATCTGCCTCTAGTGAGAACTTAGCTCTAATACCAATTGATATTCCCAAGATCCAAGTTAGATCGAATGGGTATATGGGTTTGTATGCAGAGAGGGGGGTGAATTTGTATACTTAAAACTATTTTGTTTTAGTTTTAAGAATAGTGTAATACTCAGAGGTATTTTATAGATGTAGTTGGTGTTTATGATGATATATTAGTGTCTTATGCAATATCAGTTAACAGCAGGTATGTATGGGAAGAAAAAGACAGAGACACACGGATTATGTGGTTCGATCAATGTGATCTACTCTATGGTGGTGAGGGTGAACCTACACCGAGTTTAATCTACTATATGCTTTCAATATAGTAGGGTCTAGCCCTTGTTACAATAGGAGTAACTCTCTCTCTCTTTTAAATACAAATACAAAATAATATTACTTTAGTACTCACTCACTATAAAGAACTGTCTAGCATAATCTGCTCCTGCACATTTAACTGTTTGTACTGTTTGACCTTCAACCACTCCTTTGCCGAGCTTACACACTGTTCATTGAATGTATAAGGAAGAAGAACAGATTAAGTCACTGTTATCTTGCTTACAATCTTCCTCTCTCTTTGTGTGTATCAAACGAACTACTCTGTGTCTCTCTTATATCGCCGCTGATGCGTTTCTTGTCTTCTGTGATATTCTGACGCCTATCTTAAAGTATCCCTTGCTTTTATAGGTCGGCCTTGGTAAGAAACCCTTCTGCTAGGGTTAAGCATGTTTCAACATTTGATCTTCATCGTTGAAACATGTTACACTAGCCTCGGATGACATCCACATGTTTCCCAACACTTAGCGTGCTCAAAGATGCCACCAAGTGATAACTTACTTAAACGCGGTCTTCAGTGCGTTTTGCATCTTCGACTAGTCACAACTTTGTAGATATATATGCCTCGTAGCTTCGTTGTTACTTCAAGCTACCTTTGAGTCTTTAGCTACAGATCTTTGAGTCTGAGTCTTCGAACCTTGAGAATTGATCTTCTAATTCTTTTGCTCTCTAGCTTCGAAGCTAGGTTAAAACCGGTGCTCAACTGACATCTCACTCTATGAGCCTTTGAACTCTCCGAGTCTCCAGTTTCGCGTCAGTTACAACTGCACTCTTCCTTGGCTAATCATCTGTCATCTGTTCACCTCAACAGGTCTACTAGTCTTCGACCTTATGGGCTTTGACCTGCGAACTTCGACTCAGCAACACTGCTACTCGATACCCGATGAGTCTTTGAGCCTGCAAGTCTCTCCGAGACGCTGCTCTACACCTGCGGTCTTCGAATCTTCGACCCTGTGGATCTACGAGTCTGCGAATCTTCGACTCTGTGGATCTATGAGTCTATGGCCTTGTGTACCTTCAGTGGTGCATCGAGCTTACTGGCCTGATGATCTTCGACCCAGCACCTTCGAGTCTGACGATCTTCGACCAAGTAATCTATGAGTCTTCATCCCAGATCTTCGACATTGATAAGTACATGGTTAGACTCCCTCTACGAGCTCACTCTAAGAGATTACTCTACGAATTTATCCAACCCGGTACGGATCTTTGACCCAGCGTCACCTGCTTCCGCATAATTTTACATAATGTTGACAACAATAACAACCAATAAGATCATGGGAACAACACATAACATTTTAAGCATGGTAAATAGCAAAAGGTGAAAACTTTCACTAAAACTAGTATATCAAGAATATCTCAATCATAACTCTAGATTCATACAAGAAATCATGCAATCACACACAAAACAAGGATAAAAAATCATGCAGACTCTCTCCCACACTTAAAAGACACAATGTCTTCATTATAAAAGGGAATAAACACCCATAAAAATCATGCAAAGTCATATAACAAACAAAGAAGGAAGGGTATAAAAAGGGTGAAGGACTTTTTATTTAATTATTTAAAAATCAAAATGATAATAATTTAATTAAAAAGAAAACAACCATAATAAAAAAAGAAAAGAATGGCCCAATTAAGGGGTTGGGGGAGAAAGATATGTAATGATCCGGGTTTGAGGTTCTAGGAGATAGCCTTGTGATAAGATATGTATTTGGGAAAAAAATATTAGTACAATGATATACTGGTCAAACGGAGCGTTTTGACAGTAATTGGGCCTGATTTTGAGTCGAAGCCCCGGGAAGGAATTTTAATGATTTTTCGGTATTTTTAGGCGGAAAGTATAAAAATGTTAGTGAAGAACCCTAATCCTTAATTAAAAACCTATTCTTACCTTTCTAAAGAGAGAAAAAGAGGAGATACTAGAGAAAACAAAGCTAAAAGTGGAATTTGGCAATCTAAAGCTCAAATTAACCTGAAATTAAGGTAGGGATTCGTGTTCTAAACCTTCTTTTTATCTATTTGGTTGTGTTTAAACTCATTTATAGTGATTAAATTTGTGATTTGGAATGTATATGGGTGGAATAACTCATATACATGTTGAATGGGGAATTAAGTGTTTTCAATGCATTTTAAACTGTGGTTGAGTACCTAGAACTTGTTAAGAGGTGATTAAAGATTGGTTTTGGTGATTTTGAGGCATGATATATTGGAAATCATGAGTTGTAGTGGCCTAGAATGGTATCCAACGGCAATCAGCCGCGGCTAATTCTTGGTCGGTCACGCCCGGTTCTTAGTCGGTCATGGCCATTAGGGTGTTCTAGAAGGCATTGACATGATTAGTCGCAAACGATTTATGGTCCGCCACAGCTGGTGGGGTGTGGTCGTAGCCGGTTTGGGTGGGTCATGACTTACAAAGCATGGAAAATACATACTGGCTTTTGACGAGATCAGTTGTGGTCGGGTTGATGTCTGCCGCAACTGGAGGGGTCTTGGTTGTAGCTGGTGAATAATCTGCCACGGATGACGTGATGTTTTGGGATTGTGATGTGGTGTTGAACCACCATGGTTGGGAGAGGGTCCATAGCGGCCAGTCCAATGTGTTGAGCCTATTTGCTCCATTTTAAGTGTCATTTTTCCTAAATTGAGTCTCAAGGGGTCTTAGATATGCTTGAGTGGCCTTGAGGGTGTGTCTTTGGGGCTGAGAGTTTATGTAATGGGTTGAGTTATGGAGGTATATTTGTATTATTTGGAATATGCATGTAATGCCATGCTTGTTTTCATTGCTGTATGTGATGCCATGATGTTTGCACTGTGTGGCCTTATAATGCATGAGATGTCGGGAGATGCTTTGAGTATGCCACGAGTTATTGTTATGCCATGATATGTGATGCTATGTTTGGAGCATGAAATGTCTTGCCATAATTTGAGGCATGAGATTCCATTGTGATTTCTTTAAGCATGAGATGCTATGTTATATGAATAGTGGAATGAGATGTCGTATGTGATATATGGGTACGCATATTAAGTAGAATTGTTTAATAAAATTGTTTGTTTAATATTTGGAATGTTGATGGCGCCTGAAAGGAATGGTAAGTTAATAGCGCCTGAGAGACATGGCTTGCATTGGCCTAAGAGGCTAAGGGATAATAACTAATGATAAATATTACTAAATGAGGATAACTAATAATGTAATTGTTTGTGTTAGATGTGATATGACACGAGCACATTCTTACACTTTGCATATAAATATTGTATGAGTTAAATGGGTTAGAAAGACATAATCCCTATTAAGTTGTGGTTGTTCACTCCTCTTGTTGTGTTTGTCTTTCTTTGTCCTAGGTGCCTACTGGAGCGAGGAGGTTTACCTAAGGTGGAGACTTTGTCTTTGTTATACTTGTATTGTTGTACTTGGATTGTAATAACATTGTAACCCTGTGGGAAAAGAACTATGTATGTATTGCTTTGATTGAAATGAGATTTTTGTTTGTGTGTTATATGTGTGGTTGTGGTTGTATGTTTGGTATGATGATCAGGTAGGGATGGCCCCTATGCTACGGTCCCTTTCCAGGTGATTTCACCAACCCTTGTCTCTTCGAGTGCGGGCATGGAGATTCACTAACCTGGTTTCGCGGGTCAGAAATCCAGACATGACAAGATAGATCCAAAATAAAATTAAGAAAAATAATTACCACAGCTTGATCAAGTGGCCGCGGAGATCACACCTGTGTATAATTAAAAGAACTCCTACAAAATTTCTAATTATCCAATGGGGCTACAGATGAATTATTATTATTCATTTTCCAACTCGTGAAGGGGAATGATCCTAATGCAGCCACTAATGCTGTAGCGCAAATAGCAATGTGTCTAACCGTAGCAACATCATACTCTCGTGGCACGGTGAAATAGGGTCAAACCTATTAAAAATGATCAACCATGAATCCCCAAAGAATCATGGTCTACTCTTGTGACCCGTATTCCTAGGTTTCATTTTATAATTTTGATATTAAAGTTCACCTTTCGGTCCATCCTCTAATTATACAAGGGCATGCATTTGATTCATGACTTTCATGCCATGTAATTATTCTATAAAATGAAATCATCCATGGAGAAAGGATATTATCAAATAAAAGCTCAAACAATCAAGCAATTAAGATAGAGCTACCTTCAATCCCTAGGAAAATAGATTAGCTTATGAAAAGTTGAATAAACATATTTATATAATAAAAAATGAAATTGAGATTATAAAAGGGAGAAAAAAAGATGAACTAACATTTTACGAAGACATACAAACAATTCCCCTCCAAAACAATGAGTTCTTGATCCAATTTTACATAAAATTTACCAAAATCAAAAGAGAAAAGCTATAAGAATCCAAACTAGGGTTTTTGGTCACTAATGACGGCTCCCCCAAGGATTAGAATCCCTAAAATTGACCATAACATTACCCTTATATACCTCCCCCATAATTACATTAAAAAATTAAAGAAAATTAAGAAAATAAAACCAGTAAAGTTCAATGTTAGGGTCACGAGCCAACACCCTTCGATTGTGACCTAGAAACTCGAAACGTAAAGATCAAAGCCTTGGGAACATTTCAAAGAGAGAGGGTCCCGACCACACACCCTTTGGACGTAACCAAAATCCTCCCTCTAGGTCACAACTAGATTTGTTTATACGGTCGCGACCAGAATCCTCTAGGTAATGGCTATCATCACCCATTTTTTATCGGGCTCGTATTGGCTTTGTGAAATAACTCTAAGCTAGTTCATTTAGTTGATCCTAGAGTAATCCCTGCACAAGGTTCACACAAACCATAAAAGAAAAGAAAATACAGAGTCGCCACCAAATAGTTCGAAGGTGTGATTGGACACCTAGAAAAAGAAAAAGGTCTATCGTCCAAAGATTAAGGTTCGAGAGTCGGTTACATGTGGGGAAGGAAAAAGAATTCTTGCACCCCCACAATGCCCATTATTGGTACCTAGCCTTGATCTATAGGTATTTGCTTACTTTGTTAAAAAGTTATTTTTTGTATTTTTGATTTTTTAAAAAAATGGAGATTTTAGGATCTAGGCCCAAAAAAACAAAAAGAAAAAGTCTTAAATTAAATAAATGGGACATTCTAATTTTAGAAAATGAATGTGGGATCTGAGTCCATGTGGCAATATTTCTCTTTTTAAAAGGAGACCAAAAATAATTCTCCTTTTTAGAAAATAAAAATAAAAAAACGATTTGAATCTAAATATGAAAATATTACCACAATTAATGTTGGCCCAAGCAGACTAGGGTATGATCATCTAGGACTCAATTCTGATGACCGCCCAAGCCTTTGATTTAAGTTTTCTAAAAAGTGAGTTTTTGTGTTTTTACATTTTATTATTTTTGAAAATAATAAATGAAAAGAGAGATGCAAGATGTTTTTTTGTATTTTTGTTTTTTAAGCATTGGGAATAATGAAAGGGAAAATAGAGAAGTTTTTGGGTTTTATGCTTGAAACAATACAGAAAAAGAATTTTTTTAAAAAAGAAACAGTTTAATAAATAAATGGAAGTAAAGAACTTGGGAAAATGAAACTGATGTAGATTTGAGCCTCTTTTCTTCGGGATAATGTCTTCCACGAGTTTCCTGAAAGCACAAAGGTTAGAAAAAGAAGCATTTATTCTTGGTCTAGAATGATCCCTCTAACCTCAATTCTTTTTGTTAAAGACAAAGCAACTCTAGACGCCTTTCTCGCTGAAAAAGAAGTATATTTGCCTTTGGGAATTTTTAGAATAATCTCTCTGATATTTCTCTTAAAAACCCGCTCTGAAAGCTCTCTCCACCCTTTCGTTGATAATTGATGCCTTCCTTTCTCTCCCTCTAGGCCATCCTATTTATAGGGGTCCAGGGGAGATAGTCAGCATCTAGTCATTAATTAAATGTCTTACAGTCCCCATAAGTCGACTGTGGTGTTCCAAGGAATTGATGGCTTTGAAAATAGGATTCTCAGTTCCCAGATATTAATTAGATGCAATTTATAATGATTCCAGTTCCCATACTAATGGATGAAAAAATAATAATTAAACCCGATTTATTTTTAAATCCCTGCCCTGAGGCAACTTTAATCAGACTGCATCTGGACACTTTTTGCAATTGGATCTCCGGATACTCACGTTGGTGCCTTTACAAAGTCCCAATACTGTCCTGGTCTCCCATTTAATGCACTTTAGAAAAGGATTTTTCTAGATTTTTCATAGGATCCCAATGCTTTAAAATCACTTCCAAACCTATGGAGGAGTTATTAAGGATTTCTGGAATTTTCCATATCTATAGAGATGATTTCCTGATTGTTGAGCTTATTTCAGATTAATCATTAAAATGATTTTCGGACTATTAAGATGGGGTCCTTATTCCTTGTTTAACCAAATTTGACCATGTTGGCCTCCGGATCTGGGTTTATTCCGTATCATCGGGTTCTTATTTTGCATCATTGGGTATTTCTAGATTTGACCAAGTATGACTTCTAGATTTGACCAAGTTTGACCTCCGGATCTGGGTTTATTTCGTATCATTGGGCTTATTCTGGATTTGACAAAGTTTAACCTCCAAATTTGGGCTTATTCCGTATTAGTGAGCTTATTCTGGATCATTGGGTATTCCGGATTTAACCAAGTTTGACCTCCCAAATTGGGTTTATTTCGTATCAGTGGGCTTATTTCGGATCATTGGGTATTTCGGATTTGACCAAGTTTGACCTCCGGATTGGGCTTATTCTGTATCATTGGGTCCTTATTCCGCATCATCCTTACTTCGAATTTGGGCTTATTCCGTGTCATTGGGTCCTTATTTCGCATAATCTTTATCCGGATTTAGGCTTATTCTGAATCATTGTGTCCTTACTCTGGATTTGACCAAGTTTGACCTCCGGATCCGGGGCTTATTTCGGATCATTGGGTTCTTATTTCGTATCATCCTTACTCTGGATCATTGAGTCCTTACTCCGGATTTGGGTGTACTCTAGATTTGACCAAGTTTGACTTTCAGATCCGGGCTTATTCTGAATCATCCTTTCTCCGGATTTGGGCTTACTCCTGGATTTGACTATGTTTGACCTTCGAATTTTGCGTTTCTCAAAAAATTCTAGATTTGGGCTCAATTGCCAGCCTACCGTCTCTAATTGGGCTTCCCTAGGCCTCTCTTGTTCTCACTTGCTATGTAATGAGAGTTTATTTGTCTATATACTAAATCAAGGAGAAGCAAACTGTCAATGTGAGACAAACATGCATATGAAAAACCAAAATTCTTGGAAAATAAGGCAAATTTCTGGAGCAACCTAAAAAATAATAACTTTCTCCATAGAACTCTGATTAAGGTCAAATTTGTCTTGTTTTGCTCAAAATTCTATTATCTATCTTTTGAAATTGGAATCACTCAAAAAGGATATCTATTTGGGAGGAAATCGTGAAAAACCGCATATGGATACATGACAAAGTAAACATTCTGCCTGTCTGATTCAAAACACCATAACTAATTTCACACAACTTGGAATATCCTCAAATTAGTTGCAAATACTAAGTAAATATATTATCTAACCAACGCAATTAACTTTGTTTAATTCCGACAAGTATTGAGCAAGTTATTGGCAAAACAATGCGTTATGCACCGGCTATCCCACCCAAACTTGATTACTAACTTTAAAAAAACATAACTAAATGTATAGATATTGGAATAACCTCAAACAAGTTGAAAATGATAGATAATTATGTTATATAACCAATGAAAATAACTTTGTTTGAGTCTGATAAGTATTCGAGAAGTTATTGGCAAAACAACGCACTACGCACTGACAGTCCAATTCAAATTCGTACAAAACTCGATACTTTTGTCATAATCTCTTCATTTTTCCTCAGAATCGAGTACAACCAAGTGCATTATTCTTTAAATGGCATCCTTTATCACTCATTGCTTTCCTTGAATCATTTTAAGGTCTCCCAAAGTGGTCCTTAGTCTTGTAGCCCTTCACCAAGTATGGTTGTGATCTAACTCGATCAAAATGAGATTCAACAATGGCCATAATCACTTTTCAGTTGCTACCCCAAATTACATTGTAAGGTCATGACCACCGAGGGATGTATTATATTTCCAACTGAGAATAAATAAATCTAACAAAAACATAAAAATACAAAGATACTAGGTTTATAAGAAAAAAATGAAACATACATACTTTAATAGAAACCTAGAAATAAGTTAGGTTGACAATTTGTTGTTTGTCTCACACCATGTTACAAATAAATTAAATAAAATACATATTTTGCATGCATTTAAAATTATCATAAACAAATTTGAGAGAGTAAAATTCGCATGCTACATGTAATTAAGGATTTATTTATTTTTAATAAATATCATTAACATATTGCTTTTATTAAAATGATTGTATATAAAATATTTAATTAAAACCATGATTGGTTCAAGAAAGACTTTTAAGATTAATTGTCCGTAATATAGAGCGAGCATTAGTCAGTTTATATAGTATTTTTTTAATTAAACCGAAAACCTTTAATATGAAAAAATAACAAATCAAAATCGACTAATAAAAGTAAAAAATTATTTGTTGTCGGTTTGGTTTGATTCATAAGTTTTCGGTTTGCTTCATTGGTTTTTTATCACTATTAATGTTTAATTAAAAATCACCAAAGTGACAAATGAAAAACTAATAATTTAATAAGTTTCTTGGCTAGGTACTATGCAAGTATATATAGAATCATGTCTATTATTAATACTCTTGATATATCCACTAATATTGGTATATTATTAATTTATTAATTAGTATGACTAAAATAGTAGTTTCTAGATATATGTTAAGAGTTTTATAAAATAAATTTGAGAAGGATATATTTGAGGAGCAAAAAAAAAAGGGGAATGTCTTTTTTTTTTTTAAAATGATACTTGACGATGGAGTTAAACCTGTTCAGAGTTTTGGATTTGAGTTCGCTGCGGATTTTCCTTTTATCCGCATGGTGCGGCTAAATCAATTTGATCATACCACGTCATCAATTCACACATCCAGCGGCTGTAATTAAAAATAATCACAAAATGCTGCACGTAATGTCATTTAACAGGTTCACGCCGTTAGCCGTCACCACCAAACACTTACCTCCTCTCTAGTTTGAAAATAAATCAAAAACAAAAACCTAATAACAACCCGGCCGCCCTTCTTCGCCCTCCTTCTACGCTGCTCGTACCGCGACGGGTTCGTACGTAGCCCCTCCTCCGTCCGGCAGTCGCCCTCCTTCACCCCAACAGCCCTGCCATCTCCGCCAGTAGCTCCTCCCCCGTCCAGCAGCCGCCCTCCTTTGACCTAACAGCCCCGCCATCTTCGGCAGCAGCCCCTCCCCCATCTAGCAGCCGCCCTCCTTCGCCCCAACAGCCCCGCCATCTCCGGCAGGAGCTCCTCCCCCGTCCAGCAGCCGCCCTCCTTTGACCTAACAGCCCCGCCATCTTCGGCAGCAGCCCCTCCCCCATCTAGCAGCCGCCCTCCTTCGCCCCAACAGCCCCGCCATCTCCTGGCAGAGCTCCTCCCCCGTCCGGCAGCCCGCCCTCCTTCGCCCCAACGGCCCCCGCCATCTCCGGCAGAGCCCCCCCCCATCTAGTAGCCTCCCCTCCTTCGCCCCAATAGGCCCGCCATCTTCGGCAAGACCCCCCTCCCCCTATCCAGCGGCCGCCTCCTTCGCCCCAACAGCCCCCACCATCTCCGGCGCAGCCCTCCCCCGGCGCCGTCGGATTGCCGTGTCGTCACAACGTTCACCAGGCTCCTCAAGCCCTCCCCGATCCGTATCCGCCATCACCGTCCCCTGGCGCCACGAACATCACCAATGCCAACGCCACCGTGGCAATTAGGAAAGCGCCGTGGTCGGTGAGTTCTGCTGAACCCTTTATTTTATGTGCACTTTTAAAATTCTAATTTTGAGATGCTTTACATTCTTGAATAATAAGTAAAAAAATAATAAATATAGATTTTTCTTCTCCGATTTAATTTCTCAAAGCATTGCCTTTATTTGGTGCTTTTTCAATTTATTCCCTGTGATATTGCTATATGAAAGGCTTTAATATTAGTAATATGATGCTTTTTTTGAAGTGGTATTACCAGCTTAGAAGCAAAACGTCCCAAATTTGGCAGTATCATTGTCTACTAAACAATATGTGAAATAGAAAAATGGTTATCAAAATGTACCGAAGAGATTGTAAAAATTCAAACATGCACACAAAGGCTAGAACTACAAGCTTACAAATTGTGTTGTATGAGGTTTCTTTTCTTGGCAGGGGATACTAAGATGTCTGTGTTGGATCAAACCCAGAATTTGGATAATGCCGTTAAAGCCTTATGTAATTTGATCTGAGATCTTTTGTGTTTATTTGATCATTGCAGAAGGTATGTCACTAATCCAAAGATGCACTCGTGAGAGCAAAGCTAAGGACAGGATACATAATCCTGATCCGGACAAGAGTTAGTGTCGTCAAACACTTGGTAAATAACCAAGTAACAATAAGTGCGGAGTAAGGAAAATAAGTGCGGAGTAAGGAAAATAGATGCGGAGTAAGGAATCCGGACTTATTACTCGCCCGGAGTAAGGAACTTACATACGGAGTAAGGAACTTACACACGGAGTAAGGAACTTACATACGGAGTAAGGAACTTACATACGGAGTAAGGAACTTACACACGGAGTAAGGAACTTACATACGGAGTAAGAAACTTACATACGGAGTAAGGAACTTACACACGGAGTAAGGAACTTACATACGGAGTAAGAAACTTACATACGGAGTAAGGAACTTACATGCGGAGTAAGGAAGCGCTGACACGGACTAAGGATTCTAGTACTGAATAGATACGGAATAAGCAACCACTGACACGGAGTAAGGTTCCGAGCTTCATTAACTACGGAGTAAGGAAAATTACACCGGACCAAGAAGACACTGCTCCAATGAAACCGCATTTAAAGTTATCGGCTCGTCTTGTCCCGATGTAAGAAGAATGCATTTAGAACAAGAAGAATCTTACACGTGGATCATCCGGATATGTGGACACAACCTTAATTGTATCTCGGAACTCACAAAGACACTTATACTCTTCGAATCCAAGATCTTGAGCTCCACAATCCGCAGCAGTCAAGGCAGATAGATTACCAAGGGATAGTTAGTGCGGAACGCATTCCGGAACTTCAAGTTCCAAGGTTGTCTCTTAGGAATGTTTTGTATAAATATTCATACTTATACTTCTTGTAAAAGTGAGCTAGAGCGAAGAAGTGCAAAAATAGAAAAGGCACTTGGCTAGTGTGTGAATTCAAAGTTGTAAACGAGTGTAAGAGAGTGTTTGCTTCTATTTTGTTGTAATCACTTTGTGATAATAAAACAAAATACTTCCACTATCCTGTTATCTTCCGCAGTTGATATTATCACTTAAACTAGATAAGTCTTTGTGTCTTGAGAGAAAAGAAAGAGTTCGAATAAGAGCCTATTCACCCCCCCCCCCTTTAGGCTCCAAGGGACCATCAAGTGGTATCGGAGCAAGTTCTACTTCGTTCTAAGTAGAGATCCCACTCTTTCAATCTCGAAATGGCCGAAGAAAGCGGTATGCTTTTCAACACTCGCCTTAACTCCGGAGGTGCACAGAGCCCATCCCGAATCGGCGGCAGTGAAAATGTCGATCCACCACAACCTGCTGCCGCCACCGCTTCTCAACCACCGGAGTTCGGGTTTACTCTAACGAAACCGCCCAAATTCACACCTGAGCTTTTCTCCCGGTGGAAAGCTCGCATGAAGATGTTTATGGTTTGCCATGATCATCTTATGTGGCCATGTCTTCATCAGGAGATTCCAATTCCGATGACTATCGGAGAACATGGCGTAAGGAGGCCAAAGACCGATGCTGAACTTACCAACGATGAAAGAGCCTGGCAAAGGCGCTAGTGAAAAGGCTCTGCTTATGTTACATCGTCCTTGGATTCCGAAGCTTTCCACGACGTCCAGGGCCGCACGACAAAGAAAGCCGTTTGGGACAAACCGACAATCCTCTATGAGGGAGTCGGTCCCAGATGCGAATGTGATCCGTACTCTTACGTAACTTTGAGAGTTTTAATCATAAACCGGGCGAATCACTTGAAAGCATCTATCGGAGATTCGGCAAGCTCATACTTGAATCGAAGACTGTCAATGAGCATTACTCTCAATCCCGGATCAATGACAAGTTCTTTCGCTCCTTGCCGGATCGCTACTACTCCAAACAACTCCGATGCAATCGTACAAAAATGGCAAAGTATGTTCCCCTTGAAGAACTATATGGAGAGCATGCGGACTCACGAAGTCGGGTTTAAGTACTCGACGAGAGATGAAAAAATAGCTCGGAAAGAAAAGGGGGTAGCTCTCAAAGCTACTGAATGTCTAAACATACCGAGGAATGATGATACGGACGTATCCGACAATTCCGATTCCGACGAGGAGGAGGAGATAGCCCTTCTTGTCAAATCCTTTGAGCGATTCCTACGGAAAAGCGAAAAAGGGGTCGAAGACGCTCATCATCATCGTTCCAACGGAAGGAGCGACCCGAGTCTAGTTCCCAGGAATGTTTCAACTGTGGGAAAACCGGTCACCGGGCCAAGGAATGCAGTCCAAAGCAAAGGTGGCCGAGAAAAGTGACAAGGTAAATTCTCGCCGCTCCACCTCGGATAACAAGAAGAGCAAGAGAAAGGCGCTCGTGACAAAATACATGAGTGGCTCGGAAGAAGAGGAGGAATCCTCGGATGATGAGCCGACCATTAAGCCGAACGTCTGCCTCATGGCAAATACCGAGGTACCTTCTATCTCTCGAGCTCCTGAGTAAATTAGAATCTCTTACTATTGCATGTGATCATGAAAAGAATGAGAGACTAATAATAACTCAAATGTACAAAGATATGGAAAGTCGAATAAACGTCTCGAATTTACCATTAATAGACTCGAAAAGGACGTCGGCGACTTCAGGGGGAAAGGAAGCTTGGTATCATGATCTAAGAGCTGAAAATCATCTCTTAAATACCAATCTCTCAGGCCTAAAAGTTATAGTTAAAAGACTCGAAAATGAATTGGAACAGAAAAAGAAATAAATCGTAAGTGGCTAAAATCCGGGAAATAGCCTCTACCTTTAGGACCGATCCTGACGACATTCGAGTCAAACCTGGTCTAGGTTCTGAACCATCAACCTCCATAGCTAAAGCCACCTGAGTGTCCTCCCGGATTTCACTCCTAAACTAACCAACTTATATCCTGTTAGTACATCTAAACCGTTGGATGGTTTCATTTCAGGTGGCACCATAGTTTATGATCGTGGAATCGAGGTCATTCTTGCACTTCCAAGCAAGTAGACCCGTAACTAAAGATGAAGGGAAGGTCGCGCAGTTAAAGCCAAAACCGTAGCACCCAAAAAGAAAGACAAGGCTAAGGCCGACGCATTTAGGGCCAAGAGCGCGTCACCCAAACGTAATGGATTAGGCCACGTGGAACAGAGTAGAAAATCAGAAAAATCTAAGAGACCGTATCCCTGTTTGTACTTCACATTATAGTGTCTGTTCCATCCGTAGGGAAATGGGTCATTATCACTATGAATGTTGGAGTCTATCCGATACCGGGCTTTGTAATCAATTTCAATCAAATAAAGATCAGTTTTATAAAAGGGGTTCTTCGAGCAAAACAAAATCTAAATCTAAAAGGAGTGTCTCTCCCAAGAAATCCCAAATAAAAGAAGCAATTTAAACTAACAAGTTAATGTCAACTTGGAAAGCTAAGAGTCCTAACAAAATCAAATCCGTAAATGTTGACAATATCGTCGCTCACTCTAACCGCCTGAAACAAGTTTGGGCACCAAAAGTGTAAATTGTTGTCTTTCAGGAGCATCTCTGGAATGAATTGCCGGATCACTTGAAGTTAAAGATAAATCAAAGCAAGTGGATCCTTGATAGTGGATGCTCCAGGACATATGACGGGTGACCAGACTCTACTTGTAGAAGTTAATGATAAACAAGGTCCATCCGTCTCATATGGCGACAACAAAGAAAGGTAAGACCGTCGGGTATGGCACTTTAACTAACGGCCGTGTATCAATCACTAAAGTTGCACTAGTCGAAGGTTTAAAGCATAATTTGCTAAGTGTCGAGAAACTATGTGACAAAGGATTTATCGTTTCCTTTTTTGTCCAACACCGTACAAGAAGAGAAAACTTATCCTGGAGATGTTAAGTTATCCGGATCAAGAGATGGGGACATATACTCGGTGGTCTTAAGAAATAATTCTTCGACCTGGTATGTTTCCTCACGAAAGCAACAGATGAAGATAGTTGGTTATGGCACAAGCGATGCGCACATTTGAACTTTAAGACTTTGTCTAAATTAGCATCACTTGATCTTGTCACCGGTCTACCCAAACTCAAGTTCTCCGAGACACTCTCTGTCGAGAATGCCAACTTGGTAAACGGACCAAACACGGCTTTAAGAGCAAATCGATTAACTCAATAACCGATCCTCTCTGCAACTTCTTCATATGGACCTATGTGGTCCTATATCTCGTTTCATCACTAGTCAGGGGAGATATACCCTTGTGGTTATCGATGATTTCACCAGATACACATGGGTGATGTTCCTGAAATCAAAGGATCAAACTTTTGAACATCTTGTAGATCTCTTCAACTGGATAAGCAACTCACAAGGACTGAGCATTAAATGCATTAGGAGTGATCATGGTACGGAATTTGATTTTTCCGAAATGAGATCATATTGTTCGAACAGGGGCATACAACATGACTTTTCGCGCCCCGAACCCCACAACAAAATGGGGTAGCCGAGCGCAAGAATCGAACTTTAGTTAAGCTGGTAGATCCATGTTAGCAGGGGCAATGCTTCCTCTCGCCTATGGGCTGAAGCTGTGTCCACCGCCCGCTATGTTCGAACGCAACTCTAATAAATAAATCTACCATGAAAACACCCTATGAGATGTGGAGAGGTCGAAAACCTTCAATTTCACATTTCAGAGCCTTCGGATGTACTTGCTATATACCGATCAATGGCAAAGAGACCCGAAATAAATTTGAACCAAAATCGATGATGGGATTTTTGTCGGGTACTCACTTCATAGCAAGGCTTATCGG
This sequence comes from Taxillus chinensis, assembly GCA_023512835.1. Taxonomy (NCBI): domain Eukaryota; kingdom Viridiplantae; phylum Streptophyta; class Magnoliopsida; order Santalales; family Loranthaceae; genus Taxillus; species Taxillus chinensis. The sequence goes on from CM042090.1 coordinate 33,440,373, forward strand.
GTCTTCAATAGAAAACTTTCTAAAGTTGAAGAATCTATCCATGTAACCTTTGATGAAGCTAATCTCGATTGGTCAAAAGTCTCGTCCTTCAAATTCTAATCTGGCGTCATAAACAAACGTCGATTACTCAAAGTTTATGAATATTCCCGCCACACATCCTGACCGGTATCCTGACCAACCACGTGGCATCCGCGAAACACAACGGAATTTTGTGGATGATGCTACGGATGACTCGGACTCCGGACTACCACTTAGCTCCGGACTACCACTTAGCTCCGACTACCACTTAACTCCGGACTACCACTTAGCTCCGGACTACCACTTAGCTCCGGACTACCACTTAACTCCGGACTACCACTTAGCTCCTGGACAAACTCCTGCAGATACACAAAATTCCGGAGCACCTTCAAGTCCGTCCGGACTAGTTAACACCTGAAAGAAACAAGTGTTGAAGAACCAATCGATTCATCCGTACCTCTAAATACGGAAACATCTACTCCGGACGAAGCCCAACCAGTTGATACAACTGAACCACCCAATCTGGAAGAGCTTCAAATTGTTCAAGGACAACCAACACACGCACGAATTATAGATGGACTCGAAACCATCCCTCAGATCAAGTGATTGGTGATCCTACCGTTGGTGTAAGAACAAGAGCAGCCACCTCAAACATGAGTCTTCACTCATGCTTTCTATCTCAAATAGAACCAAAGGTGGTAGATGAAGCTCTTCAGGATTCAAACTGGATAGAAGCCATGCAAGAAGAATCGAATCAATTTAAGAGAAATAATGTGTGGACCTTAGTACCAAGGCCTAAGTCTCGGCAAGTCATTGGCGTTAAATGGGTGTTCCGGAACAAACTTGATACGGATGGAATAGTAATCCGGAACAAAGCCGACTGGTAGCCAAAGGATATCGTCAAGAAGAGGGAATAGATTATGATGAAACCTTTGCTCCGGTCGCAAGACTTGAGGCAATCCGAATGTTTCTGGCGTATGCTTCATATGAAAACTTCATAGTTTATCAAATGGACGTCAAGAGCGCATTCCTGAATGGAGACCTTCAAGAGGAGGTGTATGTTGAACAACCTCCCGGCTTCATTGAACCTAAGGCAGGACATCTTGTCTACAAACTTCGAAAGCTCTATATGGTTTGAAGCAAGCTCCCAGAGCCTGGTACGACACACCTTTGTCGAATTCCTACTTGCTCATAACTTCCAAAAAGGGAAGATAGATACCACCCTATTTCTACGACAAGAGAAAGGACACACTCGATCGTACAAATATACGTGGACGATATCATTTTCGGATCAACAAATCCGAAGCTTTGTGAAGAGTTTGCTAAGTTGATGACAGGCAAGTTTGAAATGAGCATGATGGGAGAACTATCCTACTTCCTTGGAATTGAAGTCAAACAATTAAAGGAAGGAATCTTTATCAATCAGCTAAGTACACTCGCGATCTTATTAAGAAGTTTGGTATGGAAGGTTCATCTCCCGTCAAAACTCCAATGCCTGCGTGCCAAGTTAGATCCAGGATATGGACAGAGATATCAAGAATGTGACCGATTACAGAGGGATGATCGGATCCTTGCTCTATCTTACAAGAAGTCGCCCAGACATTACGTTTGCAACTTGCATTTGTGCACGATATCAGGCGAATCCCAAGGAGTCACATATGCTACATGTAAAACGGATCTTAAGGTATCTCAAAGGGACGATGAATTTGGGACTCGGTACTCAAAGGAGTCCAACTTCACCTTATCAGGTACTACGATGCCGACTTCGTTGGATGTCGCATCGACAGGGAAAAGCACAAGCGGTACGTGTCGGTTTCTTGGAAATAGATTGATCTCATGGTTCAAGAAAGCGGAATTCCGTATCAACCTCTACTGCTGAGGCGGAATATATCGCTCGCTGGAAGTTGTTGCGCATGCCTACTTTGGATGCAAAGTCAACTTACCGACTACGGATTCAACATGTCCTCTATTCCACTTTACTTGTGACAACACTAGTGCAATTGCCATCAGGAACAATCCTGTCATGCATCCTAAGACGAAGCACATTGAGGTCAGGTATCACTTCATACGCGATCATGTTCTTAAAAAGCATATTTCACTGGAACATGTTGCCACCGAAGATCAATTAGCAGACATATTTACAAAGCCTCTCCTGATGCGAGGTTTTCTGAACTACTCTTCCAACTAGGTATGCTCGACTTCTCTCGCATAGTTTCTCATTTAAATTTCACAACAAGATATTCTCTCACAAACCATGCATTGTATGTTTATCGAAAGTAGTAGAAAAGACCGCATTGCTGATCATACTTACTGACTCCACGGTTCCATGTTTCGATGTTAATCTCAACCTCATAATGGGAGGATGCTTGCGTTTCCCGATGAAGTCGTTTAAAGCTAACATAATTACAGTTTATATGATTTACCTCAATCGGATTCATGATCTTCATATCCATTAATCACCACATGATCAAAGCATGTTCATTTAGATTACTCCATTAACGTGCATAGTTGAAGGAGTGAAATGGGCTAGCTTGGAATGCCTGGTGGATGAATACACAAACGCATTCCGATCAGCCAAGTATAGTCTTCCAATAAGATGGACAGTGCTGAACTACAAATTGGAACGGTCAACCGAGAGGATTGCACAATCTACGGGGAGAAAAATGCTTTATATTTTATTCAAGAATACCCCCGTATATGTCTCATGACCTTTTTCCTTGACCGTCTATCCGAGGGGAGCTTTTCATTGAGAGGATTAAATGATCTACGGGGGAGCAAGCAATGAACCCCTAATATGTCTCGGATTCTCCCTTCTCTACGCTATTACTTCTGGATCTGACTGGACATGCTGTTTTAAATCGGAAAAGTGGCATGTGTGGATGTATGTTCTTCCTTCAACCATGCATTTTAATCGATTAATCATCTCGCATTCTTTTGACATGTGTTCACCTTTTCATCTCACACTCATGAATCCTAATGAAGCCAAATCATTTGACCTTTAATTAATCTTAGCTACGCTCGGTCAAGACGGTTTCGTTATGTTGACCTATATGAACCTGTGTATTGCTATCCGACATATGCCCTGATTCAAGAATATTGATCACTTTCACGTTGCGTACGTCTACTACATTCTTAGCCATGCATGAGTTCTCGTTTCTTATTAGTTCGGATTATGTTGTTTTTCACTGATTATCTTCTCTAATCCGTACTAATCCTTGCCTGTTAAGCTTGCGTTTCCCGACTGAAGTCGTTTAAAGCTAACATAATTACAGTTTATATGATTTACCTCAGTCGGATTCATGATCTTCATATCCATTAATCATCACATGATCAAAGCATGTTCATTTAGATTACTCCATTAACGTGCATAGTTGAAGGAGTGAAATGGGCTAGCTTGGAATGCCTGGTGGATGAATACACAAACGCATTCTGATCAGCTTCAAGTATAGTCTTCAATAAGATGAGATAGTGTTGAACTACAAATTAGAACGGTCAACCGAGAGGATTGCACAATCTACGGGGAGAAAATGCTTTATATTTTATTCAGGAATACCCCCCGTATATGTCTCATGACCTTTTTCCTTGACCGTCTATCCGAGGGGGAGCTTTTCATTGAGAGGATTAAATGATCTACGGGGAGAAGCAATGAACCCCTAATATGTCTCGGATTCTCCCTTCTCTACGCTATTACTTCCGGATCCATTTGGACATGTTGTTTTAAATCGGACAAGTGGCATGTGTGGATGTATGTTCTTCCTTCAACCATGCATTTTAATCGATTAATCATCTCGCATTCTTTTGACATGTGTTCACCTTTTCATCTCACACTCATGAATCCTAATGAAGCCAAATCATTTGACCTTTAATTAATCTTAGCTACGCTGTTCAAGCAAGACGGTTTCGCTATGTTGACCTATATGAACTGTGTATTGCTATCCGACATATGCCCCGATTCAAGAATATTGATCACTTTCACGTTGCGTACGTCTACTACATTCTTAGCCATGCATGAGTTCGTTTCTTATTAGTTCGGATTATGTTGTTTTTCACCGATTATCTTCTCTAATCCGTACTAATCCTTGCCTGTTAAGCTTTTGTATTTTCGGGATATCTTTATTTAGCTACAGGTTCAGATTTTCTTTGCAACCATATTGATAAATCCAGTCCATAGTCTCGGATTTGAAGTGTTGTGGTACTTCTCTTCTCTTTGACTTATTGATCGCAAAGGAATCTACTCTACATTCTCACCAAACTCGTTTACGACGGACAAGGTCTATTATTCATCCGGGATACTCTTTCACGAATATTATTAACTCCGGATGAGTGTCGGCTCTTTCCTCCGGACTCCCGACTTTGTTCAATTGTGACAATCCACGTATACTCATATGTCGCATGCTTTTGAGGAGGAATAATGATGATTCATTAAATGCATATCTCGGGTTGCACACACACTTCTCTGGATGGCAACCAGCTGTAATCTCTACTTGGTCATGCGGTCTCCACGACATCGTTTTATTCGGAGACGCCTCGATATCCGGACAAATGACATCGGCATGTCGCGCGGGTCCCCACCTCACTCCCACATTCCTAGACCCGCCGACATTTGCGGACTCGGTCTTATATGTTCCGATCATTCTGCGAAGCACGAGTATTGCTCATTTCAAATCCCTAACCCTCTCGTTGCTCCTTCTACCGTCAAGACCTCACCTTTCCTCTTTTCCTTCCCATCAAATCTGCCATGGCACCCAGACCTTTCTTTCCGGCGTTACTCCTGGCCATCTAGTTGATTGGAATGTTGTTTCGATCCTCCGGATTGGTTTCTCCAGCCTTCGCCCTCTTCTTGAAGCCTCGCACATACTCAACCTGGTCTCCAATCCCATCGATCTTCTTATCGATGACATTCTTGAGTATTACCAACGGATTCGCCGCACCAAAGATTCCATAACCTCTTATGTCCGCGGTGAATCCATCGTCATCACTCCGTCTGTTCTCCGCGCTGCTCTCCACCTTCCTCTTGGTGAACCACGTCCGGATGCCGATCCGATGGCGGCTTCTATGGGGTGCACGAACAAGGGGAAGGAATACAAGGTGAAATCCTTCCAGGGTCGCTATCGATGTATGGCGACTATTCTAAGTCGATGCCATCGGCTCGCACATCGCCCCTGGACTCGGTTCCGTATGATCTTCTACTGGCCATGTACGGCGTCTTTTGAAGGTCTTCCAATGGATTGGGGGATGTTCTTATTTCGCTTGCTGCTGATCGGTCACAAAAACCATTCCTATGGGCGCATCCTCAGCATTGTCTTCCGGCATCTTCGTCCGGACCATTTCGCCCAAGTTGATGCTGTCTCGTTTCCCTCGCTCTTTATCTTCGTCACCTTACGCCGGATGGAAACATGATCGCCCGCCGACCCATCGTAGCTCTCCGCACTCTCCCCGCGCGCGAACAACAAGGCAGCTCACGGTGACCCCTCCGACGCCCAAGCCCCCGAGGTCGGTTCGGACACCGATCCTCCCGGATTCGGTCCGTAGCCGCGCCCTCCCACTCACGGGCTTCCCAACCAAGCGTCCGTGCTGAACCGTCCGAGGTTGCGGGGCCCTCTCGGCGCGCGGCGTCGAGAGCTGTTTCCTCGGCCCCTCTCGCTGCTGATGTCCCCACTCCCCTCCACATCCGCTATAGCCGCCGCGGTTGATACCGCCGTTGCCGCCGCCACCGCTGATGTCCCGGCCGCTTCTCCCGAAGCCCCCTTGCCTCCTCTACCTCAACCCCGAGATTACCTTGACCATCTCTCCGCCGTCACCTTAACGGACCTCTGGCTCCGTTTCAGCCTAGCCCACACCTCTTCCATTCCTGACACCGATCTCCGGGTATTTTACACCCGCAATACCCAATCCCCGGAGACTATGATCATCCGGAATCTGACCACGGCTTTCTTACGCCGGCTGCCATTCCCGATGTGTCGTTCCCTACACCCTCCGGCCCGGCCTGCTACCCGAAGTCCCTCTACCGCTAAGGTGGGCCCTCTTCTCCTGCTGCCGCGATTCCCGTAGTTGACTTGTCCGGTCAAAGCGGGTCTCTTGCTCCGGATGCCTCCAATGCTCCGGATGCCTCCGAAGCTCCGGATGCCTCGATGCTCCGGATGCTCCTCTTCTTCTTCTTACTCCTGCGGACTCCTCTGCCCACCGCACTCCTGCTCCCCGTTCATGCGGGGGAGTCCTCCAAAGCTCCAGAGTTAGCCCTTGGGCGTGCCTCTTTGGCACGGTCCACTCCGATGCCGTGCTTTCCGCTCACCGGGACCGCCATGCTCACGCTCAAAGCGCCCAAATTTCCGCCATCGTCGCCAAAGTTGATGCCCTCGGCGCCCAACTACTCTCCGCCCTCACCGACTCCTCCACTTCCATTGAGCAGAAAATGGATCTTGTCGCCACCTCCGTTCATTCACTCTCTACTTCCTTCGCGGATTTGGCGCATACGATGGCTCGTCCTCCCGTTGCTTCCCGGCGATCCGCCAAACCGGGGAGAAAGTGTCATCCGATCCGTCTACTCCTTCGCCCCACAACCATCATCCCGGACCGAGAAGCGGCCCGCCACTTCGGTGCTTCAGGGAGTTCAAATTCCCAAACGAAGCCGCTTCTCTCAACCAAGCTCCTCTACCGCACCTCCAGCTCCTCCTCCATCCTCCTCATCCGCAGCCTAATACCTTCCTCCCATCCTATGCGGAGTTTGACCCCTCCGATGCGGATGGAAGCTTGCGCAAGGCAATGAAAGCCTATCTTTGCGTCTTCTGCGAGAGAAGATGTCTTTCCGAAATGTATCCTTTCTCTCCGGCCGACATTCGGACTCTTTGTTCGGAGAAAGGACTCTTTACTACGAAGACATTGACAACTTCTCGAGGGTCGCTAAGATGGAGATGAGGTCGTTTCCATCTCTTTACGAAGATGGGCACTTGTTTGAAGTTCTCGCCATGTTGGAATGAGGGCTATCTTCCCAGGTGGAGTTAATTCAGACTTACATCGACGGAACTCGTCAAGATAGCAAGCCATGGAAAACTCTCTCAACCATCCTCATTCCGTACGGATCATGTCGCCACACTTCATGATGGCTGTCTTCATGATTCAATCCAAGCAGATGATTCTCATTGATTCTCATCAGATTGTGGAGCACTTCGTTAGGAAGAATCAATGGGAACCTCTGTGTCTCGTACTAACCGAAGCCGTGAAGAAAGCCGGACTATATGAAGAGTTGGGTATCACACCCCTGCGCTCTATCGAGAAACTCAAGGCGACATTCCTGGGCAAGAAGCAAGTGCCACAACAACTGGATGGAGATAGTCAGGGAGCCTTTGTTTGTCATTTCATCAAATCGTTCTTAACTGTGGACAAACATTGGAGCCAACACTCCACCTTTACGATGCAGCAGACAATGGAGCTAAGAGAGAAGGCGGCAACTATGATCTTCAAGTATAGTAAGCCTTATGTACCTTAGTGAAAAATCTGTATTAAGGCTGATTTGTATTTAGTTGCTGATCAATGAAATTGGTTGTGGTGTATATTCCGTATGATATTCGTTTGCATCGCTTACCAGATCAGATTACAAAGGGTTTTAGGCATATCCATAATTGGGGGAGATTGTTGGATCAAACCCAGAATTTGGATAATGCCGTTAATGCCTTATGTAATTTGATCCGAGATCTTTTGTGTTTATTTGATCATTGCGAAGGTATGTCACTAATCCAAAGATGCACTCGTGAGAGCAAAGCTAAGGACAGGATACATAATCCCGATCCTGGACAAGAGTTAGTGTCGTCAAACACTTGGTAAATAACCAAGTAACAATAAGTGCGGAGTAAGGAAAATAAGTGCGGAGTAAGGAAAATAAGTGCGGAGTAAGGAAAATAGATGCGGAGTAAGGAATCCGGACTTATTACTCGCCCGGAGTAAGGAACTTACACACGGAGTAAGGAACTTACATACGGAGTAAGGAACTTACATACGGAGTAAGGAACTTACACACGGAGTAAGGAACTTACATACGGAGTAAGAAACTTACATACGGAGTAAGGAACTTACACACGGAGTAAGGAACTTACATACGGAGTAAGAAACTTACATACGGAGTAAGGAACTTACATGCGGAGTAAGGAAGCGCGACACGGACTAAGGATTCTAGTACCGAATAGATACGGAATAAGCAACCACCGACACGGAGTAAGGTTCCGAGCTTCATTAACTACGGAGTAAGGAAAATTACACCGGACCAAGAAGACACTGCTCCAATGAAACCGCATTTAAAGTTATCGGCTCGTGCTGTCCCGATGTAAGAAGAATGCATTTAGAACAAGAAGAATCTTACACGTGGATCATCCGGATATGTGGACACAACCTTAATTGTATCTCGGAACTCACAAAGACACTTATACTCTTCGAATCCAAGATCTTGAGCTCCACAATCCGCGGCTCCAAGGCGGATAGATTACCAAGGGATAGTTAGTGCGGAACGCATTCCGGAACTTCAAGTTCCAAGGTTGTCTCTTAGGAATGTTTTGTATAAATATTCATACTTATACTTCTTGTAAAAGTGAGCTAGAGCGAAGAAGTGCAAAAATAGAAAAGGCACTTGGCTAGTGTGTGAATTCAAAGTTGTAAACAGAGTGTAAGAGAGTGTTTGCTTCTATTTTGTTGTAATCACTTTGTGATAATAAAACAAAATACTTCCACTATCTGGTTATCTTCCGGTTGATATTATCACTTAAACTAGATAAGTCTTTGTGTCTTGAGAGAAAAGAAAGAGTTCGAATAAGAGCCTATTCACCCCCCCCCCCTTTAGGCTCCAAGGGACCATCAGTCTGCAAACGTACATGTGCACAAAGGCCAGAACTACAACCTAATTGTGCTTATAATCCATTTGTTTTGCTTAATAACGCCCCCCTCTAGCTGTAGCGCAAAATAATAGGTAGAAAAGAACCCAACCAGTGTATTTGCAATCATATTAATATCAATCCATTCTTTTTATAATGCAGTGACAGAGGATGAGTGAAACGAGATTACATATTAAATGAGTGAAATGCTAGATACAAAAAAAAAATTACATAAACAAACGCCCGAATGGAGCAAAAAAAAAAAAAAAACAAGTAAAACAAGCCGCAAGACAGAATTGCTGCACCTCCATGATAGAAAATAATTAAAGATCCAAAGTTACTCATAATTAGTCAAGTGTGTAAAAGGCTATTAGATGACTGCAAATATTTTAGGCTATCAGATGACTGCCTAGATAGTTCTACGCAACAATTACAACTTGCACACCAAGAAGCTTAAATTTGATAAAAATCAGATAGCGTTGAAGAAGATTGGATAAATCAAGAAGTTCAAATTTGCTGTAAATTGGGTGGCTCTAGTTTCCAGATCAACCTTGACGGTGGTCAAAGGCGTGGACGATTGGTTTTTCCGGTCAATTCGTCCATCACCGGAGTCGACGGGATGGGGGTGCGCTCGGGTGGCTCTAGTTTCTAGATGAACCTCGACGGTGGTCGAAGGCATGGACGACTGGTTTTTTCGGTCAATTCGTCCATCACCGGAGTCAACGAGACAAGGGTGCGCTGTGAGAGAGAAGGGTGGAAGATCCTTCCCTTCAACCGGGCAGAAGGAGACAACATGGGATTTGGGCTGGTGATTTCGTCGGAGAATTTGGAGAGGGAGTGTGTCAGGGGGATCGAGTGTCACGACCCGAGCAGCGTGGTGTTGGCGGGATGTTTCTTAGTGGCACGATTCAGGAATGGATTCGTGCTACGTAAAAGAGAGGGGTTGGTTGAAAGCGTAGACGGTGCGCAATGAAGGTTCCAGCGGTTCGTGGAGGAGAACGGATGGAACCCCTTCGGAGTTCGGACGTGCCGACCCGGTTGAATGCGGGGAGCACGCCGCTAGTCGAGGACTTGACGTTGAAGAAGGGATTTGGCCATCCTTACACAAACTAGTCGGGAACTAGAGCCGTTCTCCTGATGAGCCCGGTGGCGGCGAAACCGGTCACGTGCGCTTCAACCCTCAAAGGCTAAACTTAGCGGACCGTGGATAGAGAAGCTAAGTGCCGCAAGGGGTTGAGAGGCGCAAGAAATCTGACCCTGTGACAAGTGGTATCAGAGCCGAACCGGCCCGTATCCTGAAGACTCGCCGAGCACTCTCGCGAGTAGCGTGATCCCAAGGTGGGAGCTCACAGAGGTGAGTCGACTGATAGTGTCTTGCACGCCTTGCATCCATAGAGTTGGAGTATCCTAGAGTGTGATACAGAGTTGGGCAAGGGAGTACGAAGGAGCGCGTCGGAGCGATCTTGGAAGCCTCCTATCCTTTGGACATTGGGCGAGTGGGGCGAGCATCTTGGTAAAGGTGTTGCAACCTGCAGGGAAGCGATGTCCAAGCTGTTGACATTGGGCGAGTGGGAGGGCGTCGAGGTAACGATGCCATCGCCTGCGGGGAAGCGATGTCAACAAGCGCAACGAGGACGTTGCGAGGATTGGGTGGAGGAGAATGTCACGACCCGAGCAGCGTGGTGCTGGCGGGACGTTTCTTAGTGGCACGATTCAGGAATGGATTCGTGCTACGTAAAAGAGAGGGGTTGGTTGAAAGCGTAGACGGTGCGCAGCGGAAGGTTCCAGGCAGTTCGTGGAGGAGAACGGATGGAACCCCTTGGAGTTCGTACGTGCCGACCCGGTTGAATGCGGGAGCACGCCGCTAGTCGAGGACTTGACGTTGAAGAAGGGATTTGGCCATCCTTACACAAACTGGTCGGGAACTAGAGCCGTTCTCCTGATGAGCCCAGTGGCAGGGCGAAACCAGTCTACGTGTGCTTCAACCCTCAAAGGCTAAACTTAGCGGACCGTGGATAGAGAAGCTAAGTGCCGCAAGGGGTTGAGAGGCGCAAGAAATCTGACCCTGTGACAAGTGGTATCAGAGCCGAACCGGCCCGTATCCTGAAGACTCGCCGAGCACTCTTGCGAGTAGCGTGATCCCAAGGTGGGAGCTCACAGAGGTGAGTCGACTGATAGTGTCTTGCACGCCTTGCGTCCATAGAGTTGGAGTATCCTAGAGTGTGATACGAGTTGGGCAAGGGAGTACGAAGGAGCGCGTCGGAGCGATCTTGGAAGCCTCCTATCCTTTGGACATTGGGCGAGTGGGGCGAGCATCTTGGTAAAGGTGTTGCAACCTCGCGGGGAAGCGATGTCCAAGCCGTTGACATTGGGCGAGTGGGAGGGCGTCGAGGTAACGATGCCATCGCCCACGGGGAAGCGATGTCGACAAGCGCAACGAGGACGTTGCGAGGATTGGGTGGAGGAGAATGTCACGACCCGAGCAGCGTGGTGCTGGCGGGACGTTTCTTAGTGGCACGATTCAGGAATGGATTCGTGCTACGTAAAAGAGAGGGGTTGGTTGAAAGCGTAAACGGTGCGCAGCGGAAGGTTCCAGGCAGTTCGTGGAGGAGAACGGATGGAACTCCTTCGGAGTTCAGACGTGCCGACCCGGTTGAATGCGGGGAGCACGCCGCTAGTCGAGGACTTGACGTTGAAGAAGGGATTTGGCCATCCTTACACAAACCGGTCGGGAACCGGAGCCGTTCTCCCGATGAGCCCAGGGCGGGCGAAACCAGGCTACGTGCGCTTCAACCCTCAAAGGCTAAACTTAGCGGACCGTGGATAGAGAAGCTAAGTGCCGCAAGGGGTTGAGAGGCGCAAGAAATCTGACCCCGTGACACGAGGGAGAGGGCGCCGTGTGGGTAGATTGGTGACTTTTTTTTTTATTCTCAACTTTTTTTCAAAACGATAACTTTTTATTTTATCGTAAAAGAAAACCACTATTGAAGATCCATGCTCGGCTGCTGGGCTGTTATTAGGTTTTTGTTTTTGATTTATTTTCAAAATAGAGAAGAGGGAAGTGTTTGATGGTGACGGCTGATGGCGTAAGCTTATTAAACGATATTACGAGCAGCGTTTTTGTGATTATTTTTAATGGTGAATTGATGATGTGTACGATCAAATTGATTTAGCCGTATTGCGGATAAAGGGAAAATCGAACTCAAATCCGTTTTTTCCAACGCTGGCTTCTCAAGTGCCTACGGAAAGGAAATTAGCTCGATGCACTGGATAATTACCGGCATCGAAAATGACTATATAATGCTGTAAACCTCCAAAAAACCCTAGATATTGGTCTCCTTGTTCCCGAAGCTTCAATTTTGCAGTAGAAATGTCGACCTTGGCAACGATTCTGCGCAGGTCCGCTGCTTCCGCCGCTCCTTTCGCCCGTCGCTTCACTGCCACCCGAGTGATCGTCACCCCTGCGCTTTTCAGCTCCTTGAATGGCACATCGCCTTCGGCGTTTACTGGAGAGACTCGCCGCTTCTGCACCGCCGTGAAAGTCTCGAAGCCCAGCTCTGACGAGTCTCTCCTCCGTGTCATTGAGTCCGAGATCAATTGCGCCGCTGAACTCGAAGGACAAGAGGTAAGTTTTTCTCCTTTTTATATTCCTTATTTCGGTATCGCGCGTGCTCGAGAGTGGCAAGAATGAGTCTTTGGGGCTGTATTATTTCCAAAATCTGTTCATTCATGTTTGTCCACGATGAAATGTTGCGATTTTATGTCTATTAAGGATGTCCGGTGAGGGTGAACTAGGGCTTGCTCTGCTCTAGTGTGCATTTCATTACGTTTCATTGTTATAATATATAGGCGATCGAAATGGAGTTGTTTAATTATGCGAAATGTGTTCATGAAAAATTGTAAACTTTGATATAAGGGAAACCATGTTGTTTCATTACGTGAGTGAATAAATGAGATAAAGGAGGTGCTTATTATTAAGCACCTAAAATTCTACCTATCACTATTTGTATTGATAAATAATTTTTATGAACTTAGATTTTTTTGGTAAAAATATTAAAAGAAAAAATATTGGTACTTTGGGCATTTTAAAGAATGATCAGCGCTTGTTCGTATGGTCTACGCCTACCTTTAATTTGTGGTATAATTAAGTTTGCAGTTTCTATTTTCTATGAATGCTGTAAGTTAGTATCTAGAGGAACCTCCAGCATTTCTTCGAAGTACTACTTTGAGTTTCTTCTCTATTTACCATTTTAAGGGTGTGGTTTGGAGAGCTTATCTATGCTTATAAGCCTCTACCTTGTCTTTGAAAACTAAAAGGTTCTTTTAAAAAAATGTTGATATGGATAACGGATTTTTATGTTTCTGCAAATAATAATAATAATACTAATAACAACATTCCAAAAACACCTCCTTATTCTCCAACCATAGAGAAATTAATTTTTTACACAAGTTACTGAATAGTCAGAATGCTTTTCACCTTTTCCCCAATATTATTGTCCTCCCTATTAAAAATACTGGATTTTGTAATTCTCTTCTCCAAAATGGAATCCTGCTTGCTCACCTTCCATTTTTGAATCAATTAGGAACTAAGAAATTAAAGAACTTCTTTTCTTTTGTTGAATGGATGTATTAAGCTCGTTGAGTTACTTTTTAAAAAAAAAATCAGTTGCTTTGATTTGTTATGTACAATAATGCTGAAAAATATCTGATTGTATTTTTATGATATATTGATGTATAAGAAAATATTGTACAAGAAGCAAAATCAAACCCAAATTCTTTTTGTGAAGAGTACATATCAGTATATAATAAATTTGAGTCTAGGTTAACTGTTACTCATCTTTTACTTGTGGCCAAGTCCTTTGTTTACATTTGTCTGACTAGCAAGCACTCGTGATGATGTTTTTGGGTGACCCTTTTAAGGTTTTGGAGACTCCAGCGAATTTCCCTTTTGAGATTCAGGACAATCCTGGACTGCAAACTATAAGCCTGACCAGAGAATACGAAGGTGAACTCATCAAAGTTGAAGTTCACGTGTCTAATCTTATTACTGGGGATGAAGATGATGACAATGCCGATGGTGAAATTGAGAAGGGAAATGAATCCAGTATCCCATTGGTTGTACGTGTTTCTAAGAAGAGTGGTGGGAAGTGTTTAGAGTTTGGTTGCACCGCTTTTCCAGATGAGATTGCCATAGACAGCCTGACAATCAAAAACCCAGAAAATCGTGATGATCAGATTCCATACGAGGGGCCCGACTTCAAGTAAGTTCTGAAATTTATGTGACTTGTGTCGTGGACTTTTATGGAAATTGTGCTTTCCTTGAGGTTTTCTAAGCAATTGAAATCCCTAACTTGCCCCTCAACATTTTTACAGTGACTTGGATGAGAACTTGCAGAAGGCCTTCATGAAATACCTCGAGATAAGGGGAATCAAGCCCAGCACTACCAACTTCTTGCACGAGTACATGCTAAACAAGGACAGCAGAGAGTATTTGGTGTGGCTGAAGAACGTGAAGAATTTCATTCAGAAGTAATGATTCTCTCCTTCAACTATTTGGGTAATGGAAGTATTCTGTGAACTTAAGTTCTTATCTATTGGCCGCAAATAGGAATCTTAAAATCCTTTTTTGGGTGGACAATATGTAAGTCTTTAGCTGTGGTAGTAGATGGTTTTGTTCGGATGTCACTTTGTTTCCCCCTATTTTGTTTTTTGTCCTCCACTGGGTTGAAGTCTTCGCCCTATTTAGGAGAAACGGTCATGATTTATATGATGTATGCTGGAAACGTTTTATGAATCAAGGTTATATTGAAGAAACACGTACATTCTCTTGCCTGAAATTTCGGGCACTACGCTTAAACAAAACTTAGGTGATTGTTTATGAATGAAAAGCCAATTACTTAATTGTGAACACAACCTTGAATTGATGTGGATTGTAATTTCGTAACCGTTTTCCAGCACACAGTAAGAAGTCGTGTACACGCAATATATTTGTTACAAACTACTGTCCACCAGAGGCATAACTAAATGTGTTTAGATCCTCAACCATTACTGATGATGTAGTGTGTCAAAATGGTATTGATGTTTTTTTTTAAAATTTTATATTAAAATAACATAGTTTTGATATAAAATGTATCATGTAATAATTGTGATAATTGTGGAGGATTTTAATTCCAACTAAACTGTGTCTGCAAATTTAAAGTCACTCTAGTACTTGTAAAGAGAAAGTTGACATCAAAGCTAACCAAAATATGATTTACAATGTATTGTGTGCGAGCAATATAACTCAAGAACTCCATCCTTTTTTTCTTCTGCCTTTGGCTTGTTTGGGGGTGCCTCTCCTCGATCTCTTAGCATGTGCTTAGAGGCTACTAATGGCAATGCTTATATATAGAGAGAGTTTTGCTGAAATGAAAACGTGATATTAATTTCTTATTATAAGAATTTTAATTTGAATCATTAAATGTTATAACTCATGGTTCAGTTTAGACTTTCATTTAACTGTACAGTTAAATAAAAGTCTAATTTGAATCTTTAAAATTGGATGTGACGGTCTAGATTAAACGTTCTCATGAGGTGACCTCACATCCTCTATGTATCATGACTTTTTCTCTTTTTCCCTCTCTCTCTCAATATATGTGTGTGTCATTACAAAACTTAAATATAAGTTCACAAAAAAATATTAGGAAAACAAAATTCTTTTTTTTTTTATTAATTTTCTTATGTTAAATTTATACATTGTAATAGTACCAATATAAGAACAAACAGCACAAACATCAAATATCATAATAACACAAACTCAAATTGACAATATATTAAATAGCTTAAATATCAATTCATGTATTTTAAAATTTTCTAAATAAAAAAATCTAATAGTTAAAATACAATTGAATAGCATAATAGCATAATATTAAATTATCAATTAGTAAAAAGTAAAAATAAATTTACGAAGTAATCAGAATTTGAAAAAAAACAATCGATGAATACCGATTTAATTGGATCAAGATTAAAATGAATGAAATATGAAGTATGGAATATATACTTTTTTTTCTTTAATTTGTAATTATAATTTTATTTTTAAATGTTGCAATTTTTAATTATAACTTCTTTTTCTTTTTTAATGTGAATTTAATTTTTAACTATATATATATATATATTAAAATGTCACTGCATACCCTGAATTGTATTTAGCCGCCTGTTCCAATCGCGCCATGTGAACTACGTTGCGCGGCTATGGTTGCACATAGCATGTTTGTTTTATAAATTATCCTTTTAGACATATACACCGAAATAATAAATAAATCTTCCGAGGGAGGTCTTTGTGGGAGTAGATGGCTCTCTCATCACCCCGCCCCCTTTTAGTATTTTGCATTTCATGACAATAAATGCAAATTACTAGGCATGATTAGTAGGGCTGTAAATGAACCAAACGTTCATGAACAAGCTCGCGTTCGGCTCAGTAAAAAATCATTTATGTTCATTCGTTGAGGAATAGTAACGTTCGTGAATATCATTGTTATATTCGTGAACATGTTCGCAAACGTTCACAAACAATATTTACGAATAGTTCGTTAATATCGATCGTGTTCGTGAAAATTATTTGTAAACAAGAGATTGATAAATCAATTAATATGTATAAAAGTTGTTTTATTAAATATAAATATATTTTTATTAATATAATATAATAAACATATACTTTTATATTATTATTAAATAAAAAATATATGTTTTGATTT
Organism: Taxillus chinensis; assembly: GCA_023512835.1. Lineage (NCBI taxonomy): Eukaryota > Viridiplantae > Streptophyta > Magnoliopsida > Santalales > Loranthaceae > Taxillus > Taxillus chinensis. The sequence goes on from CM042090.1 coordinate 33,456,982, forward strand.
ATTTGTTTACTATTATTATTATTATAAAATTTTAATAAACTATAAATAGCAATTATTTGAACATATTAAGCAAAGATAACACAACCTAATAATTAATTAATTATACTTTTTTGGATAAGTTTATAGTATAGATTCTTTTCACAGACTTTTATGATTTTATAATTGTGTTCGTAAGCGTTCGTAAACGTTCGTGAACAGTTCGTGAACATCATAATTTAAGGCTCGTGTTCGGTTCGGTTTGTTAATGAATAGTAATAAACATGTTCGAACACCTTACTACTCGGCTCGACTCAATTCGTTTACAGCCCTAATGATTAGCCCATCTTAAACGTTTTTGGAGAAACGTATAAAAGTAGAGCACACGAAAGATATCTTATCTGTAAATCATCCCTATAAATGAATGCTAAAATCGTCAACTACATAAATTTTGTTTTGCTCACATTGCCATTTACTAGTCTATATGATCAACAAGTATGTACATAAAATTTTAACATATGCATCTTTCGTTAAACTCAAGAATGAGAAATAGAAAGCAATTGTAGAAAAAACTTTGATTTATTCACCTCAATAATAGCTAATAAATAGCCTTACAGAAAAAGAAAAAATAACTTCTTATGATTTTATAGATCCTATAATCGTGGGCACTACTACCATGTTCAACATTTCAAAATAGGAAAGAGCAAACGTGTTCCTCATATTTCGAGAGGAATTATTATGCACTACGAGATTAAAACACACGAACCTAAAGAAAAGGAAATCAGTTTTATCAAATCTTCCCTTAAACTGACCATGATCAAAAGTTCAGTTTACCCCAGGTTTTTCATAAACTCCCAACAAACTTTGCATTTTTAGAAAAACCTCAAGCTGTAAAGGTTTTGTAAGAACATTTGCAACTTGATCTCTTGTTGAACATTGGATCAGCTCTGCAACTCCATCTTTGATGAGATCTCATAGGAAATGAAAACGTACATCTATATACTTGCTCCGACCATGCAACATAGGATTTTTTGAGAGTTTGATTGTTGAGATGTTATCACAGTATATCATTGTTGGATGACTCTGTTTTTGATTGAGACCTTTCAAAATTTTCTTAGCCACATAACTTGACAAGAACTTGATGCAGCAACTATGAACTCTACTTCAGTAGTAGATAGACTGACCACTGGTTGTTTTTTTGATGACCAAGATACAACTTTTGAATTCCATAAAAACATATGGCCTAAGGTGCTTTTTCTATCATCCTAATCACTTGCATAGTCAATGTCAGTATACCCAAAAAGCTCCTCTCATTCTCCCTTCACGTAGAATAGTCCACAACTGGCTGTTCCTTTCACATATCTTAGAACTCTTTTTGCAGCTAACAAATGGTACTCAGTGGGACGCTCCATATACCTACTAATGAGGCTAACACTAATCATCAAATCTGGACGGGTGGTTGTTAAGTACATGAGGCAGCCTACTATTTGCTTGTAAATTATACTATCAATTGTAGTTCCCTTTCCATCTTTTTTGAGTTTGAAGCCAAGATCTATCGGATTGTGTACTGGATTACACTGACCCATTTTGAACCTTTCCAGAACCTCAAGAGCATATTTTTGTTGAATAATAAAAATACCATCTATCCTTTGCAGCACTCTAATCCCCAAGAAATACCTCATTCTTGCAAGATCAATAATGTCAAATTCATCCATCATGGATTTCTTAAATTGTTCAAACATCATATGATCCTTGCCAGTGAACATGAGATCATCAACATAAAGGGCAAACAATTAAAATTTTACCTTCCTATGCAGTTTTGATGAACAAAGTATGCTCATAAGGACATTTAGTGAATCCTTCTTTAATGAAGTATGCCTCAATGCGACTATAACATGCTCCTGGGGCCTGTTTGAGTCCATATAATGCCTTCTTTAGTCGATAGACCTTGGATTCTTGCCCTTTCTGTTCGTATCCTGGAGGCTGTTCCACTAGAACTTCTTCTTTTATTTCTCCATGCAAAAAAAAAAAGATTTAATGTCAAGCTGATAAATAATCCATCCTTTTTGTGCCGCAAGCGCTATGATGATTCAGATGGTGTCTAAATGAGCCACTGGTGCAAATACTTCAGCGTAATCAATTCCATGTTGCTGGCAATATCCCTTTGCAAGTAATTGACCTTTATACTTGTTGACTTCCCCATGCTCATTGAAGTTTGTCTTAAAGATCCATTTGACACCATCAGTTTTACCTCCTGGGGGCATTGCTACTAATTCCCATGTATCATTTTTCTCTGTAGCTTGCATTTCTTGATCCATGGCTTGTCTCTATTTTTCAGATTTTATGGCTTCTTCAAATGTTACAGGATCTCCATCTGCAATTAATAATGCCAGATGTGTATCAATTTCGTCATCTAAGAGCTCTTGGCTAGATACATAGTCTCTCATCTAGCTTGGTGGCCTCCGAGCTCGATAGTCGGGTGGTGGATGAGTATGAGCAACCATTCTTCTAGTTTCACCTAGAGTCCCTTCACTTTGATCTGTTGGCCCTTCATTTCCTTCTGACTCATCAGCCACTTTATGATTTTCTTCTTCTATATCAACTAGTGTAGTTTGCTGATGAGTTTCTTCTTTCCAGGTTCATTGCTTATCTTCTTCAAACACAAGATCTCGGATGATAATAATTTTATTAGAAATAGGATAAAATAATCTATATGCTTTAGATTCCTCACTTACGCCAAAAAAAACACATTTAAGACTTTTAGGATCTAGCTTCACCCATTTGTTGTTGGTATGTGCAAATGAGAAATGCTGCCAAAAATCTGAAAGTGATTCACGAATGGTTTAATACCAGTCCACACTTCCTCAGGTGTCTTGCTTTTCACAACAAGAGTTGGGCATCGATTCAGCACATGTATCGACCAATTTATAGCTTTAGGCCAGGAAATTTTTGGAACACCTCTTGCTGACAGTATACATCGCACCATATTCATAATGGTGCTATTCTTTTGTTCTGCGACGTCATTCTGTTGAGGTGTGTAGGTAGAAATCATCTGCCTATGAATGCCATTAAGGTTGCAAAATGTAGCAAATTCTTCTGACATGAATTCTCCTCCACGATTAGTTTGAAGGCTTTGGATGAATATCCCTATTTCCTTCTCAAATCTAGCTTTAAATATCTTGAAGTAGAAAAATGCTTCTGACTTTTCTGTCAAGAAATATGCCCAAGTTTTTTTACTGACATCATCAATGAAAGTGATGATACCGTTTATTACTGCTTGAAATGGGATTGATAGGGCCACAGATGACGCGTGGACTAATTGAAGAAGATTTGAGGTTCTCTACATGCTTTTGTTGGGAAATGGATCGCGATGTTGTTTCCTAACTAAACAGTCTTCACATACCCTTTGAGAAAACAAAAGCTAAGGTAACCAGTTACCATGTTCTTTTGCTGGAGTACTTTAAGACCTTGCCAATTTAGATGTGCATATTTGTGATGCCAAAGAACTACTTGATCTGTGGTTTGAGCGGTGAGACAGCGATGCTTCTTTGGTGGGCAACGAGCGAGCACAGTGAACAATCTGTTATGTGTCATCTTCGTTTCCATGATTGATCCTTGCTCAGAATGGAAAATTTTGCATATGCCATTTTGGATTAGAATTGCCACCCCTTTTTTTGTAGTTGACCAATACTTAGTAAATTGGTTTTTAATTCGGGCACATAGAAAACATCAGTAATGGTAAAGGAAAACCCATTTACCTCTATTCTAATCATGCCCATCCCTTGTATGGTCAGACTTAAAGGCCAAAAAAATCCAGATTGTAATACCTTAGCAGCAGTCTTTGTGGATCCCATGTGTCCCCCACACTCCCTTGTGTGGCAATGATATAGAATATTAGACATTTCTTCTTCAGGGACACATCTTCGAATTATACCATCACCGCATGTTCTGAATAGAAGTGGATCCTCCCATATGTAGTGTTTGACATCTGCCAGGAATTTCTTCTTTTGTTAGTAGCTGGTTCCATAAGGCATTACACCTCCAACTATGTAATTGACATAGTCAGCAAACCAGGGTGTGTGTGCCTCTACCTTGAATAACTGCTCGTCCGGGAATGTATCCCGAATATCTTCTTTATTATCCTCCTGCTGACAAGAGTTTTCTAGGCGAGATAAGTGATCAACCACCGCATTCTGGGTCCCCTCTTTGTCTTTAATTGTAAAATCAAATTTCTGGAGGAGTAGGACCCATCGTATCAACCGTGGTTTGAAATCCTTTTTCGAAACAAGGTATTTAATTGCCACGTGGTCGATGTAAACCACAGATTTGGATCCCAACAAGTAACACCGAAACTTGTCGAAGGCGAAGACGATTGCCAGTAGCTCCTTTTCTATTGTGGTATAGTTCAGTTGAGCTTCATTGAGGAGTTTGCTGGCATATGCTATGGCATGTAATTTCTTGTCTTTTCTTTGTCCAAGCACTTCTCCTACTGCATAATCACTTGCGTCACACATCAGTTCAAACGGTAGGCTCCAGTCTGGTGCTGTAATGATCAGTGCTTCGACAAGGGCAAGCTTGAGTTGAGAAAAAGACGCTTGACATTCTTTTGAAAACATGAACTCCGCATCTTTAGCTAGTAGTGAACAAAGGGGCTTAGAAATCTTTGAGAAGTCTTTGATAAACCTTCGATAGAATCCAGCATGCCCAAGAAAGCTCCTTACTCCCTTCACAGTTGTTGGAGGAGGAAGATTCTTTATGACCGATATTTTCGCTTTGTCCACTTCAATTTTACCCTTTGAGACCTTGTGGCCCAATCTTCCTGCACCATGAAATGACACTTCTCCCAATTTAGAATCAAGTTTGTTTCCTTACAACGTTGCAGAATCTCTGAGAGATTATTGAGGCATTCTTCAAAGGAAGGTCTGAATACGGAGAAGTCATCCATGAAAATCTCAATTGTCCTCTCCACATATTCAGAGAATAGGGCCATCATGCGTCGTTGGAAAGTAGCTGGGGCATTGCACAACCCAAATGGCATGCGTTGATAGGCGAACGTACCATAGGGGCATGTGAAAGTTGTCTTCTCTTGATCTTCAGGTTCTATTGGGATTTGATTGTAGCCAGAGTAACCGTCCAAGAAGCAGTAGTAGGCGTGTCCGGCAAGTCTCTCCAACATCTGATCTATATGGGGCAAGGGAAAGTGATCCTTTCTGGTATTGCTGTTAAGCTTTCTATAGTCAATGCACACTTTCCATCTCGTCACAGTTCGAGTGGAAATGAGCTCATTGTTCTCGTTCTCTATTGTGGTCATTCCACCTTTCTTTGGCACAATGTGTATTGGACTCACCCATTTACTGTCAGAGATGGGGTAAATAATTCCAGCATCTAATTATTTCATTACCTCAGCTCTGACGACCTCTTTCATATTTGGGTTGAGTCGTCTCTGATGCTCCACAGTCTTTTTCTCTTTGTCCTCCATAAAAATTTTGTACGTGCATATGGTAGGATTGATTCCTCTGATGTCTACCATAGTCCAGCCAATTACTGCTTTGTATTTGCGTAGAACCTCAAGGAGACTCTTCAATCTTTCTCCTACTAATTCAAAAGCAACAATTACTGGCAGGCCATCCCTTTCCCCTAAAAAGGCATATTTGAGATGTGGGGGAAGGTCCTTCAGCTCCAATTTTGGAGCTTGTTGAATTGAAGGAGGAGGTAGAGGGATTCCCGGTCCCAGTTCTTTAAACTTCTGCCTCTTTGTAAATGGAACATAGGGTACTGCTTCCAAAGCTTTCTCCTCTTCAATCACTTCCTCGTTGTGTGTATCAAGTGAACCTGTCATCGCAACAGCTAAAGGTTCTTGAAAATTCAGTGTAAGGTTACTCACCAAGCTGTCCACAAGGTCCACTTTGCATCCTTGCTCCCAATTATCCATGTGCCTCATACTTTTGAATACATTAAACTCGATTTTCTCATCACCAATATTGAGGGTCATGCGTCCACCCTTCACATCGACGATGGCTCCAGCTGTTGCAAGGAAAGGTCATCCCAATATTAGAGGCATAGCTCCTGCCTCATCCATATCTAATGCAATCAAGTCCACCGGGATGATTAGATTTCTGACTTGTAGAGGTGCATTTTCTAGAATCCCGACAGGATGCTTAATGGATTTGTCCGCCTGTTGGAGGGTAATTGATGTGGGCTGCAATTCCCCAAACCCTAACCTCTTGCACATGGAGAAAGGGATTAAACTGACACTTGCACTAAGATCACTGATCAAGGGGATTTATACCCCCTTTTTACGGCCATTTTGGATATATTTTCATACTCTTTTGCTTTATTTATTGCCCAAATGAGTTACATTATCACATTTTCATGCCCTAACCCGAAAAAGAGAATTCCTTGTAGTTTTTGTGGTATTTTTGCTATATTTTGACAGGAATCCAAAAATCAAGGAAGAATTCACAAGATCAACAGAAGGAGGAAAGAATCCCAAGGACCTAAAGATCACGACAACCGAATTTCACCTTAGTCAGGTGAAGGACTTTCACCCAACCAGGTCGGGTGAAGCTCATATTTCAGGGATAAATTCCTAGAGCCTTAATGAAGATATTCTTCTTCTGGTCGGGTGAAATCCGAGGTCGTTTGGAGGTGGTCGGGTGAAGGACCCTTCACCCGACCAGGTCAGGTGAAGCTCGTTTTTCATATACAGATTCTCCAAGCATCAAGTAACGTAACTTCCTTCTGGTCGGGTGAAGTTTGAAGACTCTACATGATGGTCGGGTGAAGCCTTCTTCACCCGACTAAGCTCAAATTCTTGCGTTAGACTCCATATTTTTATAGCTCACTTATTCCCTTCTAGACCGAAGTCATTTGAGCAAAGGACAAGCACCAAACACTCAAGTCAAAGAGGAATTTATGGAAGAAATTCAAATTCAAAAAGGGTGCTATGCATTTGGACTGAAGACTTTATGGGATTTGAGGGAGTGTTTTATTTCATTTTCAAATTTAAAAATAAGGGAGTTACGAGAGGATTAAGGAGGGCTATTTATTTAGAGAAATAATGTAGTTTTCAAATTCAAATATTCAAAATCAAGCTTGGGAGGCTATAAAAGGGGGGCTACTCCATCATATCAAGGATCCAATATCAATCAACTCAATATCCAATATTCAACAATTCACTTCCATTCCATTCCTCACCTAGAGTAGAGAGAGAGAAAGAAGAAGGTTTGGGGCATCTCTTCGAGCTTGAAGGAAACCTGTTGGGAAAAGAAGATCAACCTTGAAATTCTTGTTCTAAATAGGCAAGCTATCCTTATTGGTTTTTCTAATCCATGTTCTATAATTTTTTTGTTTTCAATTTAACTATGGAAGCTTAAAAACCCCTGATTGGGGTTAGGATGGAGTTTGATGTAATAAATTAAATTACAATGTTTTGGTTTAATCTTTTTCACCTTGTGAGTATTAATTGAGTATCTTGGGTTGAAATATAAAATAGACTCTGACCATTTCATTTTATCATATTATGTATTTATGTGAAGGATTGGAAAATGAAGCATAAGTACTGGAAAAAATAGGATATTCAAACTAGGGATTACATGACATGCGGCAATGAGTGTAATACTAGGATATCAAGTTAAGAGTGGGTGCGATGCTTGCTCTAAACTAAACAACTCAATTCTTAAAGGGTCACCCGTCTCCCATGCTAGGGTGTACACAGAATTATTGCACTTGGAAAAGGCTAATTCATGCATTAGAGGTTGGGTATTAAATATTGTCACAAGGAAAGAATTAGATTGAACTAAGATATAATCTTGAGAAAAAAAATACATCAAAAGAAATCTTAACTCCAATCACCTTTATCAATTAAACTTATCTCTACTCAAAACAACATTTTCATCTCTCACATATTTTCAAAAATCAAATTATTTAAATTCTGTTCTGTTTTTACATTGCTTTCAACCAAAATCTCTTTATAAGCTAGTTAAAATTTCCCAATTCAACATCCTTCCCTTGGGTACAATATTCGGACTTAAAATCCACTTTATTACTTGTCATGATTTGTACACTTGCAAATCCTCGATCAATCACATAAGGCGTTCTCAAAAGATAGATTCCCTATGATGCAAGGGATAGAGAAATTGCCTGGATCACTTAGCTTTGGTGGAAGATTTCTTTGTATAATAGCACTGCAATTCTCTAATAATGCTACTGTAACATGGTCCTCTAGTGTTCTCTTGTTTGCTACTATGTCTTTTAAATATTTGGCATAGGATGGCATAGTAGCAAGGATGTCAGCAAAGGAAATTGTTACCTTTATTTGTTTGAAGATTTCTACAAATCTCTTGAATTTTTTATCCTTCTTCCTTTGAGCTTGACTTTGAGGGAACGGTAGTGGTGGGACATATGGCTTAAGCTCCCTCTTTGTGGTAGCTCTTCAGTTGTTTGAGCCCCCTTTGGCTCATCCTTCTCAGGTTCTTGATCTTCAGTAGGCACTTTACTTTGTTGAACCTCCTCGGGTTGACTTGGCTCTTTGCTTGGCTCAGATTCTTTTGGAGGTTCAGATTTTTGAAGTTCCTTGCCACTTCTTAAAGTTACTGCTTTGCAGTATTCTCGAGGGTTTGGCTCTGAACAGCTAGGAAGTTCTCCAAGGTTCCTTTGAGTAAGAGCCTCTGTAATCTGGGAAAGTTGTGCTTCAATCCATTTCCCTTGGCTCTCTGCTCTATCCATTCTTGTGCTCATCTCCTGGATCTTATCATTAGTGACCGTGGCCAGTTTTTCGATGGCAACCTCTCATCCTGCTTTTTGCTTAGGTTAGTTTCTTTGTTGTTGTTGCTGAGGTCTGTAATTTTGTCCAGTTGTCTGGCCTTGGGTGTTGTTGGTTCTTTGTTGATCACCCCATCTGAAATTGGGGTGATTTCTCCAGCCAGGATTGTAAGTGTTGGAGTAAGGATCGTTCTGAATATAGTTAACTTGATCCATACCCTCCATTGGATTGCTGGCTTGACAAATGCTCAGAGGGCAATTTGATGGTGTGTGTGCTCCGCTGCATTCTGAACAGTTGGAGTTTATGTTTGCTACAGGCTTGGCTACTAGCTTCTCTACTTGCCGAGTGAGTGCATCCAATTTGGCATTCAGTAGAGTGCTTTCTTCAACTTCATAAACTCCTGGTTTGTTGGGAACTATCCTTCTTCTTATTCCCACAAAGAAGTTCTTGGCCATGTCTTCGATAAGAGTCGTGGCCTCCTGAAGACTCTTTTTCATAAGAGTCCCTCCAGCTGCTGCATTGAGGAGGTTTTGCTCCTCCTGGCTCAAGGCATAAAAAAATATTTCCAACAGGAACCCTTTATTGAGCCCATGATTTGGGCATCTTCTTTGCAAATTTTTGAAGCGTTCCCATGCTTCTCCGACATTTTCTCCTACTCCTTGAGAGAAAGCCGTAATCTGACTCCTTATTATAGAAAGCTTCCCTGGAGGGAAATATTGTGATAAGAATTCCTGAGCACAATCTCCCCAGTTAGTGAAATAATGGTCCGGAAAAGAGTTGAACCATCGTAGTGCATTGTGTCGTAGAGACCATTGGAACATCTCCAGTTTGATTGTATCTTCGGGCACCCCTTGCTTCCTGATCGTGCGGCAGATTTGATTAAATCTTGAGAGATGTGTATAAGGATCTTCTGTGGGTAGCCCGGAAAAGCTGTGCTAAGTCACCAAGTTGATTAATTGAGGAGAGAAATCAAAATTTGTCCTAGTGATCTCGGGTGGGTCGATTGGATTGTGTATGTGCCTAGCGTCTGGAGTAACATATTCCCGGACAGGTCTATTATCCATGTAAGCTTCATCCATGGTTGGCCTTGGTTGAGGTCGAGATTCTGCCTCTTCTTCGTGGAATAATAGGTCTAATCCGGCCAACCTTTCTCCTTCAGGTGTTTGGGGTAGCTCCTAGTTTAAGTTTGCCGCCCTCTGCTCAAATACTTCCTTAAGTTGTCGTACCCGAGCTCGAAACGATTTCTTCGGTTCAGGATCGAAGGGGATGTCAATGCTTTCTGACCTTCGACTCATAAACCTAGTTGTGGTCACTTGCAAACACAATATCCAAGAATATCCAAAACACAGTTGTATAATTTGAAGCTAGAAAAGAATTTCTTATTCTATCATTGCCTTCCCCGGCAATGGCGCCAAAAACTTGATCGAGGATTTGCAAGTGTACAAATCGTGATAAGTAATAAAGTAGATTTTTAAGTCCGGATTATCGTACCCAAGGGAAGGATATAGAATTTGGAAATTTTAACTAGCTTATAAAGAGATTTTGGTTGAAAACAATGTAATACAAACAGAACTGAATTTAAATAATTTGATTTTTGAAAATATGTGAGAAATAGAAATATTGATTTGAGTAGAGAAAAGTTCAATTGATAAAGGTGATTGGAGTTAAGATTTCATTTGACGTATTTTTTTTCTCAATATTATGTCTTAGTTCAATCTAATTCTTTCCTTGTGACAATATTTAATACCCAACCTCTAATGCATGAATTAGCCTTTTCTAAGTGCAATAATTCTGTGTACACCCTAGCATGGGACACGGGTGACCCTTTAAGAATTGGGTTGTTTAGTTTAGAGCAAGCATCGCACCTACTCTTAACTTGATATTCTAGTATTACACTCGTTGCCGCATGTCATGTAATCTCTAGTTTGAATATCCTATTTTTTCCAGTACTTATGCTTCATTTTTCAATCCTTCACATAAATACATAATATGATAAAATGAAATGGCCAGAATCTATTTTATATTTCAACCCAAGATACTCAATAAATACTCACAAGGTGAAAGAGATTAAACCAAAACATTGTAATTTAATTTATTACATCAAACTCCATCCTAACCCCAATCAGGGGTTTTTAAGCTTTCATAGTTAAATTGAAAACAAAAATATTATAGAACATGGATTAGAAAAACCAATAAGGATAGCTTTCCTATTTAGAACAAGAATTTCAAGGTTGATCTTCTTTTCCCAGCAGGTTGCCTTTAAGCTCCAAGAGATGCCCCAAACCTTCTTCTTTCTCTCTCTACTCTAGGTGAGGAATGGAATGGAAGAGAATTGTTGAATATTGGATCACTGGATGATTACAAATGAAAGATCCACTCCCTTTTTATGGCCTCCTAAGGCTATATTTTAATTTTTGAATTTGAATTCCCCATTATTTCTCATAATTCCTCCAAATAATTAGCCCATATTAACTCTCATATAACTCCCTATTTTTGAATTTGAAAATAATATAAAACTCCCTCTTAATCCCCATAAAAGACCTTAATTCAAATACAAAGTACCCGTTTGAATTCAAATTTTTTCAATTAATTCTTCTTTGACCTGAGTGTTTTGTGCCTGTCCTTTGCTCAAATGACTTCGGTCCAGAAGGGAAAAAGTGATCTGCAAAAATAAGAAGTCTATCACCGGAATTTGAGCTTGGTCGGGTAAAGAAATCTTCACCCGACCACACTGTAGAGTCTTTAAACTTCACCGGAACAGAAGAGAGTTATGTTCCATGAATATCTGTGAGTCCGCCGGTGCAAAATCAGCTTCACCCGACCAGGTCGGGTGAACGGTCCTTCACCCGACCACCTACAAGCGTTCTCGGATTTCACCTGACCAGAAGGAGAAAATCATCAGTGTGTCTTTTGGAGGCCATACATGAAGTATGGGCTTCACCCGACCTAGTCGGGTGAAGGGTCCTTCACCCAACCTTCACCCAACCAACTTGAGAATTGGGCGTCGTGATCTTCAGGTCCTTGGGATTCTTTCTTCCTTCTGTGGATTAGGTGAATTCTTCTTTGATTGTTGGATTCCTGCTAGAAATATAGCCAAAAATACACAAAAACTATAAGAAATCCTTCTTTCCGTCGAAGATGTAGCCATGGCCATATAATTAATGGTCGTCAACCATCACAAATATCTAGGGTATCATTGCCATGGCCGCGGGTTTTGGTGGCCATAGCCAGTGTCAATGACATTTCCCCTTCTCTTTTTATTTTATGTATTTTTCTTATTTATTTTAATGTAATAATTGGGAGAGTATATAAGGGCCATGTTTAGGTTAGAGTTAGGGATTCTGGACCATTGGGGAGCCATCCTTGGCGGCCTAAGAACCCTAGTTTTGATTTTAGATTTCTCTTTTGATTTTGGAGAACTTTTATGTGATTTTAGATAGAGAACACATTGGTTTTGGGAGAAAATCGTTTGTATGCCTTCGTGATAGGTTGGTTTGTCTTCTTTTCTCTCTTTGTAATCCCAATTTCATGATTTTACATATAAATATGTTTATTCAAAACCTAGATATTAGGGGTATCCCAATCTCAATTTCATGATTGTATAAGTTTTAATTCATTATTTCTTATCTCTATTGCATGAACAATTTCATTCTATTAATTAAATCCATATTTGTGAGCGTCACGAACCTATTACGTGTCTTAGATAATTGGGGGAAGGACCGAAAGGTGAACTTTAATTATCAGAGTAGTCCGTGATCCTAGGAGAAATCATGGTTAATCACCTATCAATGGGTTTGATCCTATTTTAATGGGCCATGAGAGTAGGCCGTTGCTAGGATTAGGCACGCTGCTATTCACGGGAAAGCAGTTAGCGGTTACATTAGGATCGGTCACCTTCACATGTTAGAGAATTAATAGAGATAATTAATCGAACTTTATGATTTGGAATTAGAAATTGTGGTGAACCTTAGCCCCTTGAGAATTGGGTGTCGTGATCTTCAGGTCCTTGGGATTCTTTCTTCCTTCTGTGGATTAGGTGAATTCTTCTTTGATTGTTGGATTCCTGCTAGAAATATAGCCAAAAATACACAAAAACTACAAGAAATCCTTCTTTCCGTCGAAGATGTAGCCATGGCCATATAATTAATGGTCGTCAACCATCACAAATATCTAGGGTATCATTGCCATGGCCGCGGGTTTTGGTGGCCATAGCCAGTGTCAATGACATTTCCCCTTCTCTTTTTATTTTATGTATTTTTCTTATTTATTTTAATGTAATAATTGGGAGAGTATATAAGGGCCATGTTTAGGTTAGAGTTAGGGATTCTGGACCATTGGGGAGCCATCCTTGGCGGCCTAAGAACCCTAGTTTTGATTTTAGATTTCTCTTTTGATTTTGGAGAACTTTTATGTGATTTTAGATAGAGAACACATTGGTTTTGGGAGAAAATCGTTTGTATGCCTTCGTGATAGGTTGGTTCGTCTTCTTTTCTCTCTTTGTAATCCCAATTTCATGATTTTACATATAAATATGTTTATTCAAAACCTAGATATTAGGGGTATCCCAATCTCAATTTCATGATTGTATAAGTTTTAATTCATTATTTCTTATCTTTATTGCATGAACAATTTCATTCTATTAATTAAATCCATATTTGTGAGCGTCGCGAACCTATTACGTGTCTTAGATAATTGAGGGAAGGACCAAAAGGTGAACTTTAATTATCAGAGTAGTCCGTGATCCTAGGAGAAATCATGGTTGATCACCTATCAATGGGTTTGATCCTATTTTAATGGGCCATGAGAGTAGGCCATTGCTAGGATTAGGCACGCTGCTATTCACAGGAAAGCAGTTAGCGGTTACATTAGGATCGGTCACCTTCACATGTTAGAGAATTAATAGAGATAATTAATCGAACTTTATGATTTGGAATTAGAAATTGTGGTGAACCTTAGCCCCTAGACCTTTATTCCTTTATTTTTCCTTTTCTTTAAGATTGTTTTATTTTATTTATTTTAATTTCTTATTTTTCTTTCTTTATTTAATTTCTCTATCGTTATTTTCTTAGACGATAAGTGCGCAATTAGGTTAGAGATTTTCACTGTGTTTCTGTGGGATCAACCCTGACTTATCCTTTTATAGGTTAGTTAAATTTATAAATATTATTTTGAGAGCATTAATGTGACAAAAACATGTTATCCCCTAGGTGGTCATGAGGTTTTGAGCCCTAAATACTCATATCCTAGTATGTCAAGGCCAATATCAATTATGGCTAGGGATGGCAACAGGGCAGGTCGGGAACGGATAGTGGATGACCTGAACCTACCCCGAATGGGTTTAGGACGGAGTGGGACAGGGCTAATGAGTACGGAAGATCGGGGCGGGGCGGATCAGATAAGATATTTTAAGGTAAACTATTCAAAAATCTTTGAAAATGTCGAGGTGGGGCGGGGCAGCCAATACTCGTGACTGCCTCGTTATCTCATCAGGGCGGGTCGGGACGGGGAAAAGGGGCCCGGGTCGGGGTGGTTCGGGCTTGAATTTTTATCCCTAATTGTGGAAATATTTTCATATTTTGATTTGAATTGTTTTTATTTTCTTTTCAAAAAAACTGCTTTTGTTTTCCTTTAAAGAAAAACACAATACTGCCACATGGGCCTAGATCCCACATTCTTTTTCTAAAATTAGAATGTCCCCTTTTATTTACTAAAAAGCATTTTCCTTTTGTTTCCTAAGGCATACATCCTATTGATAAAGTACGAAACAGAAAATCAAGCCTAATCTCATACACTTTCGTAGAAATGCATACTTACATATATACAACAATACAGACTCACTATATATGGTAATCCTAATAACAAATCAAGGAATTACAAAGAGTAAATAAGGGATCTTAAATATTAGGAAAGAACAGGCTGTAGTGTGCTCCTTTGATTAGCGGCAAGATTCACGCCTTGTTGACATCCCCCCTCAAATTGATGACCGGGGGGAACAGGCATCGATTTGTGCACAAGATACTCGTGGCGAGCAACGGACATAGGTTTTGTAAACACATCAGTAATCTGATCATGGGAAGAAACATGAAAAAGGGAAAGGACTTTGTCTTGAACTAGTTCACGAATATAATGACAGTCCACCTCAATTTGTTTGGTACGTTCATGAAGAACCGGATTGGTGGCAATGCATAGAGCACTAGTATTATCACCAAATAAAGGAACAAACGGTGGTGTACACGGGAGACCAAAATCGAGGAGAAGGCGTTGAAGCCAAACAATTTCAGAGCTGACAAATGACATAGACCGGTACTCAGCTTCTGTAGAGGATTTAGATACCCTGTCCTATTTTTTACACTTCCAAGAAATAGGTGAAGCACCAAGAAAAACACACCAGCCTGTTGTAGACCGCCGAATGTCAACACATCCAGCGTAGTCAGCATCAGAATACGCAGCAAGAGTAAGGGGTGTGGTGGAAGCAAAGAACAGGCCACAGTCACGGGTGCCCTTTAAATAACGAATAATGCGATGGAGGGCAGAAAGATGAGGCCGACGAGGCTAAGAAACATACTGACTAACGACCTAAACAGCAAAGGAAATATCAGGACGGGTGATAGTAAGATAAATCAAGCTACCCACCAACCGTCGATATAAGGTAGGATCAGAGAGAAGAGGACCATCATCACAGGTCAATTTGAGATTCTGCTCCATCGAAGTAAGACAAACTTTATTATAGGTCAAGTTGGTGAGCTGGATAAGGTCAGTAGTGTATTTGCATTGGTGAAGAGATAGACCATTGGAGGAATAGGAGACTTCCAAGCCCAAAAAATATGTGAGAAGACCAAGATCCTTCATATGGAAGGAAGAATGAAGAAACGTTTTAAAGTCTGCAATTCCTCGTGGGTCACTACCGGTGATAACCATATCGTCGACGTAGAGAAGTAAAATGATAAGGCCGGTAGAGGAATGATGAGTGAATAAAGAGGGATCAGTAGAACTTTGCTAAAAACCAACCGAACAAACAGTAGTTGAAAATTTGTCAAATCAAGCACGCGGAGCTTGTTTAAGGCCGTAAAGGGATCAATTGAGTTTGCAAACTAAATTAGTATCACCAAGTGAATAGCCGGGGGGACATTCCATGTAAACAGTTTCCTTCAAATGACTATGAAGAAAAGCATTGCAAACATCTAATTGATATAATGGCCAGTGTTGAGAAGATGCAATAGCAAGAAGAGTATGGACAGTAGTCATTTTGGCGAAGGGAGCAAAAGTTTCTTCGTAATCAATCCCATATTCTTGCTTGTACCCTTGAGCGACCAGACGCGCTTTGTAACGGTCAAGAGTACCATCATCCTTGAGATTAATAGAATAGACCCATTTGCTGCCGATGATAGAAGAATGAGATGGACGTGGCACTAAATCCCAAGTATGATTATCGGTCAAAGCCGCAAGTTCCTCCACCATAGCCTTGTTCCAACAATCGTGCACCATTGCCTGTTTATAGGTAGTAAGAACTGGAACAAAATTAAGGTGAGTAAAAAGAGTTAAGCAATCAGGTGGTTTACCGAAATTGAGGCGCGTAGAACGTTTCAAAGGAGGTGGGAGGAGCAGTGGGACAGAACTCGGGACAGTAGGTGGAGAACCTTCAAGCGCGTGATCAAAAATTGGCAAACTAGGTGAGATAGAGACGGTAGTGGAGGAACCAAAAGGAGGAGAATCTAAGAAATTATATAACAAGGAAATGGTAGGAGATGGACTAGATGTAGTGGTAGGAGTGACATAAAAATACAAGTGCTCAAAAAATATGACATTATGAGAAACGCGAATGCGGCAAGATTGAGGATCATAACAAATGTACCCTTTGTGTTTATCACAATACCCAATAAAAACACATTTAGATGCCTTAGCGTACAGTTTATGGCGTTCATGAGGGGGCAGCAAAACAAAGCAAACACAGCCAAAAACACGGAGATGCATGTAAGAGGGTTGTTTATGAAAAAGTAAAAATATGGAGATTGATTACCAAGGTTAGGAGCTAGTTGCTGATTAATAAGATGAACAGAGGTTTGGATTGCTTCCACCCAAAACTGAGATGGGACACGAGATTCAAGGAGAAGAGTTCGAGCAATTTCCACTACATGGCGATTCTGACGTTCGACCACCCCATTTTGCTCAGGTGTCCCAGGACATAAAAATTGAACAAGAATGCCTTTGCCAGCAAAGAAGTGAGCAAGTGTAAAAGCACAAAATTCACCACCCGGATCAGACCGAAAGATTTGTCTTGCCAAATTGAGTGTCAATCATAGTAACAAATTGTTTGGCAATAGTAGCCTATTCAGATTTAGCATGCAAGAAGTATATCCAAGTAAAATGAGTAAAATGATCAATAAATAAAACAAAGTAGCGGTAACCAAGTCTTGATATAATAGGGGAGGGTCCCCATAAATCACAATGAATAAGAGCAAAAGGTGCATCGACTTTTGTAGTACTGGAAACAAAAGGTAATTTAGAAAATTTGCTAGCGACACAAGTTTGACAATGGCGGGAAACATGATTCTTAGCGCTCAATCTATCGGGAAGAAGGTGAGATAGGAACATAAACTCCAATCGACTGGCATGCGGATGACCCAAACGACGATGCCAAAGAGTCCAAGTGTTGTGCACAAGAGAAGTAGAGTTGGTAGTAGTGAGACACAGTGGAGAATGTTGTTTTAAAGTAGTGGCAAGGTGAAACAAATGCCCATGTTTATGCCCTTTCATGATCACTTGCTTCGTTTGAAGGTCCTGCACATGACAACCACGAGGAGAAAAATTAACTAGACAATTTTGATCGGTCAATTGACCAACAGAAATCAAATTGGCTATCAAGTTAGGAACATAAAAGGTTTTCAGAAGGCTAATGGATTTGGAAGAGGCAGACAGGCGAATAGTGCCAACCCCTGCAATTGGTAGGTGGTTACCATTGGTGGTAGTGACAGAGTGATGTGTGAGGCAGGGTTGGAGAGTGGTAAACAACTGTTTTTGAGCCGTCATATGATTAAAAGCAGTAGAATCAAGGAACCAAGGAGTGGATTGATGGCGTGTACCTGATATCCCAGCAACTGAAAAAACAAAGAAATAACACTTGGAAGGGTTGCTTGCATTGACTCTTGAATCATCTTTTGAACGGCCTGTGGTGTAAGAGAGGGTGCAACAGTATTTTCTGTTGTTGTGGTGGTGACGGGCTGATTAGAACTCATAGTAACGAAGGTAGGTGGTTTTTGCTTGTTCTTCAAAGTTCGACAGTCCAAGATAATATGGCCTGGTTTCTTACAAGAATTGGTGGTGACGGGCTGATTAGAACTCATAGTAACGAAGGTAGGTGGTTTTTGCTTGTTCTCAATAGTTCGACAATAGATCCATAGATAATATGGCCGCCTGGTTCTTAGAAATTGCATCGGTTTGGAAAAGCATAAGTTCCTCTTTCGACAATGAGATTGCACATGCCCAATGTCTTTGCAATAACTACATTGAATATCACCTTTGATTCTAGTGGTAAGTTTCAATTGAAATAAGTCCATAAGATGCAAGAAATATTGAATCAGTACTATTATACTTTGTGTCCAGTTGAGCTTGTGTTTTCAAGCATGTTTCGTTGCGAATAAGTTCGCCCAAAATAGATTCCATAGTTAAATTACCACGATTGACCAAAATCCCTCTCGCTGACTCAAATTAAGGGCGAAGCTTCATTAGAAATTGCATCACTCTTACATGATCTCGTTCTTTCTTTACTTCAACATATGCAGTAGGTGAAATCGTTGAAGAGGAGATCATATCTTGTTCCTATCACTTAAACAGTAGAAGGGGGTCCCCCCTTTGGGCTCCAAGGGCCCATGTAGAGGAGATCATATCAAGTTAGATAAAAGCTATGAATATTCCTATCCTGTTAACTAATATTTGCAATGTCATATTCAATTTCAAATTGGCGGGGTGTATTGACCTGTGAATAAATCCCATTGAGGTGATCCCATATAGCAGTAGCTGTGGTGATAGTTCGGAGACGCAGAGCAATGTCAGGCTCGACGGAGTTAAGCATCCAACTAATAACCTGTGCGTTCTTTGTCCTCCAATTGCTCTGGGCATTGTCATTTCCAGCATCTGGTTCAGAGCCATTAAGAATGTTGGACAATCCTTTGTTGTCAACAAAGATTCAAAAGTGAAACTCCCATAGGGCAAAATTCTTGCTGTTGAATTTGACAGAAATAGTGGCGAATTTGTGTGTATCCATATGGATCAAAGAAAAAAAATCCCAAAAGGTTTGACTGGAACAAATCCTCAAAAGGATAAGCGTTGGAGCAAAAGGGTCTCAAAGGAACGAAATCTCAATGCTCTGATACCATGATAAAGTACGAAACAGAAAATCAAGTCCAATCTCATACACTTTCGTAGAAATACAGACTTACATATATACAACAGTATAGACTCACTATATATGGTAATCCTAATAAATCAAGGAATTACAAAGAGTAAATAAGGGATCTTAAATATTAGGAAAGAACAGGCTGTAGTGTGCTCCTTTGATTAGCAACAAGATTCACGCCTGGTTGACACTTATAATTCTCTTTCCTTTAAAATTAAAAATATAAAAAAAATAACTCCTTTGAATAAATAATAAAGTAAGTAAACACACATAGATCAAGACTAAGTACCAATAATGAGCACTGTAGAGGTGCAAGAATCTTTTTTTCTTCCCCACACGTAACTAACTCTGAACCTAATTCTATCGAACCGTAGACCTCTCTTTTCTAGGTGCTCAATCACACCTCCAAACTGTTTGGTGGCGACTCTGTGTTTTCTTTTTCTTTTATGGTTTGTGTGAGCCTTGAGAGGGAATAACTCTAGGATCAATTGAATGAACTAGCATTGGGTCATTCTCAAAGTCAATATCGAGCCCGATCAAGAATGGATGATAACAGTTATAACTAGGGTTGTAAACGAACCAAGCCGAGCCGAGTAATAAGGTGTTTGAAAATGTTTATTATTTTTCATTAACAAACCGAACTGAACACAAGCTTTAAACTATAATGTTCACCAATGGTTCACAAACATATGTTCACAAACTTGTTCACGAACGTTTACGAACACAATTACAAAATCATAAAAATCTACAAAAAAGAATTCATATCATAAACTCATCCAAAAAAATATAATTAATTACCTATTAGGCTGTATTATCTTTGTTTAATATGTTTAAACAATTACTATATGTAGTTTATAAAATTATTATAATAATAGTAATAATAAACAAATAAATAAATCACACATATATATTTTTTAATAATAATATAAAAGTATATGCTTATTAAATTATATTTAATAAAATAACTTTTATATATATTAATTAATTTGTTAATTTTTCATTCACAAATAATTTTTACAAACACGAACGATATTCACGAATTATTCGTGAACGTTCGCTAACATGTTTACGAATATAACAATGGTGTTCGTGAACTGTTCATAGCTGACACTATTCCTTAACAAACAAACATAAATGATTTTTTACCGAGTCAAACGCGAGCTTGTTCATGAACGTTTGATTCATTTACAGCTAACTATAACAATATGTTCTAGTATTAGAACACATCTGACCCAACTCTAGACATATCACAAAATACCTTGTATGGCACTCCCTCTCGCGGTAACCTCAACATTGGTGTAGTGGTCAAACAAGTTTTTATAGTCTTAAAGGTCTTTTAAAGTTATCATTCCATTCAAACTTCACTCCTTTTTGAGTTAACGCGGACATTAGCACTGCCAAACTAGTAAACCCCTCCATAAAATGTCAATAATACCTTTCTAAACCCAAAAAGCTTCGACTCAAAAACTTTCATTGATTTCTTCCATGACGACATTGCCTCAATCTTAGTTGGGTCCACTCTAACTGCTCCGGCCCATATCACGTGGCCTAAAAAATGCATCTTTTGCATCCAAAAATCAAATTTACCGAACTTCGCATACAATTGATGGTCTAGTAAGGTTTGCAACACCACTGCTCAGGATATGTTTCTAGTAGGGTCTAGTAGATGTTTCTCATACTCTGTTTGGGTATTGGGGCACATTAGGTTGTTATCAATGAACACCTCAACAAATGAGTCCAAGTACGGGGTGAAAACCTGGTTCATCATATATACAAACACCACTAGTGCATTCGTGAGTCCAAAAGGTATCACTAACCATTCATATATATATATAATTTTAAAACTTTAAGGCTTTTATCCTAGAGTTTTGGTTTCTTCTTTTTTAGTTTAATTTTTTTTATTTGGTTTTTAAAAAATGTAAAAGTTTTAAAAAAATTCTACGTTTTTATTTTACTAACATCTAAATTCTAACAAATAAAATTACAACATGTGTATTTAAAATCTATATCCTAAGGGTTGATATATTAAGAATCTATATTTTTACAAGTAACAAATTTACCAATACCACTTATCGTTCCTAATCATTCTTTTTCTAAAAAGGGGAGGTAGGTAGTAACCTAGTAAAAATGTAATTTAGAGATTTAAATAACAAAAACGCCTAATGATGCTCCCTTTTTGCTATTTATAATTGAAACTTTTTTTTTTGTTATTTCTCTTCATGCTCCTTTTCACTATTTTTGTTCACGCTCCTTTTCATTATTTCTGTGATAATATCCCACCAAGATTTGTCTACACTGTAGACAAAAGCGATAGAACCGTGTATGGATAATGTATATGGCGGATGAATTTTAGGGAAGATAAATATAAGAATTGATGGAAAGGGGCTTAAGGACACCAAAATTTCACTCTACCAACTATATTATTCTCTCTAAAATTTCTTTAGGTGTTTTAAGCATCAAAAACTTGGTCAAACTATGCCATAAATGTTCCCTTATATATTGGTTTAGGTGAGCTCAAGGGAGAATGTCATAAGGTGATTATTCACTTTCTTGATCCATAGAAAAGGGTATTCGGTCTCTAGGAAGCAAGACTCCGTGATTTTTAGGTGTCACAAAGGCTACTATATATAGCATACCATGTTTAGTAAGGCTTAACAATTGGTGTACCCATGATTTTCCACCTATATAACAAATTATCTCAAATTCAGAGTATCCATGTATAATGTTTGGTGAAAAAAATGAACTCTATAATGAATTGAGCTAACTCTAGGTAGATTGGGAAGTTAATAGCAAAAAAAAAAAAAAAAAATCACCCAAGAGGTAATTTGGAGTTTGCGACCATTGCTGGGACTATTTAGGTTGTGGCTTGCATGAAAATAGGCATCAACAAGGTTGGAAGCTACCATTTGTTTGCCTCTTATGAGGCCTAATGGCCACAACAGCCCTAATACACACACACACACACATACACATACTTAGCATGCCACATTCATTTATTACTTCATAGTGGAAATAGTACATAATGAAAATGATTACGCAAGCATAATAACAACTTATAAAATATACATTATTACAATGAAAGGATAAAAATACCCTCCAAGAAACATGCAAAAGTTTAAAAAAAACACCACAAGAAGAATGAGCACCAACTTGATGAAAGAAACCATTCCTATATAAGGAAAAGAGAATTGGGGGAGAGTTGTGTAAGTGAATAAGGAGAAATTGAGTGTATTTAAAGGGAGAAAAGGTGGTCGTTGGAGGGGAATATAGTTGTTGGAGTGGAAATATAGCCATTGAGAAAAGGCGAATATGGCCATTGGAATAGTGATATAGCAATTGGGGAGGTGCATCATATGGGTGTGTATCCAACTCGATCAAAATAAGGTATACCAGTTATCATGCTCTAAAATATGGGTTTTGGATATTTGATTGGTTGATGTTCAATTCATTTGATAGAAACAATGATGGGGATTATAAATACAATGAAATTCTCGGTGTCTTGTTAAAACATATGTTTCGACCAACTGCATGGTCGAAACACACATTTTGACTAGGGTGTCTTGGCTAGAGTGTTTCGACAAGATTGTTTCAGATAGTGTTTTGGCAAAGAGCAAAGGGGCATTTTGACCAGTATCGACCCTCGTATAGGTTATTTTTTCGACCAGGCCAATAGACAATGTAGTTTGTGTTAATTTTTATGTTGCTTTAGTGTAGTATTGTTTATGATATTGGGGTAACCCCTAGGGGAGTTTGATAAAATTGATTGTAATGCTTTTGATTGAGCCATTTGTAGTCTTTGTTTGTTTGAAATATTTATGGCGTATGCTATGATCTTGTAGTGGTTGGGAAATGGCATTTTTTGTTGTATAAGTGGCATATGTTGCCCATTTTTTATTTTGGGAGTTGTGTGCAATAGGTGGCATTAACCCTTTATTGATTGATTTGGTTGTTTTTTGGTGTGTAACATGTGGCATTGGCCCTTTCTGATTTATTTGGGAATTATTACTGTGTAACAAGTAGTGTTGGCCCCTCTTGGTTAAATTAGGAGTTGTTGGTATGTTAAGTGGCATTGGTTAGCCCTTTGTTTGTGCTAATGACTTTGGTTAATTACATTATGTTAGGGGGGTTTTCCAACTTATTTTAGTGTCAAATGAAGGAGAATTTATGAGAAAAGATCACAATTTTAACTTCATTTTGATGTATTTGATTAATTAATGAACTAACCCCCTAACATAGTAGCAGTAGATCCTTTTGTGGTGTTTTTGCTGTCTTTGAATGGAAAACAGGTCAAGCACAAGGTCCAAATGAAGAAGGAAGGAGCAATGGACAATCTGCACTGCGGTCATTTCAAATTTGAAATGACCAAAAAGAAATGACGGGGCCAATTGAGTTGACCAAAAGCTCCCGAGAGTTTGGTCATTTGAAACGGTCATTTGAAATTGAGTTGACCAAATGACTTGACCACGGGCAGTTTCTACACCACATACCCTGCTGATCAATGAACTCTCATAGATGCCACGTGTACAGCCTGTAATCCTTCATTAAAGGATCTGACGACGCTCCATCAACCTTTTTGAGAGAGAAACGAGTTTGAATTAATGGAGGAAACAGTTCTAACGGTTAGGAGAGCGGTTATGCACAGAATTGTAAGACAAAAGGGATTTTTCATGTAATTCCTGAAAATCGTTCACTAAAGAGAGGGAGAGAGGAAGCGTTTTGGGTTTCTATGGCAAGAACAATTATTTTGTTTATCACTATGGTAGCTTAAACCTCCATGGGAGGAGGATGGATATTGATGTAAGCCTTTAATTTCTTTTCTTTTAGTATGTTAATTTAAATTTCCTTTTGTGTTTTATCAAGTCTCTTGAATTTACATGTGAGAATTAGGTTTGGCCATCTTAATTCTTGTTTAAGGTTATTCAATTATGGATCGAAAGAAGACGTTGATAACCAGATAGTTAAGAGATTTGACTTGTAAAGATTATAATTTGCGAAAGCCAGTAATCTTGCTTGTAACCTAGTTAAGGTTGGTGTGATGCCAATCTACACTCAAACAACTTTAGCTCTTAATGGGTTGCCCATCCCCCAAGCTATGGTATACACACGACTAGATCACTCGAAAGAGGCTAGTACATGCAAAGGTGTTGGATTTTAAACAAAAGGGGAAAGTTTGAATTAATATGTCTTAAGAACAAGAGATTAATTAATTACATTGATTGAAATCCAAATCCCTATTTTCTCCCATAAGATCATTTACATTGCTTTGTTTATTTAAATTACAACATTCAAATTGCTAATAATACAAAACCAACTTCAAATACATCATGGATTTACAAAATGAGCTTTTTACTTGATCACCTTCCCTGTGAGTTCGACATCTGGACTTTGAGTCCACTTTATTACTTGTAACGATCCGTACGCTTGCGGAATTGCTAACACATTAGCTGCTACAATCCAGCTATAGGATTTCTTGATGATAGCCACTAGCTGGCCTAGTTTGTGAGAGAGACCCACCATTGATAATGAGCAATCTGAAACACTACACAGACACATACACACTAAGCATATAGAAATCTAAGTTTTGGTTGAGTCGTGGGGTAGTGTGGATGTGTAGTTCACTTACTCTGCATTCATGCTCTAATAAGCCACGTCAATCTTTAAGACCAAGTAAATGAAGGCCAAATATTTTGGATAATAATTAGATTACATCAAGTCCCAAATAATCAGCCAAGTAAGTCAATAGCATTAGTTATTTTCAAATTCAAATCCATGTTATCTGTTTCCTTTTATTTAGGTTTCGATTATGCTAATTAGTCTATTATTTAAGCAGAAATCAAGAATAAAGAACATGAAAAAAGTTATGCATTAAATTTGTGGTTTGTTCTCACCCTAAGAGAATTTTCCTTTTCTTTGTATCATCTCTGACTAGGACCTATCATGCTCATCCTACATTGTTTACTTATTTTTAGGTGTTAACAAGGACTAGTTGACTGATGCCCGAATGAGCGGATCCTCCATTCTAACTCCATGATGTAAACCCTTATATTGGGTTTGTATTGATTATTGATTTAACTGTATTTAGTTGAACTATCATTTGATTCTTGGACATGAGTACATGGCAATTGTAATTATGATGTGACATTTATGTTTGTTGGTATGGAAGATGTATTGTTTATGTTGATTGCATTTTAATAGGAATGTACAAGAATACATTTGATGTATGAATATACAAGTAGCAGTTTGAGACAGTACCCACGGTATAGTTTTTTTGTAAGTGCTAGTCATCAACCTTTGAACCCTTTTAGTGCTAAATTAGAAGTTATTTTCCTTATTTCAGTATTCTAAAATTAGGAGACATAACAAATATCTCTTATGTATGAATATATAAATGATGGTAGGTTAGGACAAGAGTCATAAGGTGATCCTTACATAGGTATTACTAATGCTTTGTCTTATAGGTGTGAGCATATATGAAGTTATTTATCCAATTTTAAATGATTTTTAATTTTGAAGACACAACAACTATACTTAAGCCAATACACAAAAAAAAATCAACTTTATTATTAATTTATATCTATAAAAAGATCTTTTTTCTATTTTACAATTATTACTGTAACGCCCCCAAATTTGGACCTCTAAATCGGGTGCGTTAGCGGAAATTAAATATACAAATTTTATATCAATTTCAAACTATTACTTATTTCATCAAACAAACCATTCATTATTACAATTTCAATCCAAGATCTTTAAGGTTTAAGGGTTTAGAGACTAAGTGTTCTTAACCCATTACTACATAACAAAGCACACGAGCAAACAAACTTAATAAATCTTTAAAATTTCACACAACTTTATTTCCAAGCACTTCTCGACTCCTTATCCTAGTTTCTCCATTCCTTTAATTACCTGGGGTTGGAAAAGAAATCATAAAAAAGGTGAGCTCAAATAGCCCAGTAAGGGTAAACATAAGTGGGTACGGAAAATCATGAAGATATCGAACATAGGAAATACCATATAACATTTGCACATCATACATGATCAACATTTTACAAAAGAATCATAACATGGAAGATTATGTTTGGACATCGTATCATAATATCATGATCCAAGTTAACTACCCAAATACCATATCATAACATAACATATTATCAGCTGGATTGACACTCTCTAGTGATGTTCTTTACCCAATGCATTGGAGGTCTTTCTGGAACCACCCACATAAACTTACTTTGTCCAAACATAAGAGGTTATAACAACTTTAACATACATAACATGAAGCATATCATAGAACTCCAATAAAACATTCAAGGTTAACAAGGATAACCACGAATATCAAAATGGTTATCTACCCCAATCAATAGCATAGATTATCAAGAGAGAGATTAAAAAGAGATTAATGTTCTCAAAAATAAAATGGAAATAGACGAATAAGAAACATAAAACTCTTACAATAATAATTTCAAATAAAACAAGATAAAGAGGAAGAGAAATGTAAGAAGGAAGAAAAGAAAAACCCTTACAATAATAATGAAATATAGACTATAATGAAAAAGAAAAAGGGGATGAGGAAAACCCTTACAATTCGCTTGTCATTCCCCGCATTCTAAACCTTAAAAAATATCAAAACACTAAATTAGCATTAATGCTTGAAAAGCTCAATATCACACATATCTCTTTATATATATATATATATATATATACTTTAACTATATATCTTTTAATACATTTTAATAGGCATACCGTGCTTGTGGGGTTGAATATTAATTTGGGTTCCCACTTCTATCGCGGTTCCATCTCCTATTTCGATCCCATGCATCATAAGCCTTGAGTTGTGCAATAACTATGTTATATGCCTTGAGAGTTTTTGAATAAGATTTACTTTTTGTATTGGGTGAACGGAAAAGATGTTAGATAAGCTTATTTTTCCTACGTGTCTTCCACCTTAACCATGAGGGAATATTAGACATGGGTGTAAAGGGAAGATCTAGAGGAGATAAGGATGGGGGATAGCTGTGAGGTTAAAGCATTAACAATTGGGGTCGCGGAAGAAGAAGGGCGATTGTCGGGGGAATTCATTATATAAGTTGTTCCTTACGATCCTCCGCTATCTAAAACCGTAAAAATAAAAGAAACACTAAGTCAATATTCTCATCTTTTTACTTTAACTATATAATGAAAATGCTATGATGAAATAACATATTTTAAAATAAGGTGGAAATGCCAACCATGCATGTATATACGAGGTGATATAACCAACCATATAAATAACATATATGAGGTGGTAAAACCAACCATGTAAGTAAAATATAGAGGTGGTAAAACCAACCATATAGATCTACATAATAAATAAGAAGTAACTTCAAAATTTCAAAATCTTGAGTATTACCTTTCGTAGAACTTCGACGCTTGGTAAGTACCAAAAACAAAAGAGGGTTTGAGCAGAGTATTTGGGGTGTTAAGAGGGCTTAAGGGAGTGTTTGTAGAGGGAAATTTCGTGGTATGGCTTGAGGGACTTATGCAATGAGAGGGGAGGCAAAACACTCCTTATATAGGGCAAGGGTGGTGGTAGGTGGTAGGTGTGGTAAGTGAAACTTTTATCCTTAATACCTTATTTTCTTCCCTAATTTTCTACTTTTCAAATCATTTGATTCTTATCCCATTATTATATACCACGTGGCCCCCTTGTTTCCCCCATTTTGAATTTTTTTGGATTTGTTTGACTTTGAAGGTTCTTTTGATCACAAAAGTCACATGGGTGCATAGCCTACTATTTTGACTATAACTTTCTAGATTCTTCATTAATTTAAATAAGTCTAATTGGGCCAGATTCCTAAATTAATTATCTACATTTCGAGACCAATTTCAAATCTATTGGACTTGTATATCAAAAGTTATTGGGTTTTGAAGTGAGACTAGAAATTCTGGGCGTGTTACTAGACCTTTGTGCACTGTTTAATTTGTTTCTCCTAACGGGCTGATCCAATGAGTCTAAACTTTTAACCAAAGATATATAACTAACTTTGGAGCACGTTGTAAAAATATCAAGTCGTTTGGAGCTACATAAACAAAGTTATAAATTTTTAAAGATGACTTCCAAACTACGCTAGTCTATCCTTTCTAAGCATAACTATTGGCCATGGAGTATTAATGAACATTTTGTATTTTACAACTCTTAATAAATTTTGATGTGATAAATTTAAAGTTGTATCTTATTTGATTTAGATTCAACATGTCAACTAACAAATTATTTATTTAATATAATTAAACAAACGATTGAAATAATTATATAGTTAGGTAAAATAACGTAGCACCTCATTAGAAAACTTAATAACACACTTATTTTCTTAAACTGTAATTTATTTATGAAAAATAAATCTTATACAATATTTAATTAATATTAATATAATTATCATACACACTATCAAATAATATTTTCTAAATATATGATCAAAATAGTTTAATTATAAACATAAAATAACATAATAAATGTTTATTATTTTATTAAAAAAAACTTGGATCTTACAATTACGATTTAAAAAAAATAGAGTTAGTAAGTTATATAGTTCATTCGATTTAATTGGAAATAACTCATGAAAAATTAAAATTAATTGCTCATTTTTCATTTATGTAATAATTCATTTTATTTGTACTAATAATTATTGTAGTAAAATAATAATTTTAAGTTATTAATAATCTTAATCATTATTAATGCATAAATATTATTTTTTATAATAAAATGACTTTATTGCCTTGACATAAAATTAATTTTTCTTAAGAATTATTTCCTTACCTCAAAAATAAACAAGCTTATATGATTATTAAATTAATCTATACATGATATGGTTATTAATTTACAATAATATTACTAATAATACTAATTTATTTTATCGAGTCAATTCCACCAAACCAATACAATAATATGAGTTTACGTGAACATGAAAAAGAAAAAACAAAAAACATAAAATTTCACTGGATGTCTAACTAAGAATACTAGTAACAATTTTTTTTAGAAATATATTTCTCTTTATTTAAAAAATATAAAATAGGCATAAAATTATTTCCATAAAAATTTTATGTTTAATTTTTTTCATAAAATTTATATAATATTTCTTAATGTATTAAAAAATATTATTCACCTATGATTATAAAATTATTAAATTAATAGTTAAGAAGAAAAAAATAAAAAGAAACGAATAACAAAAATAAAATAATATTATTTAATAATTTAAAAAATCTATTATATGTATTTGTACAGGAAAGAAAAATAATTTAAATTCTTAAATTTAAGAAAATTTATTATGGTGCATATTTTTCTAAATCCTTTTGAGGGAAAACATGCAAAAATTGGGATCAAGTCACTGATATTTTAAGCCACACAAGGTCATTGACGAAGTACCAAAGTATCGTGTCATTTATGGTCATTGTACATTTACATAAACGAGGATGCTCCAAGTTCATAAGCAAAATCATGTATCTGCTACAAATCATAAGATTGATCACAGATAGGCGTCAACGGCTTCCTGTACGGGTATCAACGAATCATCATCCAACACCACATCTTCAAGGTGGTTCACTTTATATCCCACTTCTACTGCATACTAACTTATAAAGCTGGAGAGCACTTTCAAATTTTCAATCCAAAAAAGCTCTGAAGTGTTCTCAAGACCCTCAAGCTGCAGACCGAGGCCTTTATGGAAAGAACTTGACCTTGATAAATATCGCTAAAGCCAACTGTAAGACAAACGAAGCAATCACCAACACTGTAAGGTCACTCCCGGCCATATATGACCTGAGGTTCAAGGCCACAAAGCAAGCTGATGCAGCCCCAGTGAGGACTATAATAAGCCACCGTAAGAATTCGACTGGGACAACCAGAAGGAACTGAAAATATTGCAGGAGGAATAATTCATTAGATACAAGTATACAACCACAATCAAACAAATTGAATTAATGCTTGCATTCAAGTTTCAATCATATAATTCAGAACAGTACAAAAATCCTGAAGACTGCATCAGACAAACTTCAACTGAAAAAAATTGAGAAGCCCACAATTGGAGACACACAAGTATCAGACAAGCTTGCTGGGAAAACCCCACCAATCGCTAGGAAAATATCAACTGATCCTTGGTGTGACATCCTGGCCTTCACACGCAGTTAGTTCGGGCTCCTTCCAAAAGCCACCTAGGGGTTCTAACAATTATAGGGGTCACAGAGGCTGATATGATATGATATGTGCTAATTTCTGAATGTATGGTGGAGAGAAACGATGATAAGGGAATTCATGGGTTGGGATCAATTTAATATATTAAATTGGAAAAAATTTAAACACAACATTCCCCACCCAAAAAAAAAGGAAGAGGAGAAGAAATAAATAAATAACAAGTAAAAACAGAGTTATAATCAATAAAAGGAGGAACTTACAGAACTCAGAACGAGTAGAAAGAGAGAATACCCCCACATGCACCAAAAACGCACTAGGCTGGCATTTGAACCCAGATACTGGAGTAAGAAGTAAAATGCCACTGGCACTACTATGGCGTAACCATATACTGTTGATGCCGCCAGACTTACATAACCAACATCAAACGTCCAAGCATCACTGTTGTCACTTTGTTTATATGTAAGGTAGGTAGCCAAATTTCCAAGGGAAGCAATCAAAAATACCAATGTGGTGGAGATCCAGATCAACCCGTATCTAAAAAAGTACAAAAGTGAGAACCAGCAAGCACATAAATACTTAGAAACCAGAAGCCCATGACAGAAGAGGTGAATGAATCTTTGAAATGATGGGTTCATGGCCTACAGGCAGGAACAAAAACTATTCTAGTTTTTTTAAAAACATTAACCACCAATAGCACTAACCAACAGCAATGAACAAATCCAGATTCAAGAATGGGGTAAATTCTGACCAATAATATGGGAATCACATCCAAACTAGGAAACCACAAGTTACATGA
Organism: Taxillus chinensis; assembly: GCA_023512835.1. Taxonomy (NCBI): domain Eukaryota; kingdom Viridiplantae; phylum Streptophyta; class Magnoliopsida; order Santalales; family Loranthaceae; genus Taxillus; species Taxillus chinensis. Next base: position 33,488,069 of record CM042090.1, read on the forward strand.
TGTTAACAGTAAAAATATAAAGTAAAGTGCTCAAGGCCGCAATCATGCCTGCAAGACCCACATGATGTTGGAGCCTGCCACACTACCTTTTTTAATTAACATCATTTGTGAGTAAGCTAAATGGATTCTCGATTCCCTCGTGTGCTGAGCATTATTTCCACAGTGACACTTTATCTACACCATTAGACAGTGGGAAAAAAAAATCTTAAACTAAGAGTTCAAGTAGTCAACCCATTCAAAAAACGAAAAACATTATGGCATCTACACTCAACCCTAGTGACACTAATCCCATCCACGCACCTATTAGTTTAGGGTTGGTTAAAGTCACATTCCTTGTGCATGTTGCTCTGAATCTAACTCTAGATATATTACATTTTAAAACTAAAGAAGGAAAATCACTACTCACAGATCAGGGTTAGCATCAATCTTGTTGAAAAAATCTCCATCAACAGGATGCAGGGAGCTTATCAATCTATTCACGACAACATCTGTGTCCACATTAAAATATTGTGTATAGGAGGCAATGTTAAACACTCCCTTCCAATTGTTAGTTGGTTGTTGTCCTCCATCCCCCTCTGCATGGTCAGGACACAGGAGTTAATAAATGTAAAAGTTAACATACACAAGCACCCAACAATATATATAATCATTAATCCATTCCATTCTAGTTATATAGCCTATTATTCTGCAAAAATCAGAACTTAAATAATAAGGTACTTAGTCTTAAACCACTTGAGAACAAAAGTATCAATTATGGGGTTACTAATATAAAATTAGTCAAATGCATCAAATGCATATGCCAAAAAAGGTTCTAAAATGAACCTGTGTCACAAAAACAAACAATGCACCACAGATAATGAACTCACTTTTCGTCTTAAAATGGTTAAAGAGAATATAATGCCAAATATAAATTTGTATAAAACCAGCTCTTCTCAACCCAAAAACAACTACTGAGATTTTCATATACACGGTTAGATCTAACCCAATTTGATCTTTGGTCAATTCAAAGCTGGATAGGTTAAAACTTATAATCACAATACTAACCTTGAAATTTATGCTTGAGCTATTTTTTTTCAAAAACTTGCTAAGATTCTTTTTTCTCTAGTTTCTTATTGAGCTAATAAAAATGAGCCTATACAAGCCACGTACTACTTTATCAGACAAACAAATATGAATAACACCCTACCTTAGAAAAGTTTAATAATGCAATGCAAAATCAAGGGATAGATATGACGTGTGATTCGTGGATTGATATGCATATCTTTTTTAAAAAGTTTAAAGTTCTATCTGTTGTTGACCAACTAGATGCCACTTTCACTGTTTATAAACATCTTTACAACAAAATGCCTAGAAATTATGCTTTTGGTAAATTTTCTTCAGTGGGACAACTGCTTACAGACTATCTTTCAAAAGCATTGGCATTGCAATAATCAGATAATCAAACTGCAAATGGAAATATCAAATAATGTATTTTTTGCCTAGCAATTAATGGTCCCAGGCTGTTATAGGTGATATAGGCAGTTTTTGCAATATATATATATATACACACACACATATAATGTAAGAAACAATAGAATTAAAACATGATAAATATATTACATATTCAACAAATAAATATATGATTTGAAATAGCAGCCTAATCTTTTAGAACATTGCCATTTGAACTTCCAAGAGCTCGGTAATCGGATAATCAGACCACAAATAGCAATATAAATAACATACCATCTGGAATTCCGAGAGTTTGGTAGTTAGGTCCCTTGTCTCGACTATTATTTGGAGGAAATATTTGTAGTTTTGCTTCAGGGGCTGCACAAAAGGACAGGGAAAATGAATAGATGATTAATACTTGCCTATTTAAAAAAAACAATAATTATAAGTTTGATGTTATGTAAGCATACCATCATATGTTGTGGCTTTCTTCTCATCATTAATGACAGCCTGTGAGAAACACCAATTAATAAATTTGTATACTCAAAAGTGGTGCTCAAGAAGATAAAGTATAACATACAACATGCAAGTACAGGACATCAATTAATGCTTTAAGAATAGGAAACATATTAGCATATAATGATAAGACAAAACTAAATTAGCAACTACTAGCTATACGAAAATAGCTTCATCAATACATTTCAGAACTTTTGGGTATGTTTCAGAATGACACATTTCAGGAAGGGGGGGGATGTATTATTAGTGAAACGAACTACACGGTCAGTTCAACAAATAAAATAGGGGAATGGAATACATATTCAATGGGAATCAAATAGACAATGAATCACTAATAACATTTTCGTATGTAGCATAACCTATTCCTCATTTTCAAATATACTCATAAATTAGATGTTGTAAATAAACCTAGAGTGGAATAGCTATTAAAGCCAGGCAAGCGTGCAGTAGACCCCACGTATAAATGTTTTATACAAGTCTTTTAGGCAAGCATTCTCACGCACATCTGATGTGATAACATTCCATTAACCAATAATTTGGTCAGGCTCTACCCATGAATTGGTTAGGCTCCACCCGTAATTTGATCAAAACCAATAAATTATTATCACATCAGGTGTGTGCAGAGAAACCTGCACAAAAAGCTTGTATTGCTCTAAATTACATGAATCCCCCAAGAGCAATACTACATACAAGTTCATTTGCACTAGCCTCTCCATGCACAGGTAGTAGCATCACCAAATCATGGGTAAAACCTGATCAAATCATTAGCTCAATGAAATGTTGACATGTCAAGTGTGTACAGATGCTTGCACAGAGTGCTTGCATATAGACTTTTTCATTCCTCGATACCCATATACGAGATTCAACCCCTATCCACGAAATGAGAAATTTGAATCAATTTTACTCGTATAAATGAATTTAGTCAATGCCAGTTTAGAATTTATTTTACTCCCAGAAAATTAACATAAAACCCAGGACTTCATTTGATCGTGGAGAAACCAAGGAAAACGTGAAAAACCAAAAAAAAAAAAAAAAAACTGAAACATGATTAAGGGTTCAAAAAAAAAAATCAAATGAAAATCCTCTAACAACAAACCAAACACCTAAATTGGGCTTGCAGATAACTAAAAAAAACAATACATAAAAAAAATCACCATCAACGAGTGCAATAACGACCACAATGGAGATGGAAATTAACAATGAACTTTCCAAGAAAAGAAGAAGAAGAAGAAGAAGAGATGAATCTAGAAGGATGGAACGTACGGGCACAGAGCCGAGCAAGTGGCTAGTTGGGAGGCCGTACGCAGTGGACGAAGAAGAAGAGTCCATGGATATTGAAGAGAGGGAAGGGAAACAATCGATTTTTGAGGGCTCTTCTTTGTTCAAGCCTCCATTGAACCTTCCCGCAAGATGATGAAGATTTGGAATTTGAGGGTTCGAATTGGATAGGAGTTTGTGCCCTGTGACCAGATCGAAATCGAATCGAGCCCCGGGTTTTTGCTGCTTAGCTTTTCAAGGAACACGATAATGCTATAACGAAAGTCTGGTTAAAAAAAAAAAAAAAAAACTAGTTTAATTTAGGCGACGTGTCCAGTCCCTCCCTGTTCTACTTGAGTCTAAGTCAATTTGGACCTTCTTCAGTTGCAAATCAGATACAAAGGTGCGATAGCAAAATTTAAATATACATGATATAAATTTTAAATTTTTAATTATTTTATCAAATAATTTATTAATTATTATAAAATTTAATCTAAGATCTTTAAGATTTAGAAGTTTAGAGACTAAATGTTCTTAATTCATTATTACATAACAAAGTATACGAGCTATCAAACTTAATAAATCTTTAAATTTTATACAACTTTATTTCCAAGTACATCTCGATTCCGTATCTTAGTTTCTTCATTCCTTTAATTACCTGGGTTGGAAAAGAAATCATAAAAAAAGTGAGCTCAAATAGCCCAGTAAGGGTAAACATAAGTGGCTAAGGAAAATCATGAAGACATCTAACATAGAAAATACCAGCAAAGTTTTCATGAAGTTTGCATATCATACATGATCAACATCTCACAAGAAAAACATAACATAGGAGATTTATGTTTAGATATCGTATCATAACATCATAATCTATATTAATTACCCAAATATCATAACATAACATATTATTAGTTGGATTAACATTCTCTAGTGATGTTCTTTATCTAATGTATTAGAGGTTTTTCTAGAACCACCCATCATAACTTACTTTGTCCAAACATAAGAGATTGTAACAACTTCAACATACATAACATGAAATATAGCATGAAATTTCAATAAAACATTCAAGGTTAACAAAGATAAACACAAATATCAAAATGGTTATCTACCACAATCAATAAAATATATTATTAAGAGAGAGATTAGAAAAGAAACTAATGTTTTCAACAATAAAATGAAAATAGAATAATAAGAAATATAAAACTCTTCAACAATAATTACATGGAAATAAAATAAGAAAAAAAGGAAGAGAAAAGTAATGATGAAGAAAAGAAAACCCTCACAATCCTTTTGGCATTCCATGCGTTTTAAAACCTTGAAAAATATTAAAACACTAAATTAGTATTAATACTTGAAAAGTTTATTTTAGTTTATTTCTTTTATTAACCTTGCTTATTATAAATATTACACATATCAATATGTATTTTTTAATATATCATACTTTAACTTATATCTTTCAATAGACGATTGGAAATATCATGTTTGTAAGGCGGGATAATTAATTTGGGTTCCATCTTCTATTTTGGTTTCATTTCCATCTCCTATTTTGATCTCACGCATCGTAAGCCTTGAGTTGTGCAATAATCAGGTTATTTTGAAAGTTTCTAAATAAGATTTACTTTTCGTATTAGGTGAATGGAAAAGACGTTCAATAAGCTTACTTTTTCTATTTGTTTTCCACCTTATTCATGATGAGTTATGAAATTTAGACATAGTTGGAAAAGAAAGATTTAGGGGAGATGAGGATGGGGATAACTGTGAGGTTGAAACATTAGAAATTGGGATTATGGAAGAAGAGGGCGATTGTCAGGGAAATTTCTTATGGAAGGTATTCCTTACGATCCTTCGCGTTCTAGAACCTTTAAAAATAAAAACATTAAGTTAATATTCTCATCTTTCACTTTAATTATATAATGAAAATGCTATGATGAAAATAACATAATTTAAAATAATTACATATGTATATATAAGGTGGCAAAACCAACCATGTATGTATATACGAGGTGGTATAATCAATCATATAAATAATATATATGAGGTGGTAAAACCAACCATGTAAATAATATATATGAGGTGGTAAAACCAACCATATATATATATATGAGGTAGTAAACCAACCATATAGATCTTATATTATAAATAATAAATAACTTCACAATCTTGAGTATTACCTTTTGTAGAACTTCAACGCTTGATAAGTACCAAAAACAAAAGAGGCTTTAAGTGGAGTATTTGGGGTTTTTAAAGAGCTTGAGGGATTTTTTGAATTGAGGGAACTTGCCAAGTAATGTATTACGATTGAAAAGTAATATATTAAGAGGAGAGATAAGACATTTCTTATATAGGACAAAAATGGTAGGTGAAGTTTTTATCCTCAATACTTTATTTTCTTCCTTAAATTTCTCCTTTTCAAATCATTTGATTTTTATCCTCTTATTATCTGCCACATGGCCTCATTTTTCCTCTATTTTTGAATTTTTAGGATTTGTTTGATTTTGAAGGTTCTTTTAATCACAAAAGTCACATGTGTGCATTGTCTATTATTTTGACTATAACTTTCTAGATTCTTAATGAAATTCAATATGACCACTTGGGATAGATTCCTAACATAATTATCTATATTTTTAGACCAATTCCAAGTCTATTGGGTTTATATATCAAAAGTTATTGAATTTTGAAGTGAAACTAAAAATTTTGGACGTATTACTAGACCTTTGTGTACTATTTAGCTTTTTCTCCTAATTGGATGCTCCAATGAGGCTGAAATTTTTAACAAAGGTAGAAAACTAAATTTGGAACACGTTGGTATAATGTTAAGTTATTTGGAGTTATATAACTGAAGTTATAAATTCTTGAAGATAGCCTCCAGAAACTACGCTAGTGTATCCTCTCCAAGTATAAGCTATTGTTATGAAGTATTAATATTTTTTTTTGTCTTTTACATCACTTAATAAATTTGATGTGATAAATTCAAATTTTTATTCCATTTGATTTAGATTCAACATTTCAAGTAAGAAATTATTTATTTAATCTAATTAAACAAAACGATTGAAATAATTATATAGTCAGGTAAAATAACATAACACCACATTATAAAACTTAATAAAATAATACATTTATTTTATTTAATAAACTAAAATATATATCAAATGTAATTTATTTATGAAAACGCAGAATTTAATTGAAATTAATATAACTATTATACAAGCTATCAAATAATATTTTCTAAATATAAGGTCAAAATAGTTTAATTATAAAAATAAAATAACATAATAAATATTTATTATTTTATTAAAAATCTCAGGGTTTTACAGTAAATACTCCCACAAAACTTTGACACACAGGCAAATGGAGGTTTACACCTCTATTGGCTATATTTTTTTAATCCTTGTGTAACTTATTTGGTTTTCATTATTTTTTATTTCACAGCCTTCAAAAATAGACTGTTTTTAAGATGGGTCCATATAAAAATGTGGAGGGGATTGTGCGGGACAAGGTCTTTAATTTAGAGGCTAATTAACCATCCTTTCAGAATTTTGATAAAGAAATATTCATTGGTGAGTACTTTTTTATTTATAATGTTATCAATAACATGATATTGTCATCTTTTATTTTGCCAAACATTGGATTCTTTCATTATCATTATTCATTGCATTGATTTATTGATTTCATTCATTATTGATTCATTAATGTTATTATTCATTTTCATTATTGTTCATTGATTTATCACTATTTATTATTCATTGATTCATTTATTATTCATTGATTTTATTCATTCATTCATTTCATTTATTCATTAATTGTATTATTCATTGATTTCATTTGTTATGGGTCATTTATTTGATTGATCATTTTTCATTGGTTCATATATTTCATTGGTGAGTACTTTTTTACTCTCTATGTTGCAAATTTGTGTTTAGTCTCTTCAGGTTACAATTGGTGTTCTCTCTATCTTTTTTTTGTCTTTAAATTTCTAATTTCAGTAGTGATGTGAGATATTTAGTCTGCCTATGAAGGCAAAGTTGATTTCGTAGTTTGGTTTTCTCTGGTTATTTCCACAATCATTGAATTATATTTTATTGTTGTTGTTGAATTGGGTTTTAAAAATACATAGTGTTGTTTCTAGTTTAAATAGAGGTCTGGCTGCAAGTGAAGAAGGCAAATGAAGCTACCAAGGAACTTGAGGTTGTTGTTAAGCCTGTGGACCTCACAGTGCATCTTGATAAGCTACAAGGACGATAAAGATTGATATATAGTAGTGCTTTCTTGCACTCTAGGTGAGGTATATGAGACAAATTTATTTAGATATTTGTCAGCAAATATTTTGTCATTATATAGTTTATATTACTTTTATTAACAACTAGTCTATTCTTGTAGCCATGAAAAAATAGAACTTGAGGACTTGGTCGTGATTCTGATACAAGTGGTCAAATAGCTTTTGGTGAATTTTCGATTATATAATTCATATTAGTTTTTTTTTCTTCTGAATTTGTTGATGGTGCAATAAGCCACATTATGCAGATGTCTAAAGTTCTTGATGAGCGAATTGGCAATGGGTAACTAGTGTGGCCTGTGCAATTATTATGCGGGTAGTCAAGTAGTTTTTTGAAGTTTTCAATTGACTTAAGCCAGATGGAACACAATTATGGATTATAGTTTGATGGGCATCAATTGGATTCCAAACTTGTAAATTTATAAAGATTCAGGTGTTATTTTTGTAATAGCTTGTAATTATAGTTATTATTTTAGAATATAATATTATCTATTTTAAAGTGAGCCACAGCCTGCTAAAAATAATTATTATTTATTATTATTATTTTAAATGAATGTTAAACGAGCTTTAAATGAGCCAAGTTACTTGTTTAAGGCTTGGGTAATAACTTAGTTATTTTTTTCTTAAACAAGTCAAGTCGAGTTGGCTTATGCTTGGTTCGGCTTGGCTCATTTACAGGTCTAGCTAAAATACAAAGCCAAGCCATTTATTGAGTACATCTCATGGTAGGTCAACTAATTTCTTTATTTGGAGTTTCACGTTATTTAAAATAATAGGTCATAGTATTTTTAACAATGTTTTATATGGTTGCCGACTAAATTTTTCGTTTCACTAAATTATTCATGTCTAGCAAAGAAAACTCAACGAAGTGCAGTGTTAGGGACCTTTGGCAATTTAGGAAAAGTCATGCACAACAGTCGTCAGTACCTTCAACGAAGTGCGTGCCTTTCCGCGCTTTGTGCCCTTGTTTGTAACGCGAGAAGTGAAACTTGTCTTAAATATTAAGGGATCCTAGAAGTGGAACTAGATACTAATAGTTCAAATATTAACAAAAAGAATGAATAATATTAAATTTAGAAGATAATTTGTAGATATATAACTTGTTTTATTTGATGGATCATAATATATAAATAATAAATATATTTGTGCTTTACTTCACTAAAGCGAGTACTTTTTTGCGCTTTATTCTTAAAGCGATAGAGTATCCCTTATGTCTCAAGTGCGCTTAGCGCTTTTAACAACCTTGGCACCTCCTCCCCCTGGTTCCAAGTTTAGAGGTGAAAGCAAAGGATGAGTTTGCTCAACTAATGTCTACTCAAATATTGGTTCACACTCGAATAAATATTGTCAAGCACAAAAGTACATTCTTGAGCAACAATTGAATTTGAGTATAACCACATGCAATAAGCATCACAACAAAAAACTTGCTTGATTGGAGCATTACTCGTATGACTACATGCTGAAATGCAGGAATTCAAGCATAAGCAAGGGTCAATCTGGTGCTTTTGAGGACTTCTCAGCTAATCCATGAGGCTGGTGATGTCATTATAAGGTTTTCGACATCACCATGAGATTTTTGAGCATTTTTATGAGGTTAGCGACATCATCATAAGGTTTCTTATGTCACGCCTTAGATTTTCAAATCCCAAGAAAACTAATTAGTGACTCCACGTCCACACCCGGTTGGACAAGGGGTAGAATAAAAAACCAAGTAACAAGGGAAAACACAGCACAAATGCTGTCCCCAACCTACTCAATCTCATTACAGAATATTCAATTTAACATGTTCACATAGTTCAATCCACATACTCAAAATAAAACTTCAATTAAACACAAACCTTATACAATATTCTCACCAAGGCTTACATTAGTCTCAACACATTAATCTAATACATAACTATCAACAAGGGGAAACAAAATGTGAAGTCATTACAAGGTCTTCACCTCAATTTATTTCTCCTAACTCTGATAAGTACTTGAAAAAAAACAAACATAGTAAGAGGGATGAGCAACCACAATTTAGAGGGAATCAAGTCTCCCCATCCCATCCATGCTCTTAACATCTACATGAGAAAGTACATGCATGTGTCTGTGATGTGTTCTTAATACAAACAATTTTGCAGTTTGTAAAACATTGTTATCAAAATCTCATAACTCGAACAAGGCATAAAAATACCACATAATTCTTCTCAACCTCAACCATGTAGGCTACTCCACCGTCAGTCTTACAGACTCTTGGCCACACGGGCTCACACACTGCCACACATATTGTAGAGCCGATTTTCATATATACAACATAGCATAAAATTCACTGTAATACAAAATAAAGTCCCCATGGCATGCATCTCAAATTCATGGTAAAGAGTACTGCGATACACCTCATCACATTATAACACACCTCAAACAAGTCTCAGTATGTAAAAAGCCTCATTTTGCTACATACTAGGAACATATAAGTCCTCTTATGAACCTAAGGGTCCTCACAAGGTCATATAGCAACAACGGAGTGAAAGGAAGTAAAAACCGAATGAATAGCAACCATCAATCGCATTCTTGTTGGGATAGTGTTATATAATGCAATGTGTAATTCTAATTATGTAAAAATTATTTTTGATTAATTAAAATATATTTTATTTAAGTATCTATTTGATTACATTCTTGTGCTTTCTTATGTGACTGAGCATTATGACTTCTCGTTACTTATTAAAATTTATTACTGGTATGTGTGTGACACATGCAATAAATCCATTAATCAGATTAAGTATGAAATTGGTTTAGAGTCGGTGAATAAAGTTAAGGATGTTATATTCTGATAAGATTGAAGTGCATATTGTTTCCATAGTAGAAGTAATCTAATTTAGGATCATTGTAAAGAGTTTATAAATAATAGCACTGGTATGAATTTTTACATATTGAACATGATCATGATAAAATAAGTTCTTCAACTAATCTCTATTGCATTGTATAAAGAACTTTATATTCTATTGCTGGATGACTGATTTATAGATTGATCTTAATTCAAACCATTTGATTAATTCATATCTATAATTTGTCTTTTGATTTATCAATAAGTGAGAGGTTTTAAGCTTCAAATACTTTGATATCTTGAAGATATAATATTATAAATAGTAGGAGCATCAAATCAAGTATGTGAAATCCATTGTTTCGCCATGTAAAGAGTAATGATATTCTCATGTAGTTTAATTCAGGATTCTTGGGTGAATCAAGTGCTTATAACTATATTGAATATAATTTAATATAAATCCTAATTTATGATTGGATCATAAATAAGTCACCCATTAGAGAATTAATGATAATACATAGACAAAGATATAATTAGAGAGGTTGAACACAATCTATTGATATCTGTCTCTAATTATGAATATCATGGTGGAGAATTATATCACATGACAATCAATTATATCAATAAACATATTTTTTATTGTAAATTCTTGTATTTATATCTGCTTAATCTTAGTGTGCAGTTTTAGTCCCTAATCGTGGCTCAAACTAAAAATAATAAATAATATTTTAATTCATTAATGAGATTAATTAATTAAATATAATTTATTGAAGCTTCAATTAAGAAAGTCCATTTGGTCCCTCTAGTTAGCACCGTTTATTCTTTTATGGAGTACTGGATCATTGTGAGATAATTCTCTGGCTATGTTTAAGAGTTAATTATTTAATATGTGTCAATATATATTTAAGAGTTAAATATATCTTACATGATTATTTATTTAATTATATTAAATAAATAATAATAAATATTTTTATCCATTTGACATGATTAAATGAATAATTATATTATTTATTTTTTTGAAAAATAAATAATTTTAGATATTTATTTAATTAGCTTTAATGTATAATAATTATATTATTTAAAGAGTTTAAATAATATATATTATTATTATTTAACTGAATGGGCATATGCGTAATAGCACAAAGGCAACCTTAGGTCTATAAATAAATACATAGCCTCTTAGGTTAAAAGGAGTATGTAATCGTAGACATCCAAGAGAGAGCGTGACAAGTGACGGCCGGCCCCAACAAAGGTGGTGTTCTTGATCCTTGATCCAATGATGCCACAGTCCTATATTCCTTGAATAAGTGAATAGCAGAGAAGGTTAAGTGGTGATTGCATTAGGAGGCTATGATGACGATCAAAGATTGATTGCAAGTTTGTTCTTGGAGGAAAAAGAAGACGGTCTTGTTTTACCATTCTTGAGATGGTTTCTTTTTTATCCTCTTCGTAAAATTAAATTAATTAATTCATATTTAGATCCTAGTGTTTGTTTGCTGGATTAAAATTTTTAAAATTCGTTTTTGCTGTGGTTAATTGTTATCATATTTTGGCAAACTAACATTTCTCTCTGATTTCACAAACCCTTTAACCTAGAAGATTATGCATATGCTTATAAACTTAGCGTTGCTCCTGTGCTATTATGCATACAATCCTTCAATTAAATAATAATAATACACATTATTTAAGCTCTTCAAATAATATGATTATTATGTAATAAATTTAATTAAATAATTATTTTAAATTATTTTTTTATCAAATAAATAAATAATATAATTATTCATTTAATCGCATTAAATGAATAAAAATATTTATTATTATTTATTTAATCTAATTAAATAAATAGTCATGTGATATATATTTAACATGTTAATATATATTGACACATGTTAAATAATTAGATCTTAAAAACAAACAAAGAATTATCTTATAATGATCTAGTACTCCATTAAAAAAAAACGATGCTAACTAAAAGAAACAAATAGACCTACTTAATTGAAGTTCCAATAAATAATATTTAATTAATTAGTCTTATTAATCAATTAAATTATTATTTATTAGTTTTAGTTCAAGCCATGATCATGGACTAAAATTACACTCTAAGATTAATCAGATATAATTACAAGAATTCATAATGAAGGATTTTTCAATCGATATAACTGATTGCCATGTGATATTATCTTCTACTATGATATTCATAATTAGAGACAGGTATCAATAGGGCTGGAGCTAGGATTTTAGATTAGGGGGGTCAATATATCATTTTTTTGTGAAAAATTCAAAATAATATTTATATAATATTAACAAAACAAAATCTTAATGCAAGCATGTGTGTCCACTTACCGTTGATCTATTTTAAAAAAAACAAATCAATGGTTAGGATTTCAGTATGTGAGCATATCGATTTACATATAGCACATCTGTTAATAAAATTTTAAACATTAACAACTAGAAAGATGAAAAATATTCGATTATACAAAATATTCCATCAAAATATAAAATAATTATTGTTAATTTATTATAATACATTTTTTAAAGAAAATAAAAGCTGGTGCGTTTTACATTACTAAAATCATCTATAATCGAATATGTATTAAATGACTAAGGAAGTCGATGTAGGTGAGCTACCTTAAAAAAAATTCCTACTCTAAAAGAAAATAGCCTGATGGTAGGGAGCCCATGGACACCCTTAGTCCCACATAGCTTCATCCCTAGGTCCGTTCAGCCTCTTTAATTATATCTTTGTCTATGTTTTATGATTAATTCTCTAGTGAGTGACCTATTGGTAATCCAATCATGAATTAGGATTTATAATAAACTATATTTAATATAGTTACAAGCACTTGATTCACCCAAGAATCACAAATTAAACAACATGAGAATATTATTACTTTTTGTGTAACGAAGCAGTGGATTTCATGCACCTAACTTGACGCTCTCACTATTTATAATGTTATATCTCCAAGATATCGAAGTATTTGAAGCATTAAGCCTCTCACTCATTAATAAGTCAAAATATACAAATTATAGACATGAGTTGATCAAACGGTCTAGATTATGATCAATCTATAAATAAGTCATCTAGCGATAGAATATAAAGCTTTGTATACAATACAACAAAGCTTAGTTAAAGAACTTATTCTATCATGCTCATATTCAATATGTATAAATGCGTACTAGTGCTACTATTTGTAAACTATTTAAATGATCCTAGATTAGATTACTCTCACTATAGAAATAGTCTACACTACAATCTTATCAGAATAAAGCATCCCCAACTTTATTCACTGATTATGAACTAAATTTATATTTAATCTAATTAGTGGATCTATTATATGTGTCCACACATACCCAATAATAGACTTTGATAAGTAACAGAATGTTATAATGGGCAACTATAAGAGAAAGTAGAAGAATGTAATCTAATAAATACTCAAACAAAATATATTTCAGTTAATCAGAAATAGTCTTTATATAATTAGGATGACATACTACTTTATATAGCGTTATCCTAATAATACTATCTCGTCAATCACGACTAAAGGGAGCCAACTGCAACTAACCATCGACTTTTTGTTGTTCTACGTACAGTCTGTTCTTCATCCTGTAAAACAGTTTCATGACCTCCAGCCCTCAAAACTTGACATTTACCCTCATTAGAACATCAAAATGTACCTTTAGACTCCTCTAAACATGATTAATTCACAACATAATAATAATACATACAAAATATGCTATCGTATGTCAACATTCATATAGAAGATCATACACACACACACACATACACCTCTAACCATAAATGTAAAGACTCGTATTTGGGCAGTCTTGAGAGATAGTCATTCTATGGGAATGTAACTATCTGGACGATAGTGTAGCCATCGATGTGAGCATTTTGACTGTACCTGGGCCTAATTCCGAGTCGGGGCCCCATTTGACCCGATTGTTGACTTTTTGGGGTTTATTGGTTGACTTTGCATTTGGGCGGTCATTTGAGTGTGATATTATCTGAATAGTGTTGTGCTCGTCATTTCGAGCGTTTTGACAGTAATTTGACTCAATTTGGAGTTTGTGACCTTGGGAGGTCAATTATTGCGTTCGGCAGATCAATTATTGATGGGAGGCCAATTATTGGCAGCAGTATAAATAATTAAGAAACTGCCTTATCCATTTAATTTGCTTGGTGTGTGCGTGTTTGAGCAAGAGAGAGAGAGAGAGAGAGAGAGGAGAGAGAGAAGGTGAAGAGCTTCCCTTGGTGATTTTGGGGCGATTGGAGCTCGTGGATCGCAAATAATCTTCCCAGGTAGGTGTCCTTGAACCTCTTATCTCGATTCTGTCTTTGAATATGCATGAATTTATCATGATTTATGAATTTGAGCATGAACCCTAGGTTTTGGGGGAAACCCAATTTTGGGATTAGATATGATGATTTAGCATAAAATCTGTGGTTAAGAACTGATTTATATCAGTTTGGGTACGTAATTTTGTACTCTGTTTAGTAAAACGCATGTTTGTGAGTGCCCGGGGGTTGTTGGGTTGATCCCAGATGAAAATTAGGCCAAAAACGATGATGAACAGTAACCTGGGCGAACTGTAAGGGTCGAAGTTCGTAGTCAACAAGTTCGTAGTCAGCAGCTGTGGAGTCAACAGCTATGGAATCAGCAGGTTCGTAGTCAGCAGCTATGGAGTCAGCAGCTTCGTAGTCAGCAACTATGGAGTCAGCAGCTTCGTTAGTCCGGGCAGTTAGTCCGGATCAGTAGTCCAGAGGAGTTAGTCCGGATCGAGTCCGAGGATTAGTCCGGATCGCAGTCCGAGCGTTAGTCCGGATCAGTAGTCCAGAGTAGTTAGTCCGGATCAGTAGTCCGGATCAGCAGCAGTGATCCGTAGCATCACTCCGCAGCAGTGTTTCCGTAGCATCCATTCCGCAGCTTCAATCTGCAACTGTGTTCCGCAGCAGTGCAATTGCACTGCACTGGACATTTACATTGTAAACCATTATGCCTAATACTTAAGTTACAATGTAAATAACAAAATACCCCCCATTTGGATTCAAAGAAAAATACTAGAAAAATTAATTCTCACTCTTTCAAAATGTGAAAATTGGAATTTAGTGTAAAATCTCGGAAAAACCCAAAAGTTCGTAGTGGTGACTTTTTAGAAAGTGGGGTTAGACATCTCAGAAAAATTCCCAAAAATCAGATTATCTTATTTATGATATGGGAACCCAATGCCGGGACTTTTGATTTCAAGAAAATAGCTGCTATGGGTACTTCCTTCATAAATCAAGGATTGAGGATTTACTTGTGAAGACTGGCTACAGTTCTAAAGGAAATGTTGAGAATGACATGTCATACTAATGTTAGTATGTTGGTGTGAGGTATTGGGGGCATGGACTCCGTGACTTGTATGGGTTCTCACTGTGATGCACCGATGGTGCTATGTGGTTGACGTGGCAGGCATATGCACCGATGGCAGGCCTGTGTGGCAACTGTGACTGGGTATATTGCGCTGTGGACAGGCTAAGGCCTCAGTTGAGCCGTTGAGCTTGTGGAGCTAGGGCTGAGTGCCCTGAGCTGGGATCCCCTGGAGGATCGTGGACAAGTTGTCCTATGTTTGCAGGCTGAGTCCTAATGTTTGTTGCAGGCTGAGTTCTGATGATTGTGCACACTACACGGTGAACGAGTACACTAAGCATATAGTATAGACTTATATGTGTTACATGATGTGGAGTTTTGGGGTCACCTACTGAGCTTGTCGCTCACCCCTACTTGTTGTTTATCCCTTTTCAGGTGTGACCCGAGACTAGTGGAGGACTTTCTTCCAGGAGGACGTGCCCACTAGTCTGATGTGTGATGTAGTACTATATTTTGTATTTTATTATGTGTTGTATCCCGGACATGGGTCCGTGGACAGTTGTATTTGCATACTGTTTGTGATGTAATGTCTGTATGACTGTTTGACTTATCATATGCATGATGATGTGGGAAAGTACAGGATTACCCTTGATGTATGACTGTACAGGGTTACATATTTGAGATAGCACCCGCGGTGTAGTATCTATTGGTGCTAGTCACCAACCCCTTGACCTTTCGGGTGCGGGCAAGGGGAAGTCATGTTCCTGGTTCCGGGTTCCCTGGAATTCGGGGGCGTGACAATAAATTATTTAGAAAGAAACATGTTTAAATCGCTCTAACCATGCCAGACAAATGAATTAATAAATGAGCACAAATTCCCTACCTCGATTTTAGTTGAGACAAATGAATTAGTAAACTCAAATTGCCGACTTTTGCTCTTCCTCACAACCTATGTGCCTTCTTCTCCCTTCTCCTCTCAAGAACACAACGACTGATGACTTAGGGTTTGGGTATCTCTATGGCTCTCCCTCTTATATATACTTTCTAATTTTTAATTAATTAGAACTAATGTAATATCATAAAAGTAGCCTTTCAGGCCCCAAATTCTAAATTAGGCCCAACTACCATCAAAACCCTCCATTTGAGGAGTACGTTATCATGCAAGTATCCTCTTTCTCAAATACTAGCCAAAATCGAAAACCACAAAAAATACCAAAAAATATCATAAATTTATAAAAAAATAGCCTTTTGCAAGCCCAACTCCGAATCGGACCTATTCACAGTCTAAATTCTTCATTTGATGCCTACAACGTCATACTAATATTGATTCCTCAAAATACTCACCTCATTATAAGGCTAACTTCTTCTTCCCTAAATACAAGTCATTACATCTTACATCACCAATAGGTTTCATGAGGACTCCATGAGGTTTTTGTCATCATGAGGTTCTCGGAGACTCCATAAGGTTTTTGTCCCTTTCATCTACTTAAAAGTGTGAAGGCCAGAAGCTCGAATACCTAATAATCGAGCAAGTATAGGAATTTGAATATAAGCCATATCTAATTTGGAAACTCCATGTGGTTTTCAACCATTTCATGAGGTTGGTGACATCATTATTTGGTTTCTCACATCACCATAAGGATTTTTAGAAACTCCATGATGTTTTTTTTTGGGTTTTAAAATTTGAGATGTCATCATGAAGTTTCTTACATCATCATAAGGCTTCTTGGCAACCCCATGAGGTTTTCATGAGGTTAACGATGTCACCACAATGCTTCTCACTAACTCCATGAGACTTTTAGCTAACTACAAGAGGTTCATGACATGACTATAAGTGCTTATACATCAACAAGAGTTTTTCCACATCCGCAATGAGCTTCTCACCAACTCCATAAGGTTTTTGGCCAATTCCATAAGGTTCATGACGTCACTTTGAGCTTTTATATGTCACTAAGAGGTTTTCCACATTAGTAGTGGACTTCTCAGCAACTCTATGAGGTTGTAGGGGACTCTATGAGGTTTATGACATCATAATGAGGTTTTCGATATCATCATAAGGTTTTTTGGCATGCAAGTTCCTAATGATTTCTCCCAACAATATAATAGGGTGTCTTTTCAAACTTCTCATGAGACCTTCACTAGTAAGTGTTCTTATAGCACCAGAAACCCAGAGTAGCATTGTTTTAACTAATGTTTTAGCGCCACCACCACCAATAATGCTCCTTTGGCACCAACATGCCAAAGCAGCATCATTTTTGTTGGGTTTCTAACGTCCCATAGATCAATCCCACATCGGCTAGGGTGAACATTGAGGTCGTCCTAACGAGGAGGCTCATGTACACCTTGTCATAACGCGTTTTAATGGGTCGCGGCCCATTAGAAACAAATCCGTGCGGGCTGCGGCCCATGGGTGGGCGCGTGAGTGCCAAAGCGGACAATATTGTGATAGTGAGTGCCCTGGCCGAAGTCCAATAATTTTAACTCTAATACTTCGATGTTGCCCTTACCATCAATGCTAATATCCCACCAACAACCCAAATTGGTGTTGTTTGAGACCTAGATGTTTCATCGTCACCTTCACTATCAATGTTGCCATCAGACCAGCAACCCAAGACGATGTTATTTAGCTAAATGTTTTGTCGCTACCTTCACCATCAATGCTACTATCACGCCAACAATCCAAAACGGTATCTTGGGCCATTTACTAAGACTCTTTATGATTCAAGCCTATGAACTTGGAATGTCTCATTTGACTCCTTTTCAACACCTTGAGTTGTTGTTTTTTCATGCCCAAAAACAGGGGAGTCCCCAACAAACGAAAGTTAACACCTCGAGATGTCGCCTTTCTATGCTTGGAAATAAAGAAGTCAATCATTTCTCCTTTTTCAACCAAAGGGGGGATTAAAAAGTAAGAGAGCATACAATAACAAACATATAAACAAAGGAAGCAATCATACCACCATAAGAACAACAGTTATAGCTCCAAAATGAGAGGTCTTCAAAGATCTCTAGGAACTCTATCATTTCCAAGTTGTCAAAAATTTCTTATTTCATTCAATGTTCTTCCTTTAGTTTTTTTGTTTCATGTGGCATTGACTTGTCTCACCTGAATTGTTTTGTGAAAATAAAACAAAAACAAAAATAAGGAAAAAAACCACAAAAAATCATGTATGCCTTAAGATTCTATTTAATCACTTCTTTTTTTAATAAAACAAAAGGCAAAGATTATCTTTTTTTTAAATAAATAAATAAACATGCTCAGGTCGCCACGAGATTAAATAATTAATGTTCGTACCCTAATTGCTCAGATTAAAATCAATTGTGACAACATTTCTTTAATTTATTCCTACTTTTATCCTTACATGTTTAAAATTATTCTTTTCATTTTCAAAACCTTTGGTATAAGGGACCTTGATCCCACATTTTTCTTTTTCTAAAACTAAAAATGCCCTTAAAAAGAAAAAATATAAAATAAACAAATTCACTTAGATTAAGACCAGATATCAATTCTAAGCATCATAGGAGTGTGATAATTTTTTTTTCACATGTAACTAACTCCCAAATCTTTTTTTCTGAAAACCGTAAACCATTCTAAGTGATCAATTACACTCATATCATGATGAGTGACAATTTTTTATTTTATTTTATTTTGCTTTCATCACATATATTTCTATTTGTGGGTCGTCATGCAAGAATGACTCAATGTCCACACTATCTTAGTTTCAAAAAGCCAACAACGAACCCATACAAAAACTGGTGATGACACATCAGATCTCAAAGCATAATCATGTAACATCAAATCAAGGCTCTAACATAACATCAACATATCAGTACTAAACACCTCAAACGGAATCCAAACAAGCCCACAAATCATGGTCTAACCTCAACGCTAGGCCGCAACCACAACCCACCCACCTAGCCAAATAAAATTCACACGATTGTGTTGAATAGCCCATAAATTCACCATTTAAAATGTCAGCCCAAAAATGCATGGAGAAAATATAAAACATTTATTAAAAAAAGATCAAAATGAGTTAAATGAAAGTAAAAACTTTGATAAATTTAAAAAAGAAACAAATAGTGAACGATAAAAATACTTTTCAAAAAATATCTATATATTACCTTTTATCTATCTTAGAGTATCTCCAACTCATTAGCTATAGCCAAAGCTATAGTAATATTTGACTTGATTTCCACATTAGCTATAACAAAAGCTATAGCAAAATAAATAGGTAAATATAGATATTTTTTTAACTGTGATTGTCACATCAGTTCATCACCCTCAACTTTTCAAACATTCCCAGCATACCCTCTGCGAAGTAAACCTAACGCTGCCTCTCCTATGGCGATCTCTGGCGATGGTAAAAACGCAGCTCTACAACGTCGCGCATGGCTTCCTGACAGTTCAGGCGGCGAATCGTGAATCAACCCTCTCGAGAATAATTTCGTAGTTGTTGGATGCAATCTTAGCATCGGGTTGTGGTTAGGGTGATCTTCTATTTGTTGTCACATGGGGCCGATTTCCAAATCGGGTGTGTGGCTTGCAGCTGTAGGTGTTGTTCCGAATCGGGTGTGAGTTGACAGGCCAGTCCAGCATTAGTTTTCTGGCTATTTTCTGGATGATATTTCCATTCATTTGTACTGATATCTTCCTGACCAGATGCTATTGGGTCGTTTTGATCAGTTTGCCATTGGGTCGTTTTCTCTCAATATGAAACAGAGAAAACGACATCACCACGCCTAACTTCAATCTCTAATATACGGCTTTGTTTCCCTGAAATCCTTTGACCATAAAACATCATCCCATCTCAAACATTAGAAACATACAGCCATATTGAAAACCTCATCTAGGAGGCAACCTTCCAGATGACTGAGGAATTTGAAACCCAGTTTTCAGATTTGCAAATCTTGATGTCAAGTGATCCCCCTAAAGGTATGACAGTGTAAATATTGTGCAGGAAAAACTAAATTGTTAAGCAAAATAATGAGACTTGGCACAAATAATGGATAAGCTGAAGTTGGCGGTGTGATACTTCTTGCAGCATCAGACAGCTTGAGAAGCAGCTCGTGAAGCAAACTGTTGCATTGATGGCCCTAACTGTTTGTGATGTGCTTTCTGAATTCTCTGTCAAAGTAATGGAGTAAAAAAATGTATCAAGGAAATCTTGAACATGGACTTTTATGGTGAATCCAAGGAACACATCAGATCAGAAATCCAAAGTCTAAACATCATTGTCATGCAAACCATCTTTGTATTACATTTCGGTTCAAAACTTCCACTTTCTTGCTTTGAATTTCCCCCACAAGCACGGATGTTTTTACATGAAATTGGTTATCCCTCTCCTGCCAATAGATTAAATTTGAGGAATACAATGGCAATGATAAATATTATTGCTACAATGTAATCAAAGGAAAAAAAAAACCTTTTGACCCGTACTATCGATGTGAGCTGCAGATGTGAATATTATTTCAGAAACCCGTGAGACAGCTGCCTTATCTACAGGGCTTATTTGAAAGCCATTTTTTTCTTTACGGTAAAGAGGGAACCAAAAATTAGACGGTGTCTCACTGATGCTTAGAATTATTCTATTTTGCATCTTAAAATGATTATGGTGCAAGCCAAGTTCATTAGCCGACCCGGCATTAAAGCTGAAGGAAGAAACATAATGCAGTAATTAAAAAGAGTTTCCCAGAGTAGCTATGTTGGGAAAAGGCTGTGTACATAGTATTCGTAAGTACATATAAATCAAGGTACACCCAAATGTTCCTTTGTGGTATCAGACAGAATGATGACCACATGTCCCTCAACTACAACAACCATACCAGTTCATTTTGTACAAAATCAGAATTTGTAAAGTTAGACCAGTCAAAAAATTTAGCTTTTTACCAAAAACAATCTACAGATTAATAAGAGTAAATCAGAATAAGAACTAGCTGAAAAGTTAGAATATACGATTGTGTTTGCTAATGCCTGCATCATTTTTTGTCTTATTTGAAAATTATGCAACAATACAATACTAGGGATACAAATCTCTATTATTATGCATATTTTTTTTAATCTGCACTGCTGCACCATCACCTCAGCGCACGACTGCGCCACCACCTTACAGAGAGATTGTGCAGTCCGTAGCGTTATGCGGGATATCAAATCCATCTTCCTTTCTCGTTGTTGGCTCCACTGCACCACTTCCTGAATAACGAGAGGCCTATTATCGTCTCGTCTCAACGCAAAACCCTAACTGGTTGAGACCGACAGATGAGCGAATGCTGTCTTGCCAGAAAAGGAACTGAACGTTACGCAAAGGAGAGAAGATGGTTCAAGAGTGAAATTGAAAAATAAAATTAAGTTTTAAAAAAATAAATGATGTACGTTGGAGATGCATTAGTTAAACGACGACGTAAAAATACTGTTCTAAGCTAAATTTGATTTTAGCTAATTAAATTTAACTAGAATGATTGGAGATGCTCTTATAACTAATTTCATATTATTAAAATTAAAGCTTATTTTTTATATCCTCAGGTTTGCGCCCCTAATCACCCACGCAAACCACGCTAAGCATAATGGAAGATAGACTCTGAGGTAACCATTACTAGAGTGATGCGGAAAGAAAAGCAACACGCCTATCAAAGTCAAAGCACAATGGAAATTGGCAACGATGGCGAAACAAAGGTTAACTGCACTATTTTTTTTTTGTTTTTTGCAAAACGAAAAATTAAGACTCCACACATACAGTGCACAAAAGATGCGAGACCCAAAACCTACATTAGAGTACAGGGCATTGGTTTTGGAACCTCCAGTTCTTAAAATCGCCAGTTTCTTACAGATCACTGTAATTGCGCCATACTGCACGAAATTCCTCGCGGAACGTGTTCAAGCGTGCTTTTAGATTAGGTGTCCTAGAGCTTGCATGGAGTAAAGTTGCTGCAACAATGACAGAATATGAGTATTACATTAGCAATCCTGTCAGTCGAGAGTGATCAAGGTCTTTAAAGGAATCTCACATACCAAGGATACCAATAACGTGTGCACATAACACTGTCAGAAGACCAGAAGAAACATACCAGAGGACCAAACTAGCTGTAGAAAGACATAAATTTGAATTCAGTTTAGTGTAAAATAATAATGGCATGAGCTGGATTCAACTTCAAGACTATAGATTTGTGGGAAATATAGATATTCAAAATACCAGCAGAGAATATAAAGACAAACACCCAGCGAGGATGACCACAGATATAAATTGTTTTCTTAACTGATGGACGCCCACGAATAACAGGCCTGCATAGAGAGTACGTGATCAACAGGCATTCTAAACCTTCAAACAGGTTATAGATGTAACTCACATGTGAGGAGGCCTCATTTTTGCCGCTAGGTGTGGAGAGAATCGTCTCAGAATTCTAGTTACTTTCTCACTGAAAGTGGCTGCAAAGCTGTGTCACCATATGATTGCCAAAAACAGCATAAATTTAGTAGTGAGGATAACAAGACCGTATAAAGCAAAACAAAAATAACGTTTGGTTGCTAATAATCAAGCCTGCACTAGCAATGGTGGGAGAGCAAATTTCCAATGAGAAGATGTATATTTATAGCACAAAACAGAAAATGGCAACAATAAGTAAATTCTGGGAGGTTCAAAATGTGAAATAATAAGTACCAGGCTAATTTTATGATGTCATTAAATAAATTAGCCCTATACAAGTCTGATCTTGAAAAGGGTCATCCATATATAGTCTAGATCCTATCCTTTATAATAGTCTTATCCAAGTTTTACAATTGCCATAGGCAAAGTCCACATTTGCTATCAACAGAAGGAGGGCAATTATGTCAAATGAGTTTAACATAAATATCATCATATAGCCAACAGCTAAACATTTACAAAACAAGATACCAAGTGTCCACACAAACAGTAGGCACCCCAAAACCAAGCAATAATCAATAGTCATCATGGTTTTTCTCAATATTAAATCTTGACATAATAAGCAATTTGAATACCTATTGATCATGGTTTCTGTGCAGTTTGTGATTTCTATAATTCTATTTATACATAGAGAAAAATTTAGAACCCCAACTACATCCCAAATTATAGTGTTTGCTACTCCGACAAGAATATCACATAGTTTGAGCTCAACAGGCTTCAATTTATTTTTTGTGAGCATTAGGCTTACCAGGATGTGGTAGTTACTAGTTAGCTTTATTTTCATGGTATGAGACGTTGCATGAACTCTTCTAAATGAACGTCAATCTTGTAATAGAATGTTAGAGAGTTGGTCAACAATTTATCTACTGCAGTGGCTTCAATTTTGCCCAAACATTAGTGCATGCCAATCCTAGACACCCTACAAGATTCCACGAACAAATGGGGTAAACAAAGCATCTTGAAGACTCCTAAAATTACCATCAACAATCTAGATCCTTTGTTTTTAAGAATTTATTTAAAGAGGCCGCTTAATTATTTTATGCAACAATTATTTGAACGAAAATAATATCAAAAACGAATTATGTGAATCTGGATCCCACTTAATGATAACCATTTTCAATCTGATCCCTTCTATTTGGTACATAATATTAGGACAACAGAAATTATATTCTTCCAATGATTCAAAGAAATATATTATCCATAAAGCTTAAGATGACTAAAGAAAAGAAATACACGCCACGCAAATAAGGACTTATAAACTGAAGGAGCCAAACCTATCATTCAAGAAAGCAAGGCACAGAGCCGTAAAGGCAGTGGCAATAATGGCCAATGGCCTCCGGACAAACCCAATCCCTGCCGTAAACACAAAACAAACAAAATTAGCCCACACACACGCAAACAATAAATAACAATGAGCTTACAAACCCTACTAACAAATTCAATGTAATTATAGCAATTGTATGAACTCTATTAAAAATACTCACCCAGAATGAAGACGATCAAAAGGAAATAGTTGGTCCGGTAGCTGAAAATCACACATAAAAAAGATTTAAAATAAAATTTACACAAAAGCCCAACAAGGAAAAGGACTCGAAATCCAATATTAAAGCTCAAATCCTTCCCTTTGGATAACATTATCGGCACCAAACACGAATCAAAAGAAACAAGATAAGAAACAAAGGGATCTAGGAAGGGTAAGTGGATTACTAATAAAGATTGCATTTGATGCGGCTGTTCCACTTGGAATAGGATCGAGGGAACGTGAATCTGGAGAAGAATTCGCTGAGCGGGCGAGGCGGCGACGACCATTCCACTTCTCGAAGCGCGTCGATCAGATCCTCGGCCGTCACGTTTCCCCAATCCATCTCACTGCCTCTCTTCTCTCTCTCTCTCTCTCTCTCTCTCTCTAGGACTAGCACCACTGTGTCTGTGTGCGCTCTTGGTTTGGGTTGGTTCGATTTGAGTATTGGGCTGCGCTCGATTTGCGATTCGATGAATCTGAGGGTAGCGACGAGTTTTTGCCACCGCTGCGATTGCCTTGCGCGAGGATCGAACGAAGGATCGTGATTGTCTTCGTGTGGGAAATAAGAAATGGTTAGATATATGATTAATTAAAATACCAATAATTAATTTTAACGTATTAATTTTAAAAATATGATAAAAACGGTAAGAAAGGTATAAATTTATTTGTGCTTACAGCATTTTTAAATAATTATATTTTTAAAAGTAAAATAAGTTAGGTAAATTCAACCGGTTGATGTTTACATAAATAAAAATTTTCAGTAATTATCCTAATTTTAAAAAATAAAACAAATAGAATTTTAACTCACTATTTTTTAAAAAATAAATACTCCAAAAATATAATTATATTATCTCTTATCTTAAATAAAATTAAAAAAAGTAGATTGTATAAGTAATTCACAGTACACTCTCTTTGCCATTAAATTGGTATAAATAAAAAGTTTAAAAAAATAATAATATCATTCTAACGATAATGAAGATACTCCTATACGAATTACCTATACAATCTACCAAACATAGCATTATTCTTTTATTAAAGGCCATGTTAACTCATTTTTGGCAAAACTAACACTCAGTTATTGTTAAATATTATATGATAGTTAGTCCAATATATAATAATATAAATGTAAAATGCTGTCGTGTGTAGTAAAATAAAAATAAAAGTTGTTGACTTCATGCCCCACGGTAAAGCTTTTATATTGTTTGTATTAGATGAAGTTTCGTATAATTAATATTTTTTTATAATTTAGGAAAACATTTATATACTTACAAAAAATACACATGATTTTTAAGTAGTAAATGAATATTCATCTTCAAACAATTTTTTTTATAATTTTTGAATATATATATATATATATATGCATGTAAATGTTTAATTAATTGTAGTAAAAAAGTAATAAATAAATAATAAATATATATATATATATATAATTTAAGAAATAAATATATTGTTTATTCCAAAATAGAAAAAGAAAAAAAGCCAAATCCTAATCCTAATGTTGATGTCCTTAAGAAGTAAACAATTCATTCATCAAATGAAATGGTATCCTATTCTCTCACTCAATTAGATAGTGTCATTCTACTCCAACATTACTCTACGATCGACAATGTTCTATGTATTTTGCAAAGGTTTCTTTTTAGTACAAAAGTATTAGTGATAAAATAGTCAAAATTTTAATAAATTTTACCACATCAAGTAATATTAGTTAAAATAATTTTGACTCAAAATTTATGTCTTGATTAAATATTTTATTAAATTTTAGATTTCAAGACACTAGCTAACTAAATTTAGCTAGTCAATATCTCAAAGTTTGATATTTTAATAAACTTTTTAATTACAATTTAAATACAATTTATGACCAATATTATATCTTATAAATAAATTTATTTGAACATTTAACTGACACGCTACCAATGTTCTAGTTTCACATGATTTGTATGGGACATGACACCAAATCAAAGATGAAAGCATAACATATGGGTTATTTCATTTTTGTTAGTGTTAAGTTTCATAATTATTATTCGTTATTTAAAACAATGGTTTTCGAAATAAAATAAGTTCATTCTTCGTTATGATAATTATAAATTTTTAAGTGATATTGTAAAATAGAAAAATAATATATACAATCGGCTCATAGTATTGTCAAGAAATCATAATCATTGTTTAATCTAAGAAATATGCAAGTGCAGTTATGACTTATGACTACGCAGTGTTACATTATATTATGCACCTAATTTATGAGCTTTTAATATTTATTTTGATAATAATTAGTACTTTTTTTAATATTTGAATAATTCATGAATTTTTTGTTTTTAATTTTTTAATAGAATTATTATTTTGGAGATTTTTTTGTTTTTGATTTTATTATGTAATTTTTGATAATGAAAAATAAGTGATGAGAAAAAGAAAAAAAATTATTTGTGCCTGTGTAACTATACATATATGCGATGAAACACATTAAAAAAAACAATTTGATTGTAGGTTGATCATAGCATTGACGATAGCGTGGCCAATTTGGCCATAACGTCTTTACGTGATCAGCCTGGCCCAAGGGGAAGGCCCAGTGGCGGCAAGGCACCTAGCCCATTAGTCCAATTAGGAGGCACATATTTGTTCCCTCTAGGGCACCAGCCGCCGACACCATGCATCAACCAAAATGCACGCTCTGACGCTCTCTCGCTCCCGCATTGCAACAATTGAATGATGCAGACACTATTCATCATTCGAGGTATGCAACCCTACATGGCTATACTCGACTCCTATTCATCGTTCGAGGATTGTGGTGACACCGGATGCCCTCACCCAATCACCCTTTCACCCATTCTACGGCAGGTTGACGATGTGCCGCTTACGAATGAGACGACGGACGGCGTCGACCGACGACGATCCGGCGGTGGCGACGAGCCGACGGGTGATGGTGATCCGATCTAACGATCCTTCCCTCCTCAGCAGACGACAGCTCGTGCTCAGCAGCCTTGGCTTCCCGCTCCCCTAGCCTCCAGGCTCCAATCTAACAACGTAGCATGCAGCATGCAGGCGCCAGGCAGCAAACGACACGACAGTTCTCCTTCCCTTTCGACTTCTGAATCCCTAATTAGTTTTTTTAATTAATTTTCCAAATGCCAAATTTAAATTGAATAATTTAATTAAAAATTAATTATTATTGTATCGATAGATGATACTTTGATTTGTTGACTATGAGATCGATATAGGTTTACATAATTTTAATTTGGTGTTACATTGTATTGAATCATGTATAGATCAATGAATGATTTTGTTTTGATGATGTTTTTAGTTTTTAAATTTAATTATGTTAGATGAGATGACTATGATATTAATATAATTTCATTGTATAGATTATTGAATAATATTTAGATACTATAACTTTTAAGTGTGTTAAATTGTAATATGGTAATTTTAATTTGTTATTTTAGGAGTCATCATTAGATTATGCCTCCTAAAAAGCAACTTTCCGGATATGCGAAAAAGAAAAAAAACAAGATAAAGAAGATTTTATTCAAAGTCAATCTGGATCCCTTCAGGAGTTTTTAGTTTTTACCAAAACAACCAAGGACTTCAAATTTAGGTATTGAAGAAGAACCTAGTAATCAAGATTTAATAAATGAAGAACCTCTTAATGAAGCCATGGTGAACGAAGAAGAAATTCCTAATCAAGACTTAATAAATGAAGAACTTCCTTCTAATCAAGACATAGTCAATGAGAATAATCAAAATAAAGATGACAGTGAAGAATGTGGGCTTCCATTCTGTTCAAACATTGATGATCCGAGTGAGTGGAATGTTTTTGATCAGAATCTTATAGATACCTTAGTCAAAAGGGGTCCTATGAGGAAGAATGATACCAATTTCTTGATAGATTATAATAATAGACATTTCTCATTTTCCCGTTACATCTGATACTTGCCAAATGGAGAGAAGCACGACAGGAAATGGTTAGTATATTCATATATTACCCATAGAATATATTTCTTTTATTGTAAGTTGTTCAAGAAAGCTGAAAACACAACTCAATTAGCTGGTGAAGGCTATAGAGACTGAAAAAATGTTACTTATCGACTTAAATCCCATGAATCCAGCAGTGATCACATTACTTGCATGGAAAAATGGTTTGAACTCACTTCAAGATTTGAGAAGAATGAAACAATTGATAGACATCTGCAAGAACAAATACAAAGAGAGAAAAGACACTAAAAACAAGTATTACTGAGGATTATTGTTGTTGTGAGGACTCTAGCCACACATAATTTATCCTTTTGAGGGAGCCATGAGAAGATATATGAAGAGAGTAATGGAGTATTTTTGGGAATAATTCAAATGATTGCTGAATTTGATTCAGTAATGCAAGAGCATTTTCGGCGTATTGAAGGTACTGAAATTCATTCTCACTATCTTAACTATAAAATTCAAAATGAGTTGATACAATTGATGGGAAATGAAGTCAGGAGTTAAATTGTTGAAAAAATTAAGAAAGCAAAATACTTTTCAATAATACTTGATTACTCCAGATATAATCCATAAAGAACAAATGACACTAGTAATCTGGTGTTTGGATGTTTCAACAAGCCCAGCAGAAGTGAAAAAGTATTTTCTTGAATTTTTAAAAGTTCATGATACAACTGGCCAGGGCCTTTTTGATGTGCTAGTGGAAGCTTTGAAAGCTCTTAAACTTGATATTGGTGATATAAGAGGACAAGGCTATGACAATGGCACTAATATGATGGGGAAACACAAAGATGTTCAGAAAAAAATGCGTGAAATAAATCCTAGAGCTTTATACACTCCGTGTGGTTATCATAGCCTTAACCTTACACTTTGTGACATGGCTAACTCTTGTGCTAAAGGTAAGCATTTTTTTGGAGTGTTGCAGTGCATATATGTAATTATCTCTTCTTCTACAAAGAGATGGAAGGTTTTTAAAGATAATGTAAATGGTCTCACAATGAAGTCACTTTCACAAACACGTTGGGAGAGTCATATTTAGAGTGTTAAAGCAATAAGGTATCATGCTCCTTAAATAAGAGATGCATTACTCAACTTGGCAGATTTATGTGATGATCCTAAATTGTCTAGTGATGTTAGGACAATTGCAACACATGAATTTGAGAATTTTGAGTTCTTGGTTGTTATGATTATTCGGCACAATCTGTTGTTCGTTATTAATACTATTAGCAAGACTCTTCAAAATGAGAACATGAATATTGGTATTGTTGTAAAACAGTTGAGAGGAATTGTTACCTTTTTTGAAGAATATAGGGTAACTAGGTTTATGGATGCCAAAATTGAAGCCATGGAAGTTGCAACTTTATTAGGAGTTGAACCAATTTTTCAAGAAAAATGCATCATTCGTAGAAAAAAACATTTTGATTAGAATGCAAGTAAAGAAGTGACACAATCAGCTGAAGAGTCATTTCTAATAAATTACTTCACATATATTGCTGACCAAGGCCTTACTTCACTTAAGGAGAGGTTTGAGCAATTTCAACTATATAAGCAAAATTTTGGGTTTTTGTTTGATTTGAAGAAGCTAAATTTAGTTAACAGTGAATGTTTGAAGAGTTATTGTCTCAAACTTGAAGATTTTCTCAAATGTAATAGACATTCTTCAAATATTAGTAGTAGGGATTTATTTTTAGAATTGCAAGTATTGAAAAATTCTTTGCCAAATAATATAAAAAGTCTGATTGAAGTGTTAAATCATTTAAAAGTAATGGATGGTTGTTTTCCAAATGCATGGATTGTTTATAGGATATTACTCACCATTCCAGTTACAATTGCCTATGGAGAAAGAAGTTTCTCAAAGTTGAAATTAATCAAATCTTACCTTTGGTCAATAATGTCACAAGAAAGATTGAATGTGTTAGCCATTTTATCCATCGAAAATGATTTTGCATGTAAGATTGAGTATGATACTTTAATTAGCAATTTTACGTGTGCAAAAGCAAGAATATCAAAATTTATGTAATTGTTGTTGGTTTGCTGCTAATGATTTCGTATGTAATTATATAAAATAATAAATAATATTTGTATGTTTATGTTTAATTATATATTTTATTGTATTTATTATTTTTTCCTTCTTTCAGGTAACAGACAAAGAACAAATCATTTATGTTTTGGTAATTGATGGAGATGATGATACTTGACTGTTTAGATTAATTAGGTATGTTATATTATTAGTTTCTCTATTTATGTTTATAATGATGAAAAGAGCTTAAAGGTTATCTGTTATTCCCATGGTCCTTTTGGTTGTCATTATTATCAACGGGATGCGAAAGCAGGTAGACGCAGAGTCAAAGATCCATACTGGCTTGGATAACTTTGTAGAGTGATCTCTTAAAGTGAGCTCGTAGAGGGAGTCTAACCATGTACTTTCAGGGTCTAAGATCCAAACCTTCGAAGACTCACAAGGTTGAAGATCAGCTAACTCAAAGATATGTAGGGTCAAAGATCATTAGACCATTAGGCTTGAAGCACCTCTTACTCAAAGGTACGCAGGGTCATAAACTCATAGATTTATAGGGTCGAAGACTCGAAGATTTAAAGTGCAGTCAGGTGGAGAACATCATTTTGAAGACTCGAAGACCCGTTGGGTGTAAAGTGGTAGTGTCGTAGAGTCGAAGCTCGCAGGGTTGAAGCTCGCAGAGTCAAAGATTGGATAGAAGACCTGTTGCCGAGAACAAAGACCCGTTGATGTGAACAAATGATTAGCCAAGGTAGAATGCAGTTGTCGCTGGCTCGAAGGTGGAGATTTGATGACTCGAAGACTTATAGAGTGAAAAGTCAATTGATCGTAATTCTAACCTAGATTAAAAGTCAAAGAGCAGAAGAATTGGAAGATCAATTCGAAGATCGAAGGCTCAACGGCACCAACTCGAAGATTCGAAGGTAAAGACTCAGAGGATGTAGCATGTGTACCTGAAGAAGTATCAGTGAAGCTATGAGGCATACATCTTCGAGGCTATGGCTAGTCAGAGGAGAGAAACGTACTAAAGGCTGCCGTTTTAGTAAGTTATCTCTCAGACAACGTCTTTGAGCACACTAAGTACTGAAAACATGTGAACGTCATCTGAGGCTAGTTTAACATGTTTTAACGATGGAGATCAAAAGGTGGAACATGCTTAACCCTAGCAAAAGAGTTTCTTACTAAGGCTGTCCTATAAAAGCAAAGAAGATGTCATTCTTCAAAAGCGTCAGGATATTATAGAACACAAGAAAAATATTTAGAGCGATACAAAAGAGACATAGAGTAGTTCGTAAAGAATATACAAGTGAGACAGAGAGAGGAAGATTGTAATCAAGATAACAATGAGTTAATCTGTCTTCGTTCCTCATACATTCAACGAACAGATTGTGAGTTTGGCAAAGGAGTGGTTGAAGGTCAAGTAGTGCAAACGATTGAATATACAGGAGCAGATTGTAGTAGATAGTTCGTCACAGTGAATGAATACTGGAGTAATACTGCTTTTGTATTTGCATTTGAAAGACAAGAGAGTTAATCCTATTATAACAAGGGCTAGACCCTACTGTATTAAAAGCATATAGTGGATTGGACTCGGTGTAGGTACACTCTCACCGTTATGGAGTAGATCACATTGATCGAACCACGTAAACTGTGTGTCTTTGTCTTTTAGTTCCCATACATACCTACTATTAATCTGATATTGCATGAGACATTGAAACATCACCCAAACAAGAACCACATCTGTAGAATACCTTTGAAAAGTATACTACTCTAAAACTATAGGAAATAGTTTTAAGTATACAGATTCACCCCCTTCTTTGTATATACACACACACATACCCAGACGATCTTGCTTGGATCTTGGGAATATCATCATCTAAATAAAAATTATTATTTTGAATTAATTATTATATAATGTATGTGTTGTTTTGTCTTTATGATTGTATGTTTTGATGTTCTAAATTAATAATTGTAGATTTTAATTTAGGACTATTATAAATTTTAGGTAGGTTAAGAAAAATTTAAGGTTCAATATATAACATAAAAAAAATAGGAGCACTTTTTTTAAAATTTCACCTTAGTCCCCTAAGGCATCTGATTTCTTAGGATCGGCCTTGTACGTGATTTGAATGTTGACAAGCTAAAGTGCAGTAGTATTAGACTCATTACATATTTTTTAAAATTATATATATGTAATTAAATATTAATTATATATAATTAAAAGATATTCTTAAAGTATATGTTTTAATTTAAAACTTTAATAAATTATGACTTTTACTCCATTGATTTTTTAAATTAGAAAACCAATGAAATAAAATTCATAATTTATTAAAAATTTTAATTAAAATATGTACTTTGAGATACTTTATAGTTATATGTAATTGTCATTACCGGATTTTGTCTGAAGGGAAACTCGCTTTTGGGGATGCAGTTCTCCCACCCTTCACCCGAATGGTGATAAAAAAGAAACAGAGTCGCCACCAACTATTTTGGGGGTGCAATTGGTCACCTAAACAGTGATCTACGTCACTGGACCTGTGTCCGAGAGTTTATTACGTGGGGAAAAGAATTAACACCCCACAACGCCCTTTCGGTACCTATCTTAGAGGTTCGGAAGTTTCTAATTTGTTTTAATTTTCACTTATCTAACACTAAATGTATTTTTATTTTCCTAAGGACCTAAAGTTCCCACTTTTTATTTATTTATTAAATTATTTGTTAAAGTCAAGTTAAGTCTAATTGTCCTACAAAGTCTAAAAGAGATATGAAGTATCAAAAATAAAAATAATGTACAATCCTAAAATAATCATTAAGTCTTAAATTATTTTTAATTTTATGAGAAAAATCTAAAAATATTTCTAAATAACAAGAAAATAAAAAAAATATTTGCAAAAGTTTGAGAATGAATTTTTACCTAAGAAGGAAACATTTTTTTTTGTTTTTTCAATTAAAGAGTTTTTTGAGTTTTTTTGTTTCAAAAATTATAGTAAAAAAACCCTTTTTTATTTTAAAAAAGAAATTTAAAAAATCTTTGTTTATTAGAGAAAACAACGTTTTTTGTACATGCAAAATATAAACAAAGTGTCGATGTGTGATAAGTGACATCCACAAATAAAACAAAATTCTTTTCTTCTTTTTTTTTTCTTTTCTTTTTCTTTTTCTTTGTGATTTTCCATTATTTTGGGTATTTACAAATTACACTGAAGGGTAGTTAGACCTTATTACAAACATAAAAAAATAAAATAATAATAATAATAAAGAAAACAAATAAAACATAAGAAATTAATAATTCTTGCAAAATCGTGGTTAGCGTGATGGCATAAATTCGTGATTAGCATAGTAACCAAGATATTGAAATAGCAGAGGATTAAAATCCTAATGGTAACTCAAAGTATAAAGTCAAGCCTTAAAACGAAAATTGAAACTCAATCAAAACTCATGTAATGACCCGTGTTTTGGGATGTAGAGTTAGTCACAGTTTTTCCTTTTGGGGTGGCAATTGTTGGGTTTTAGGGAGTTTTATTCCTACACACATTGTCTTGAACACTTTGTATGATGATGGCCAAGCTTGAGGTAAGAGATAAGCCCAAGAGGGAACCTTTAGGGGAGTGCACGTGACAATGGCTTATCACGGGCAGTGTTGTTTTTGCATGAGAGCCTTCCAGAAGTTATTCTAAGTCTTGTGGCAAAATCTTAGGGCATTTGGAGCTTGCACGTGACAATGGCCTTTGCCCCGTGCAGGCATGTTTTTGCACCATCACCTTGGTTTTGTTATTCTAATAATCTTTTCCCAAAGGGACATATTTGAATTATTGGTATTATGTCATGTGTGGATGCGGGAAGGTTGTAGCATGTTTAATCAAAACTACGTCGTTTTGATGTTGGGGTTCACTTAATCAAAACTACGTCGTTTTGATGTTGAGGTGTCTATATAAGGAGGAGGAGCCCTCTTTGTTTTAGGTTTTAAGGTTTCAATTGTTAGCCACCGCAGGCGTTGGAGAGAGAGAGAGAGAGAGAGAGAGAGGCAAGAAGAGCTCCTAGTCGTAGCTGTTGGGTGACTCGCATGAGTGGACGACATCTAGCGTGGGAGCAAGGAGGATTTTCCAGAGGTAGGGGTTCTGTCTCTTCTTGTATCCATTCTGGGGTTAGACCCTGTGGTAGAACCGTGGATTATTGTTATTATATATATATATATATGTAAATCCATATAGGTGTGACCTCCTATATGGATGTTGTGAAATTCCCAGACACGCACTGAGAGGGGGGTGAATCAGTATATCAATGTAATTTTAATCCTTTTTCTTTTTCCCATGATAATCTCTTCAAACTATACCAAATTCTGTGTTTGTATATCGAATAAAGAAAACAACAAAGATAACAATACACAGCAATTACGTGATTCACCCTACAATGTGTAGAGCTACGTCCACGGCATGACCAGCAAACAGCTGATCACAGAATCTCCACTAGCAATTCTGAATAGCACACTGCTATCCAAGGTTCACCACCTTACAAGTTTTAGGGTTTACTACCCTTTGGGTTCACTACCCAATTTCAACAACAACGATAATCACCAATAACCTCATTGGTTATGGTTTTACAACGATAATAATAAGAATGGATACAAAGAGAACAGTACCAACCCACACAGATGTGTTTCTACACTATTCTATGATTAGAGTACATCAACGGACTAGTTCATGATCTTCTCTTTGATGTCATAGTCAACAAGCTTGTCAAGATGGATTATGTAAATGCCAAGAACTACTGCTCTATCTCCTCTGATCTTCTCTTCCTCTCCAGTTCTCTCTTCTCCCTCACACATTACATAGCCGCCACAACCCTGGTTTTTTAATCCAAAAACCCTACATCTTCCTTCATTAAACTTTGGCCCTTGGATTAGCCAACCATAGGATTAACCATTGGATTAGCCAGCTCAAATAAGATGTTAACCTAATTGCAGCAGCCAAGCCTCAACCATTGATCTCTTTCTCTACTTTATCTCAGCCATTGGATCAATCTCATTTAAGTGAAATAGTCTTAGCCATTGGATTAAGCTCACCTAAGTCGACAAATCTCAGCTATTCATCTGGTGAACTCTGATTTACATGTGTTGATGTTGGTATTTTGACCATAACTCCCTCTATAGTGCTCAAATTCACTTGAGGTCAAAAGTAAAGATTTAGATATTAAAGTCCTCTATCTACTGGTAAAATATGGTAAATTTTGGAGCTAAAAAAGTCTGCATGTCCCCATGATTATATTTGCACTTCTCATGTGAGTAGATTGTCCATAACTTCTTCTACAGTGCTCGGATACACTTGTGGTCAAAATCAAAGTTGTAGATATTGAAGCCCTCTATCTACTGGTAAAATTTGGTGCCATTTGGAGCTCAAAATAGCTGCACGGATGGGTGTACTGTCTACCATGTAGATGTATATGGCCCATAACTTTCTGTACAAAGCTCAAAACAACTCGAAGTCAAAAGCAAACTTGTAGACCTTGAAGTTATCTATCCTTGGGTAAAATTTGGTGCAAATTGGACCTCAAAAAGTCTGCACAATATTATGATTATATGTGCACAACTGGAGAAACTGTCAGCCATTCACATATATATGGACCATAACTTTTTGTTCAGACCTCAAAATGACTCAAGGTCAAAAGCAAACTTGTAGATCTTGAAGTCTTCTATCCATGACTGAAATTTGGTACTATTTGGAGTTCAAAATCTCTAGATTGCTTCACAATTATATATGCACAGATGGGTGAATTATCAGCCGTGCAGATAAAATCTGCTTCTCTGAACCCCCTCTTTCTTATGGTGCAATTTAGTCTTGAATGGATGTCTACCTCTATCTTCATTTAAGGTTGACAACAAGGATTATGACTGACACCATTGTGGTTGACAACAATGATAACACAATCATCTATGCCAACTCTCAATAACTCACATTGGGAATAACATGTTGGCCTTCAATGGCATGTTTCATTTGATTCTGATGTTGAATCCGGGGTATGAGAACTCTTGGGGTTCATTGCGGGGTAGTGGGCCTTAGAAGCCGTTGGGATGTCTGTGGTTCGTTAGGCTTCGTTCCGTTGTAGGATCACATGGGAAACTTTGGGGTTTCCAGGGGGGAGGGGGGGAATATACTTGATATAATTATTGTTGATCCAGATGCATGCTATGTGTTTGATTGTATGCCGGTGTGGCTGAAATGCATGCTATGTGTTTGATTGTATGCCTGTGTGGCTGAGATGTATGCTATGTGTTTGATTATATGCTTGTGTGGCTGAGATGTATGCTATGTGTTTGATTGTATGGCTGTGTGGCTGAGGTTGGAGCCTGTGTGGCCGGAGCCTTCGAGGCTGGTTATAGAGCCCGGTGGCTGTGGAAGCCCGTGGCTAGTTATGGAGCCCGGTGGCTGTGGAAGCCCGTGGCTGGTTATGGAGCCTGTGTGGCTGTGGCAAATGGTTGTACTTGTTGATGTGGCTTGTTTGTGTATAAATGTTGATTATGGCCTGTCTGTATAGTATTGCCATGACACTGCACTCATGCACGTCAACATGTAGATGTTAGGAGCATGTGATGGGTTGGGGAGACATGATCCCTACCGAACTGTGGTTGCTCACCCCTCCCGTTGTGTTTTGTTTACTTTTCAAGAACCTATAAGCGTTAGGTGGGAACACCAAGGTGGAAGACAGTTCTGCTTTATTACTTTGTTTAATATTATTTTGTGTTATTATTTTTGTGGGACCTTTGTAACCCACTGCCCTAGTGGGGAAATATTGTAAAGGGAAATTTAATTGTAATAAAGGCATGTTTGGTTTGTGAACGTTAATTGTGTTTCAAATCTAATAAAGCTAATTAAATTGCCTTGGTGATTATCTGATGTGGAGGTTGTGACATCCTATGTGGAACCTTGTATCCTACCCCCTTATCCACCACGTGGGTAAAGGGGAGTCACGAATCGGTTTCCTCGGGTTGAAAATTCGGGGCGTGACAGTTTGGTATTAGAGCATGGTCTAGTTGGCCTAGGGTAATGGGCGGATTTGGTTATCTTGAGTCCTTTGGAGGAGCTTGGAGGGACGTGCCTGATCAACACGGTCCTCTTTGAGCCTCTAAGGTATACTTGGGGTAGTCCAGTCCTATGGTAGGATTTGCATGCATTGGCATTAGGGCACTAGTTGCATTTGTTGTTATGTGTGAGTGTGGATAACTATTAAAATTGTAACTGTGATAAAAGGAAAAATGTGAATAACGTGATAAAGTGTGAATTGTGCAACTTTAATTTTTCTTGGAATACCTTGAGCATGACTATAAGGAAAAGTCCTTGTGTATTTGAGCTGTGTACAATGTGGATTGATGCAATGTGTGCAATGGGTGTAATGCCATGTGATAGTAGAATTGATAAATGGGGTAGAGGAAGTAAGACTCGATAGATTCGAATTCATTTTGACGTTTGTATTCCTTACTTCATGTAGTAAGAATGCCACCGAGGAAAGTGACGCGTGTGTCCGGGGCAGTGGCTAATGAGTCATCTGCCCATGAGGGACCAGGTGCTGGGCAGCCTGCTTGAGGACATGCGCTATTGTTGGCACAGCTGCGAGAGGGCATCTGACAGGAAGTCCAAGAGCTGAGGGAGGGTATCCGGCAAGAGGTTTGGGAGGAGGTGCACCGTGAGATGGCAGCACAGTAGGTGCCACCGCCACCACCATCACCACCACCACCAGTGGGGGAGTTACCCCATGAGCGTGAGAGTTCGCTAGGTGGCATATCAATTCGTGCAGAGGATGACGTGGTCATGAGGTTCAACGGAGAAGTGGATCCCGTGGTGGCTGAGCATTGGTTGAGGCAGATCGAGCATGTGTTTTCCTTTCTCCTACCCCGGGAGGAGGATAAAGTGAGGCTGGCCATTCGGCAGTTGGAGGAGAATGCTTTGGAGTGGTGGCAGAGTGTTGCGGCAAGCCGTGCAGTGCAGTTCATGCTATGGGAGGAGTTCTTACAACTCTTCTATGATGAGTTCTTTCCCGAGTCATTGAGGTGGCAAAAGAGGGAAGAATTTGGCAGCCTGAAGCAGGGATCAAGGACAGTGCCCGAGTATGAGCGGGGGTTTCGGAGCTTGAGTAGATTTGCTCCTGAGACTGTGGCAAAGGAGGACTTGACGGCCCACAAGTTCACCTCAGGCCAGCCCTTAGGCAGAGGGTGGTGATTCTGCGTTTGAGGACCTATGATGAGGTTATTGAGACAGCTCGTATAGTTGAGAGAGAGCTAGATAATGGGAGGCTGGCCCATCAGGGTCACCAGTTACAGGGTGGGTCTGAACGTGATTCAGGGTCCAAGAGGCCTAAGACAGATGGAGAGAGATAGCAGTTCCTTCCATAGCCGGGGTCAACCATCTATGAACCCAGGGAGGTTTGCCTTTGGCAGAAATAGGCAAGGAGGTTCAGCAGGAGGTCTCCCCAGTTGTTGTCATTGCTGTGGAGAGCAAGGCCATTTTAGGAGGGAGTGTCCCAAGAAGGACTGGCGATGCAAGAGCTGTGGACGAGAAGGTCATTTGAGCCGGGTTTGCAGGAATGGCAACAGGGGAGCAGGAGGCTTGGCATCCAGCATGAGGAGTGATGCTAGTTTCCGTGCACCAGCAAAGAGACCAGCTCGTCAGTGGCAGGCTAGTTAGGCAGGATCTAGCCAGACCCGACCTCAGGGGAGGCCGGAGCGGCATCAGATTGAAGCTGGAGGCAGCCATGGCGGGAACCGCCCAGTGGGTGAGCCGACCAGTGGTACGGGCCAAGGGAGGGTGTTTGCGCTGAATGCGACACCCTAGGAGGAGGCTGAGCTACCACCTCCACCGGCGGAGGGTGGGGCAGGACCTTCGATGGTTTGAGGTACCCTTTTGATCTCTCATATGCTTGCTTTTGTTCTTTTCGATACGGGTGCATCATGTTCTTTTGTTGCTGAGCCTGTAATTGATGGCTTGGGATTAGTATGTGTTGAGGCAGTGAGACCCCTAATTGTTGAGTCTCCGGTGGGAGGTATAATTGAGGTGCGGCGTGTTTGTCGTGACTGTGTGTTAACCATAGGAGATGTGGAGCTTAGCGTCGATTTGCATGTGTTGCCGTTGAGGACGTTTGATCTGATCTTGGGCATGGATTGGCTTATGGCTTTCCAGGCCAAGATAGATTGTTATCGGCGGCGTGTATCATTCGTGTCACCTGCGGGTATCTCTTGTACCCTGCAGGAAGAGTGGGATTGTGAGGCGAGTCGAGCTAGGCCAGTGATGGACCAGTGGGATACCATTACCCATAGGTTGGCAGCTCTGACCTTTATGGAGGAAGGAAAAGTGGAAAAGAGGGTGTGGCTAGTAGTTGTTGACTAATTTCAGAATGTCTTTCCTGAGGAGTTGATGAGTCTACCACCTAAAAGGAGTGTGGAGTTCACCATTGAGTTGGTATCGGGGACTAGTCCAATTTCCCAAGTAGCTTATCGGATGGGACCAGCTGAGTTGAGGGGGCTCTAGAAGCAGATAGAGGAGTTGGCGCGCACTACAAGAAATCAGGCCTTTAGTAACACAGAAAGTGTGTTAGCATAGGATACCGTAACACTTTCTGGGGTGTTAGGTCTGCTTGGCTTATGGAAAGTCCCCCAGCTTTCAGTAATAATTTTTGATGTGTTACAGTTTTATATTACGGTAGATCATACAGTAACACATGTTATTGTATTATGAAACATTTTTGTAAGTTTTTGTTAAGCTTACTATAGAACTCTCTACATAACACTTTTTAGTGTCTTACAATTATGTTTTGCCGAAAATCA
Organism: Taxillus chinensis; assembly: GCA_023512835.1. Classification (NCBI taxonomy): domain Eukaryota; kingdom Viridiplantae; phylum Streptophyta; class Magnoliopsida; order Santalales; family Loranthaceae; genus Taxillus; species Taxillus chinensis. The sequence goes on from CM042090.1 coordinate 33,528,422, forward strand.
TACAATATGATCTTTCTTGTGTTACAAAAAATGTCCGACGTACCATAAGCTAAGCAGACCTAACACACTAAAAAGGCTTACAGTAGATGCCATAAAAATACGATAAGCCCCCTCAAATGGTTACAATTATTAGTTTCAATTTCATAAATACCATTAAAGTTCAAAAACTGCAAATATTAAAAAAAACAAACCATCAAAAATAGTAATAATATATTTCCCCATTGAAAAATAGTATTAAATGTTACAATCCATAATAACTATGTTCAAAATATTTTACAAACCATAATATAAATTCAAAATGTCTCAAAACAAAACCCCTAATGTAATCTTCATTCCATGCCAGAATAAATTATCACGAAACTCCATCATTTTGCAAGAAAAAAATAATAATAAGTCTGTCAATATTATTATATATCTATATCATTAATTTAATTTATAAATTGAATGAACAGTGCTGGCATTTGTTATTACTTACCTATGCAAGACAGAATATATAAGTATTAATATGTATCATGGCAGAATACATGAGCATTATGTAGATAAATGGGGGTATGAGATTTCTATAAAACATGAAATAAACCTCAACTGGAGATTTTATCAGGGCAAGCAATTGGAGTTTTCATTTTTTTTCCTGAAACCAGCAACCAAAAAAATGGGGGTATGAGGTTTCTTAAACAAAAATAAAGTCCCCACAAACACACTCTAAGCCTTCTCCAATGTGAAGCCATTGTAGAAAATCAGCAGACACGCCTAGAAGACGTGTTGTGGAAAAAAACTCAACCTAAGACGAAATTCAGCAAGGACCCAATGCAACCTAGTATTCACACAATGCCAATAATCACAAAATCTCAACCCAAAATATTAACACAATCCCAGTATTATTTTTATGTGTTGTTGGATTTATTTCTAGGCAAGTAAGAATCGTCATTGAATGGAAGTAAATTTCAAAGCAAAACCCACAAATGTACAATGTTTCTCATCAATGACCGCTCAATTTCACATGGAATGGATGGGTTCAAAATTACATAGCAAGAGTTTAGACCCAAGGTTTGTACATACAAATCAAATTAACTGAAAATAATGGGAAGATGTACCTGTTGATGATAAGCGTAGAACGCTCCTATTCGTCTCAGACTAACCTATCTTAGAGGGCAAGGGGGGAAAAAGGATGACAAATCTAGGGTTTATGTGTAAACCCTACAGGTTGCAGTTATTTGAAGGATAGGATTTTAAAACATGAAATAACTATAAAAAGATAATACAAATTAAGCTCCAATTGCTTACCCTGCTCGTGGAAAACATGAAATAACATGTATACAGCAAATGAAACTTCAAACAAGATAAAGTAGAGGAAGAAACACTTTTTAAAAGCATACAAACACATGTATATGCATATTTCGCAAAGGAAAACATCTCACCTTGCAATAACTTTTTCAACAGGCCATACAATTGTCGTACCAACAGCTTCTCCAATGGTGAGCATCTCCCGGTTAGGGCGAAATAAATAAGCATTCGGTGCTTTTGCCACATCAACCCACACTCGCATGAATTGTTGTCCAAGAGGAATGTTGTGAACCATTACATTGGGATCACTAGAACTCCAACGACCCTCTGCAACTACTTCTCCAGACCAATCAAGCAAGTAGCAAGCATCTCTAGTGGCAGAAAATTTATGGCCTATACTCTACCATAATATCCAACAACCAAGTAATAAATTATAAACACTAAACACTTGTATATATAGTCCAATTAACTATCACAAAGGAAATTATACTTTGTTTAGCTGTGGGGATGGTATAGTGCAGAGCTTTGGCTGGAACACAGCAGAAGGGAATAGGCAAATGTTGGAATTTTATCAACAGACAAAACCTTCACTATATCATTACATCAAATATATACAAAGCAGACTTAGCATATCTACAACATAACAAACAAACAAAAAAATTTGTCATCATGAGCTATACATCAAGCAGACAGCTTCAGAAATATAGCATGATTTATAATATATTTAATTTCAATTATTAAACAGGCAAAAGGCTCTAAATTAAAAAAATAAAAACAAATAACACCAACACAATTCACAACTTATGAAAATAGAAAATTGATAACATAATTACCTTTCGTGAGACAACTAACCTATCTTGTACACCACAATCAAACGACAATGTAAATAATTATGTATACCAATTCTTGTATTCTCCTTCCCCAATAATTTTCCCACGTAAATATTAATGAAATTATGAAATAGATAGCCAATTAGCCAAAACAAAATAAATAGTAAAATAGACAGCCAATCAGCAAAAAAAAGGATAGCTAACATATAAATGTAAAACAACAATTATCTAATATTAAAGAATAAAGTAATTGCAACAGTAGCATAGAACAACACGTGACACAATTTTAGCCATCAACCAAGAACAACATTACATGGCAATTGATGGCATCATGGACCGTTCTAACATCTGCAATTCAATTTTCAGATAGGTTTACAATGATTTGAGAACAAAAGGAAATAAAAAGGACCAAGGAAACAAAAGGAAAACAGTGAAAACAAAATGAATCCACAAATGTACGACTGTAATTATGTTCCTTCCTGTCCTATTTAAGTATGTGTTGTCTTTATGTCTCCCTTTGTTTGCATTGAATACCAAAATAAATAAATAAATAAAATTATACATATAATTGCGTGTTCAGTCATGAATATGCAAACATTTCTTACAGTTATTAAATCCATTAAGATCAATGCAATGAGATGCCAAGTTCCTTCAGCTTATCTAATAAACTCCGTTATCTCAGAAATTTCAAATTTAAGAATAAAGGTCTCCAATTAAAAAGATAGAGAAATATACCTTCTAATTGCCTCCGTTATATATTAAAACATATTGAATGTCAATAGTTGATCCCATTCAGCATGAAAAAATTTAACGATTTGAACAATTCCAACACAAAGCAAATTCCATAAATTGAAAGATATTTAGCAATCTAAACAAGTCTGACACAAAGCAAACTCCACAATTGTAGGCAGTAGCACTTCAATATCTCTAAAACAACTTTCAGCTTAAAAATATTTTCAACGGAAGAAAAAAAACTGAAGCCAAATGTAACAAGCAAAACAAAGACTATAAAAATTGTACAATAAGCTTAAGACAACAAAAAACTATACCCATCTGAATTGCAATCAAGAGCGCCTGATCAATCTTAGGGCTCCATTCTTCCAAGTGTAATTTCTCCACAAGATTATGACATTCATAAAATTTGAAGAAAAACATGTAATTGGGCGGCTTTGCATGTGCTGCAACCAGTTTGGCTAATCCCGGGTGATCCAGCTTGCTTCAAGATCAAATTTTAAAATGTAAAGAATTAACTAAAACAACAACAAATAAACAAAAATAGGTATCTTAATTATACCTACTGAAGTGAAACTGAAACAAATTCTTCATACTTGGGCAGTTTCATAATGCTTGCAGGACCACTTTTTAAAATAAGGTGTTTAGGACACCATCCATTTATCTGCTATCTCTCTTTCAATTTTCTTTTATAGTATGTTGTCTGTGGGCCTTTATATATGTTTTTAAACAAGCGAACATAACTATGTATGTTCCTATTTTCAAAGAAAAATAATAATAACTTCCTCAATCGCCATCCTACTCTTATATGGTATTAGTCCGAAGAAAACAATTTTGTGAGACATTTGTTGGAACAAAATTTCAAACGTATGGGAAAATAAAAACAAAACAGGGAACAAAAAATGAAGAACACTGATTTCATAGGCTGAAAATGGAAATAAGAGATTGACCGACCATACATAGCAACTGCAATTCCTTGTGGAATCTTATTTAGCGATTCGGTGGTACCTCGAGCGACTGGGGAAAGGAGGGAGTATGGAAGATGACCAGATCTTCAATCTCTTTTTCATTCAGAAACTCCCTTCCAAACCCGCAAGGTGAAAGACCTTGATTCACGTCGTTGAGGTGAGAGAAAGGTGATGCGAAGGAGATTCCGCGTGCGGAGGACTTCGGATCACAGAGCCTTGGGTTGGGTTGGTGCAATTGGGAGATTCCTTATAGCTAGGGTTCGTCAATGAAGGATTGAGTGAGTGTGTAGGGTTCATCGTGAGAGAGAGAGAGAGAGAGACTGTGTCGTGTTGGGGGAATGAATGAAGGAGATTTTTTTGTTTTTTTAGGTATGAGCTAGGGTCGAAAATAAGGGAGGATTAATTTTGGGCGTGCCGGTAACACTAAAAATATCCCGCTCACCCAAAATGGACCGCGCGCAATCCAAATCCAATTAAGATGGCGTGCGCGTTTTTAATACCAACATATTGTAACACTTTTTCAATAATGTTATCCTTTGATGTTACGGTAGGGCTGATTTCTTGTAATGGCGGGCCAGGGATATATTAGGCCGAGTACCTCACCCTGGGGTGCTTCGGTGCGAAGAAGGCAGATAGTATGCTTCGTCTTTGCATTGACTACAGGAAGCTGAACTTGGTAACTGTGAAGAACAAGTATTCATTGTCTCGGATAGATGACTTGTTTGACCAATTGAGTGGGGCCAGTGGTTTTCCAAGATGGATTTGCGATCGGGGTACCACTAGTTGAGGGTTAGGGATGAGGACATCCCTAAGACTGCTTTTTCGGTACCGGTATGGGCATTATGAGTGGGTAGTGATGCCTTTTGGGCTCACTAATGCACCAGCAGTGTTTATTCATTTGATAAACCAGGTTTTTGCTCCATACTTGGATTCTTTTGTGGTGGTGTTTATAGATGATATCTTGAAGTATTCCAAGACCGAGAGGGAGCATGTGGAACATTTGGCAACAGTATTCCAAACTTTGAGGGACCAACGGTTGTTTGCTAAGTTTAGCAAATGTGAGTTTTGGATACATGAGGTTCATTTTCTTGGCCATGTAGTGTCAGCTGAGGGAGTTAGGGTGGACCCAGCTAAGATTAAGGCTGTGTCATCGTGGGCGACGCCAACCAATGTCTTCGAGATTTGTAGTTTCCTTGGCTTGGCGGGGTATTACCGTCATTTTGTAGAGGGATTCTCCTGTTTGGCGGCTCCTATGATGGCATTGACCCGGAAGGGAGTGAAGTTTGAGTGGACTGACGAGTGTCACCTGGCATTTGAGGCTCTCAAGACCCGTTTGACCACTGCACCGATTTTGAGGTTACCTAGGGAGGACATTCCATATGAGGTGTATTGTGATGCATCTAGGATTGGTTTGGGGTGTGTGCTTATACAGGAGTACAGTGTAGTAGCTTATGGGTCGAGGCAGTTGAAACCTCATGAGCAGAATTACCCTACTCACGATCTTGAGTTGGCAGCTGTTATTTTTGCCTTGAAGATTTGGCAGCATTATCTCTTGGGGGAAAGTTTGTGGTGTTCTCAGACCATAAGAGCCTTCAGTACATCTTTACTCAGAAGGACTTGAATCTAAGGCATAGGAGATGGGTGGAGTATTTGCAGACCTTCGACTTTACTCTTGCCTATACCCCAGGCAAGGGAAATGTCATGGCTGATGGGTTGAGCAGGAAAGGGAAAGCTGAGGTGGTAATGAGAGAGTGGAAGCTGATGGAGCAGTTGGCGATGTTACAGTTGCAGCCTATTGCTCGTAATGGTAGGACAGTGCTGAGTCCTATTGTTGTTGTGCCTGAGTTATATCAGCGAGTCCGGGAGGGACAGTTGGGTGATATTGAGTGTAAGGTTCTCCGTGCCCGTATTGAGGCTAGTGAGCTATCTGAGGACTGGACAGAGGGTCCTGAGCATGAGTTGTCTTTTCAGGGGCGGCTAGTAGTGGCTTCTTCTCTTAGAGATAAGGTGATGAGGGAGTTTCATCAGTCTAGAGTTGCTATGCATCCAGGGGGTACGAAGATGTACCATGCACTTCGGGGGCATTTTTGGTGGCCTAGGATGAAACATGATGTAGCTACTTTTGTTTCGAGGTGCCTCACGTGTCAGTAGGTGAAGGTTGAGCACCAGTGGCCAGCAGGTATGTTGCAACCGTTGCCAACAGCCGAGTGGAAGTGGGACCACATAGTAATGGACTTTGTGACTGGTCTTCCACCCACCACTGGGAGGAAAGACATGTTGTGGGTGATTGTGGATCAGCTAATCAAGTCGGCCCATTTTCTTGCCGTTTGAAAGCGGGATTCCATCGGGGCCTTAAGTCAGGTGTATGTGAATGAGATTGTAAGACTGTATGGAGTACAATCATCAATTGTGTCTGACAGAGAGTTGTGGTTTACTTCCCGTTTTTGGGCAGGCTTGCAGGAGGCTATGGGGACAAAGCTTAACTTGAGCATAGCCTTTCACCTTGAGACTGATAGTCAGACTGAGAGGACAAATCAGACATTGGAGGACATGTTAAGGGCCTGTGTGTTAGATTTTGGGGGTTCGTGGGCAACTCACATTCCTTTGGTAGATTTTGCCTACAACAACATTTATCAGGCATCCATTAGGATGACTCCTTTTGAGGCGTTGTATGGCAGACATGCCGATCACCTTTGTGTTGGACTGAGGTAGGAGAGGCAGCTCTCTTGGGACCACAGTTGGTTCAAGAGGCTACTGAGAAGGTCAAGTTGATTCATCAATGCTTGTTGTCCGCGCAAAGTCGACAGAAATCTTATGCAAATCAGCGGCGGCGACCTTTGGAGTTTTCTATGGGAGACCATGTGTTTCTCCTTGTTTCTCCACGTCGTGAACATTGGCGATTTGGGAGAGGTTCCAAGCTATCTCCGTGGTTTATTGGTCCTTTTGAGGTTATGGATCGCGTGGGGCCAGTGGCCTACCGGTTAGCGTTGCCACCGCGATTGAGTCAGGTTAAGGAAGTATCATCCTAACCCCATTCATGTGATCGATTGGGGGACATTGGATATTGAGGATGATATGTCCGTTGTTGAGGCTCCTATCCATATACTAGATTGGCGGGAGAAGCTTTTGCGTGGTCATGCTATTCCTTTGGCTTGCGTGCTGTGACAGCACCGTGGCATTGAGGAGGAGACATGGGAACGTGAGTCCATGATGCGTGAGCAACACCCCAAGTTGTTCGAGGACAAACAATCTTAAGGGTGGGAGCTGGCTGTTGGCCAAGGGATAGTGATGTGTTTTCCTGTATCAGATGTTCCTAATCTGGTGTATTTGTATTGTCCTTTAGACATATATTTATATTTGAGATGTGTTTTAAGATGTCTATTTGTGCCATGTGGGTATGTGTTATATGCATTGTGATGCATGTGGTTATGAATTGTGGTAGTGCTTTGTTAAGTTTGCAGACTTATGTCTTGTTATATGCTGTGTGCGGTGTATGACCCATTTGGGGTGTTGTGGCTTGCCATTCTGCAAATGGGTAGCATGTGTTGGTTATTCCTTGCATATTGTTTCTTTTCGAGGATGAAAAGTCTTAAGGGAGAGAGGATGTAATGACCTGTGTTTTGATATGTGGAGTTAGTCACAGTTTTCCCTTTTGGGGTGGCAATTGTTGGGTTTTAGGGAGTTTTATTCCCACACACATTGGCTTGAACACTTTGTATGATGATGGCCAAGCTTGAGGTAAGAGATGAGCCCAAGAGGGAACCTTTAGGGGGTACACGTGACAATGGCTTGTCACGGGTAGTGGTGTTTTTGCATGGGAGCATTCCAGAAGTTATTCTAAGTCTTGTGGCAAAATCTTAGGGCATTTGGAGCTTGCACGTGACAATGGCCTTTGTCACGTGCAGCCATGTTTTTACACCATCATCTTGGTTTTGTTATTCTAATAATCTTTTCCCAAAGGGACATGTTTGAATTATGTGTATTATGTCATGTGTGGATGCGGGAAGGTTGTAGCCAGTTTAATCAAAACTACGTTATTTTGATAATGAGGTTCACTTAATCAAAACTACGTCGTTTTGATATTAAGGTGTCTATATAAGGAGGAGGAGCCCTCTTTGTTTTAGGTTTTAGGGTTTCAGTTGTAAGCCACCGCAGCCATCGCAGAGAGAGAGAGAGAGAGAGAGAGAGAGAGGCAAGGAGAGCTCTTGGTCGTAGCTATTAGGGTGACTCACGTGGGTGGACAGCATCTAGTGTGGGAGCAAGGAGGATTTTCCAGAGGTAAGGGTTCTGTCTCTTCTTGTATCCATTCCGGGGTTAGACCTTGTGGTAGAACCGTGGATTATTGTTATTATATATATATATATATATGTGTGTGTGTGTGTGTGTGTAAATCCATATAGGTTTGACTTCCTATATGGATATTGGCCTTCAATGGCATGTTTCGTTTGATTCTGACGTTGAGTCCGGGGTATGGGAACTCTCGGGGTTCGTTGCGGGGTAGTGGGCCTTAGAGGCCATTGGGATGTCTATCGTTCGTTAGGCTTCATTCCGTTGTAGGATCACGTGGGAAACCTTGGGGTTTCGGGGGGGGGGGGGATATACTTGATATAATGATTGTTGATCCAGATGCATGCTATGTGTTTGATTGTATGCATGTGTGGCTAAGATGCATGCTATGTGTTTGATTGTATGCCTGTGTGGCTGAGATGTATGCTATGTGTTTGATTGTATGCCTAAGTGGCTGAGATATAGGCTATGTGTTTGATTGTATGCCTGTGTAGCTGAGATTGGAGCTTATGTGGCTAGAGCCTTTAAGGCTGGTTATGGAGCCCGGTGGCTGTGGAAACCCGTGGCTGGTTATGGAGCCTGTGTGGCTGTGGCAAATGGTTATACCTGTTGATGTGGCTTTTTTGTGTATTGTTGGACCCCATTTTGTCCGGGTTGGACATAGCATTCATTTTTCGCTTTATACTTTTTTCTATTCATTACTCACTTTGTACAGATAAATAAAGAGACGTGACCGTCAACTCGAAGTGTATTTCGATGACTTCTTGAAAAAGGCTTTCAAATGCCAAAAAGACAGTTCCGGGCGATAGAAAATAAAATTTGAGGATCAACGCCTTCGACCACGCTCAAATCCGAGGTCAAACAAAGAAGTTATGGTCAAAACCGTATTCGGACCGCTAACGGCGATGAACTAGCGGCCAACATTCAAAGCAACACTCCGAATCAGGTCACGAACCTCATTTTCTTAATCCTCTCCTCATTCTGAGAATTTTGATGTATATATTGCATATATTCGCTCACAGAGCTTATTTTCGAAAAATAAAAAATTCTTTTTCGGTAATAAAGCGATTTAGGGACGCATAGTACAGGTTTGACACAAAAATAAACTCATTTTCAAGAAAAAAAGGATACGGGGTCGCTCGTAGTGACGCCCCGAGTCTAAAACTTATTTTTTTGAAAGCTGAATTGTTCTACCGATCCCAAAAACCCAAAACATCAGTTAAAAACTACAAAATGGAATAATAAATTTCTTTTTTTTTCTTTTCTTTTCCCGCCTACACTTAGCCACGTGTCAGTATATCATTGGTTAATAATAATAAAACAAAAAAAATCAAAAAATAACAAAAACAAAAAAAAAAAAAAAAAATTAAAACAAAAATTCACAACCACAAACACCCATTCTTATCCATCTCCACCAGCCATCTGTGTCGTCTTCCCCTTTTCTCTCTCTCCCGATTGTCTTCTTCTTCGCACCAGCCCACGCCACGCCGGACCACCATGCCAGACCACCAGCCCACGCCCGGATAACCCACACCGTGCCTGCCCATACCGATCCGACCCATCCGAGCCAACGTCGCCCCCCCCGACTTGGGGCCCCCAACCCAAACCAAAACCCCACCATCCACCCTGCATCAAGCCCCATGGATCAGGGTGGGTTCTCTCCTCCGATCGAATTTCAAAAAACCAAAAAAAAACTCTTTTCTTCCCCCTTCATTGTCGAACCCAGAGGACCCCGCTTCCCTTGGCCGGAAATCACTCTGTCGGCCATTGTGGAGCACAACCCCCTTCGTCAGTCTCCCCCACGACGCACCATCGACCCTCCTTCCCAAAGCTGGTGCAGTTTGTGCAGAGTTCCTCTCGAGTTGTTGCCGATTACCATTATTTTCGCTTGATCCACTGCGTGGTACCACTTGAACCCAACGGTCATTGACAGCCAGTCAGTGCCAGAAGAAGACGCCCAGTTCGTCAAAAGGACCTGCTTGGGGAAGAAGGCTGATTGCTTCTGAGTGTGGTGGGTGTTCATTATGTCTTTTATCCTGCTTTGTTTTGTGTTACTCATTTTCTTAGCAAGCCTTTTCTGTTTCATGATTGATAGTCCTTATACCTGTGTCGTTAATTGTTGTTCAGGTGTCTGTGTGTTGTTTGTGTACGTGGTGTTGTTGTTGTTGTGTACGTGTTTGTGTACGAGTTCAGGTGTCTGATTGTCTGTGTGTTGTTTCTGTTTCAAGATACAAGAACAAAAACATGATCATGGTCGATGTTTTCCAATCTAAGTGAACGCTTTTTTTGTGCACTAAAATGCAGAAAAGCTTGGTTTTCAAAACAAAAGAAAAATAAGGAGAGAAAGAAAAGGGTAATGGGAAAAGCGTGGAGTCTGTGGGTGTTTTCAGTCTGTGGTTTGCTCTGTTTGCAGTTTGTGGTTTGCTATCCTCTCCGGTTTCAATTGCTCAGAGTTATTTTCCTTTGTTTTCAATAATGAACATGTTCTCTTATCGTTGTTTTTTTTTTTTGTAAAAAAAAAGAAGAAAGAGGGTTTTTGTCTGCTGTCTTGTTTTTTTGTTTTTTTTGTTTTGGCGTGAATATGTTAACCAAAGTTTCGCTCATGTGGGTGTTTTTGCTTATGTGAATCTTTAACTGACAGCATGGGTTCATGTCTTAATTGTGTGGTCTTCAGGATTGCCTTTGCTGTTGCGTTTTTCTGCTTCCCGATTGCCTTGTTTTCCTTATGTTTTCACTGCTTTTCTTGCCTTTTCTGGTTGCATCTGTTTGGTGAGTGTGACGGACGAGTTTCTGGCGTGGAAGCCTTTTTCTACCCTGCCTATAGTGACTCTGTTTCCAGTTGGCGTAGGGAGCTATGTTAGTTTTAGGCTTATAGGAAGCTGCGTTTGTTTTGAGCTTGTAGGGAATGTTGTTAGCTTGCAGGAAGTTGTGTTGCTATCTTTTTGTTGTTTTTTTTTTCTCTTTTTATTTTTCAATGTTGTTAGTTTTGGATTTGTAATATGTAATCAAATACTTAGTAAAAAAAAAGAGTGGAAAGAAAAAAAAGATAGCAAAAAAGAAAGAAGAAAAAAAAGGAGAAAAAGGAGTGAGTTGTTTTTTTAAATTGTCGTGGATGTCACAATCACACATAATACTAGTGTTTGTCTTATTTATTTTCAACCCTTTTTATTATTATTTGTTTTACAAAAAAATCCTTCTTAAATAAAAAATTTTTCAAACAAAAAAAACAACCTTTCTTAAAAAAAAAAAAACTCATCTCAAAACTGAAAAAAAAAAGTTTGAAAAAAAAAAAAAGAAGAAGCTGTTTTCTAAAATAAAGACAAAAAACCCTTTCTCCAATTTTAACAAAACAAAAAAAACAAGACACATTTTTTTAAATACAAAATATTACTCTTAATATTATTTATTTATTCTCTTCAAATACAAAAATTAATTTTTTCATCATGATTTATTTCTTAAAAAAATTCTTTTGACATGATCCTCTTTAAGTTTGCTTTAGACCTTTTAGGTACACAATGGTTACAATCCTTTTTTTATATTCATCAAACATTTTTTCCTTTCTACATTCTTAGAACTTTTAGAAATTCTTTTAGGATTTGTTAAGTAAATTTTAAAACTTTTGTAGGCTAATTCTTTGATTTGTAAATATTTTAAAATTTTAGGATCTTGGTTAGACTTTTAGGGAATTTGATTTTAATAAAGAATTTAGAAAAAAAATATAATAAAATAAAAATAGACACTTTAAGTCCTTAGGAAAATAAATTTAGTCCTAGATAAGTGAAATATTAGTCAAAAAGTTAAAACAAATTAGAAACCTCTAAACTCCTAAGATAGGTACCGAAAGGGTGTCGTGGGAGTGCTAGTCCTTTCCCGTGCGTAACAAACTCCCGAATCCGGCTCTAGCGACGTAGATCATTTTAGGTGACCAACTGCACCCCAAAAACAGTTGGTGGCGACTCCGTATTTTTCACCATTCGGATGATGGTTGGGGAGCCGCACCCCAAAAGCGGTTTCCCTCCCGGACGAAATCCGGTGATGACAAGGCGACTCCTTGGGGACATTAGAGAGTTAGGCCTAGAATTAGGATTAGGAGGTTTCCTTTTGTTTTTACTTGCTTATTTATTTATTCTTTTATTTAATTCGCGTAAATTATTGTTGTATGATAGTTATGATTTACACGCCTTGATGCCATGATAGTCATGTTTTATCGCTTTTCCTAACTGTTGCATTCATGCATAACCCTATACCCGGGTCTTTGTCACAAATTAGGTTAGCGAGGTTTATTAGGGTGCCCTGCGCGTTGATCATTATCCGCAAAGGGACCCCGGACTCCTCAACTCAAGCTAGAGGTCCTTTTAAGGCTCGTCCTTCTAAGGCTCCCCTCCGATAAATCCCATGGCGTACGGAGCCCTCTATTGAGGTAGCTTGGGAACCGACGAATAAGATAGGTTTAGCAGTAAAGTCCATTAGGGAATTTGACCCACGTATTGTTTGCTCATTTTAGCCTTCGATATGTGCATTCATATTATACCATGTTGTTTCATTGTATATTGGCCTGTAAATATTTATTGTTATCCGTTTGTATATTTTTATTGTTTTGCTTTTTATTAATTTTATCTTGATGTATATTTTTATTCTTTTCACTAACCTTATTTTTATTGTATGAATATTATTGTATTTTCTTTTTGCTAACTTTATCTTGTATATTATTCTTTTATTAACCCGGTCTTCATTCATACAATTGTTCATATAGTCTTAGGACGTAAATACTGATCATAAGTTTAAGTGTATATTCAAGCATTCATTACTTAGTTTATAGATAGTTGGGATTAGTTTTCATTAATCCATGAGTTCATGCATTTCATAACCCAAAAAAAAAAAGACCAAAAAAAGAGTGACAAAAAAAGGGGAAATCATGTAAATAATACAAATCCTTAGGACTCATAACATGCTTCATGCATCACCCTAAGAAGAGTAAGTATTTAAATCTCTCACGCACATCCTTACATCCATGCATGCTTTCAGCATAAAAAAAATGAAACAGAATAGAAGGGAGCTCACCGCATTTTACCTTTTCCAGAAGTCAACATAGCGCACCGATACAATTTGCGATCCCATCATCAACGATCGTCCACTTCAATGGCAGACCAAACTGAAAGTCGTTTTACTAGTCTGGAGCAAGGACAACAAGAACTTCAGAATCAGATGAGGGTCATGATGGAAATGCTGACTAAGATGGCAGCTGAAAAAGAAAGGGGATCTATTGAGGTAGACACTAACTCCCCTCATGGGCAGCCACAAGAAGCACCATTACCCCAAAATTTCATGCCAACACCTCCCCAAGCATCTGTTCCAACCAATGTGAACCCTGGACCTTCAAATTACATGCCTTTTGTTCAATCGAATCCAGTGAATGTTGCTGAACCGAGAGAGACTCTAATACATAAAGAAGATGACCAGTCCCTGGCAATGAAGCAATTGGAGGAGAGACTAAGAGCTGTAGAAGGAACAGAAACCTACGGAATGATCAGTCCTCAAGACTTGTGCCTAGTCCCCGGAGTTGTTCTACCACCGAAATTCAAGGTTCCAGAATTTGAAAAGTTTAATGGATCTCAATGCCCTAGGACGCATATCACTATGTACTGTAGGAAGATGGCTGCTCACGCCAATGATGATACTCTTAATCCACTGTTTCCAAGAAAGTCTGACTGGGGCACCACTTCGATGGTATATTCAGTTGGAGGGACATCATATTAAGACCTGGAGGGACCTTGCAACTGCATTCCTAACGCAGTACAAACATGTCACGGAGTTGGAACTCGACAGGTTAGCATTGCTGGCTTTTGAAAAAGGGGCTAATGAAAGTTTTAAAATTTATGCTAGAAGGTGGAGGGAGGCAGCTATGGAAGTCCAACCCCCACTGAGAGAAAAAGAGTTGACTACAATGTTCATCAGAACTTTAAAAGGGGTATACTATGAGAAACTAATTGGCAATGTGTCTAGCAACTTTGCAGACTTAGTAGCTTCCGGGGAACGCATAGAAGATGGTATTAAGGAAGGGAAGCTTCATGGAGAAACACCTGATCCACCAAAGAAGTCTCCATTGGGAGGAAAGAAAAGGGAAGCTGATACTCAGGTAGTTTGGCAGAATCCTCCTATTCTTTAAAGCACTTTTGGGGCATACCCAAGTCTTTTCCCTACACCCGGATTCTATACGGGGTCACCTCCATTTGCAGCCTATGCGGCCCCAGTACCCCAATTTCCAACATATCAACCACCAAGGGGAGCCCCTAGCCCTCTTCCACCAGTCCAACCTCCAACTGTGCAACCAGGGCCCCAGCAGACGCCCGCTAGGCCAAATCAAGCTTCCAACAGGGCTAAGCGAGAGTTCGACCCAATTCCCATAACTTACACTGAGCTATATCCCCAACTTTTGAAAGCCAGGTATGGTGAGCCCTATACCTATGGGAGAAGTGAAGCAACCTTACCCGGGATGGTACAAAGCAGATGCCCGTTGTGCCTATCACAATAACGGAGTTGGTCACAACATTGAGGGTTGCATTGCCTTCAAGAGAAAGGTCCAACATTTGCTTAATTCCAAATGGTTGGATTTCTCAAAGCAAGCTAACGCACCAAATGTCAACTCAAATCCATTGCCAGAGCATTCCAACTAGTGAACCATGAACGTGGGAGCCATTGGAAGATCAAGCTTTGTGACACCTTGGGAAACTCTGTGGGAGTTTAGAACTTTTTCCTATGTTTGGTTTTGTTAATCTTGTTTTACATTCTGCATGCTTTTTGAAATTTTAGAACTGTGTTCTTTTGTGTGGCATTTGTGAAAAAATAAAAACCTGTCTTTTAAAAGTTATTTTACCCATATTTTGTATGCAATGTCTATTACTACTTGTTTACTCTCTTGGCATGGGTAATAAGTCCAACAGGGGCATACCAAACAAAGAATCTGGGCTATTTAAGTTTAGCCAAAACCAAAAGGACGAATAGATGAGCAACTACCGTGGAAATCAGGGGACCAAATCCAAGAGAAGCGACATCCACTTCAAACAGGGGCATTTGACACCGACGGGTTCCTTCTGCCACCGAGAGATAAGTTCATTTCTACTTGAGCATTTTGAGACAAATTTTGATTGTTTAAAATGAAGAGAGGCCGTCTTTTGTTACCTCATAATACTACCATTGTTAGCCATTTTGAGCTTATATATATATATATATATATATATATATATATATATATATATTTGACATAACCCGATCCGTAGTTCACCCCGTATTGGGACAATTTATAAATAGCAAGACCCCATTCTGGGGCAGTGTTGTAAAATAATTCTCACATTGGGACAGTTTTTAAGACTCCTCATAGATACATACCCCACAATTGGGGCAGTTTTTATAAAAAAAAAATAGAGAGAGCAAAAGAAAAGAAACCAGCACAAAATATAGCTCTCATGTTGGGGCAGTTTTTAAGACCTTTCATAGAGATATCCCACGATCGGGGCAATTTTTGTTAGATAGAAAAAAGTGAGCGAAATAAAAAAGAAAAGAAAAGAAACATCTTGTAGCAAGATCCCGCATTGGGACAATTTTGTAAAGTACCCCCGCATTGGGGCAATTTTAGCAATTGTGTAAAGTATAGTTTGAACTATGGATCAAATCTAGCCTAGAATAGGTTCGAGCTGCTTTATACCCTTTCTTGTTAAACCCAGTAGCCCAAGCCTACATTACAGTCCTAATAAAGTCCTCTCCAATTAAGCAATCAAATTATGTCTCAAATGCTCAAAAAGAACAAGTCATGGATATCCAAGGCGGACTTGATGAAAACCCGCAAGGGCATCAAGGGTAAAATTCAAAGCCAGCTACAAGGCAGAAAAAACAAAAATCAGAAAGTAAGGCGGGCTTAGTGCGGGCTTAATGAAAACCCGAAAGGGCACTAAGAGCAAAATTCAAAGCCAATAAAAGAAGATCAAGCACTCAATACTCAAGATCAGTCAACATCTTCTCCATTGAGTTTCTGAGCATCAAGACTTAAGCACTCTGATATCCTTCAAACCAAGCCTCAACACAACAAGCCCAAGATCTGCAAGCATCTTCTACAACTGAGCCTTCGAGCATAAGGTCCAAAAATCCAACATTCTCTGAGTTTTGAAGCATCAAGAGTCCAACACTTTCAAGCAAGCAGCCAGAATCCAAATCAAGCTCCTAAGCCTCAAGATTCAAACAACCAGGTCAAGCTGAAGGTTACACCTAGTTAGTTCAGAAACTTTGGAAGGCTTCCCCTCAAAAGCTTTTGCCTCTCTCAAGTGAGTAAACAAGTACTAATTTCACATTGCATAATCATGTTTCAAAAATCATTTTCAACAAATTTTGTTTTAAAATTCAACTGCTTTGTGTACGTTACTTTCAGTAAAATACTTATGCCCCAGCTGAGTTTCCCAAGGTGTCACTCAGCAAGAATGCCCGGACCAAGTAAGAAGGGATTCCCCAATTGAATGGACTCACTTCCTAGCTAAAGCAAAAGCTACTGTCCCAGAGTACAATAAACCCCCAGCAAGTTCAATTCATTCAGGAAAGTCCCTTGAGCATTCTGAAATTCTGAAGAAATCAAGCAAGTCTCCCCAACGATTGGAGCACTTCCAAACATGAGTTCCAACAGTGCTAATCCCCTAGCGGTTTAAGATCTCTTTTAACATAAAATTCATCATGCATCATAGATATGCATCTCATTGCATTCCATGCATCACTTGCATACATGCATCATTTTTTTCGATTTCAGGAACGTTTTCGCCTTTGAAGCTCCCAAGAGATCATCACCAACAAGTTTCCCAAAATGACCAAGCCCTAAAGGCTTCCATTGTTCGACCATGAAAGTTCTTCTTTATGATTTCTCAAGCCCTAGAAGCCTCTATGACAATCAAACAAGCATATCATTGAGTGAACTCGTAGAGGGAGCCCATATTGATTCATTAACAAATTTCTTCAGCAATCATTGATTCCTTTCCAGGCCCTAGATGCCATTTCAGTCCCTCGACCTTAGCGGTCATGCCCTGTGCATATCTGTATCTTTTTATCCTTTCGGGAAGTCTGCAGGTAGTTCTCCTGCACTTATCCCACTTTTCTGTTTTATCCTTTCAGGAAGTCCACCGGCAGGTCCCCGGTAACTATCCTCAGTTTTTAGATTTACTTTTGGGAAGTCCGCAGGCATGTCCCCTGCACTTATCCCACCTTTTCTATTTTATCCTTTCAGGAAGTCCACCGGCAGGTCCCCGGTACCTCTCCTCAGTCTTTAAATTTTACTTTTGGGAAGTCCGCAGGCAGTTCTCCTGCACTTATCCCACTTTTCTAACTCTCCATAGTTTTTAATTTACTTTTGGGAAGTCCGTATGCAGTTCCCTTGCACCTACCCCACCTTTATTTTTAATTCCTGTCGGCCCTAGATGCCTTTTCAATCCTTGTTAGCCATAAATGCCTTTTAAGCTTCCGACTTTTAGCCCTTTCCAATTACAGTTGGCCCTAGATGCTTCTTCAATTTTCTTTGTCCTTAAAAGTCTCCTTTCCAACCATGACATTCTACCTTCGGCATCAGGTAACTCAGGTAAGTGCTCCAACCCGTCCAAAATGATTCCATTCTTATCTTTGCACACTGTTTATATACAAACAATGTACAAAGAGGGGCAGCTGTTGGACCCCATTTTGTCCGGGTTGGACATAGCATTCATTTTTCGCTTTATACTTTTTTCCATTCATTACTCACTTTGTACAGATAAATAAAGAGACGTGACCGTCAACTCGAAGTGTATTTCGATGACTTCTTGAAAAAGGCTTTCAAATGTCAAAGAGACAGTTCCGGGCGATAGAAAATGAAATTTGAGGATCAAGGCCTTCGACCACGCTCAAATTCGAGGTCAAACAAAGAAGTTATGGTCAAAACCGTATTCGGACCGCTAACGGCAATGAACTAGCGGCCAACATTCAAAGCAACACTCCGAATCAGGTCACGAACCTCATTTTCTTAATCCTCTCCTCATTCTGAGAATTTTGATGTATATATTGCATATATTCGCTCACAGAGCTTATTTTCGAAAAATCAAAAATTCTTTTTCGGTAATAAAGCGATTTAGGGACGCATAGTACAGGTTTGACACAAAAATAAACTCATTTTCAAGGAAAAAGGATACGGGGTCGCTCGTAGTGACGCCCTGAGTCTAAAACTTATTTTTTTGAAAGCTGAATTGTTCTACCGATCTCAAAAACCCAAAACATCAGTTAAAAACTACAAAATGGAATAATAAAATTTTTTTTTCTTTTCTTTTCCCGCCTACACTTAGCCATGTGTCAGTATATCATTGGTTAATAATAATAAAACAAAAAAAATCAAAAAATAACAAAAACAAAAAAATAAAAAAAAATTTAAAACAAAAATTCACAACCACAAACACCCATTCTTATCCATCTCCACCAGCCATCTGCGTCGTCTTCCCCTTTTCTCTCTCTCCCGATTGTCTTCTTCTTCGCACCAGCCCACGCCACGCCGGACCACCATGCCAGACCACCAGCCCACGCCCAAATAACGCACACCGTGCCTGCCCATACCGATCCGAGCCAAGTCGCCCCACCTGAGCCGCACCAGTGGCCATGCCGAGCCTCCCCCTGTCGCCCCAATTCAAACCAAAACCCTACCATCCACCCTCCATATAAAGCCCCCATGGATCAACTGATTGGGGTGGGTTCTCTCCTCCGATCGAATTTCAAAAAACAAAAAAAAACTCTTTTTTTCCCCCTTCATTGTCGAACCCAGAGGACCCCGCTTCCCTTGGCTGGAAATCACTCTGCCGGCCATTGTGGAGCACAACCCCCTTCGTCAGTCTCCCCCACGACGCACCATCGACCCTCCTTCCCAAAGCTGGTGCAGTCTGTGCAGAGTTCTTCTCGAGTTGTTGCCGATTACCATTATTTTCGCTTGATCCACTGCGTGGTACCACTTGAACCCAGCGGTCATTGACAGCCAGTCAGTGCCAAAGAAGACACCCAGTTCGTCAAAAGGACCTGCTTGGGGAAGAAGGCTGATTGCTTCTGAGTGTGGTGGGTGTTCATTATGTCTTTTATCCTGCTTTGTTTTGTGTTACTCATTTTCTTAGCAAGCCTTTTCTATTTTATGATTGATAGTCCTTATACCTGTGTCGTTAATTGTTGTTCAGGTGTCTGTGTGTTGTTTGTGTACGTGTTGTTGTTGTTTTTTTTGTCTGTGTGTTGTTTCTGTTGTGTACATGTTTGTGTACGAGTTCAGGTGTCTGATTGTCTGTGTGTTGTTTCTGTTTCAAGATGCAAGAACAAAAACATGATCATGGTCGATGTTTTCCAATCTAAGTGAACGCTTTTTTTTGTGCACTAAAATGCAGAAAAGCTTGGTTTTCAAAACAAAAGAAAAATAAGGAGAGAAAGAAAAGGGTAATGGGAAAAGCGTGGAGTCTATGGGTGTTTTCAGTCTGTGGTTTGCTCTGTTTGCAGTTTGTGGTTTGCTATCCTCTCCGGTTTCAATTGCTCAGAGTTATTTTCCTTTGTTTTCAATAATGAACATGTTCTCTTATCGTTGTTTTTTTTTTTTGTAAAAAAAAAAAAAAAGAAAAGAGGGTTTTTGTCTGCTGTCTTGTTTTTTTTGTTTTTTTTGTTTTGGCGTGAATATGTTAACCAAAGTTTCTCTCATGTGGGTGTTTTTGCTTATGTGAATCTTTAACTGCAGCATGGGTTCATGTCTTAATTGTGTGGTCTTCAGGATTGCCTTTGCTATTGCGTTTTTCTGCTTCCCGATTGCCTTGTTTTCCTTATGTTTTCACTGCTTTTCTTGCCTTTTATGGTTGCATCTGTTTGGTGAGTGTGACGGACGAGTTTCTGGCGTGGAAGCCTTTTTCTACCCTGCCTATAGTGACTCTGTTTCCAGTTGGCGTAGGGAGCAGTGTTAGTTTTAGGCTTGTAGGAAGCTGCGTTTGTTTTGAGCTTGTAGGGAATGTTGTTAGCTTGCAGGAAGTTGTGTTGCTATCTTTTTGTTGTTGTTTTTTTTTTCTCTTTTTCTTTTTCAATGTTGTTAGTTTTGGATTTGTAATATGTAATCAAATACTTAGTAAAAAAAAAAAGAGGAAAGAAAAAAAAAGGAGAAAAAGGAGTGAGTTGTTTTTTTAAATTGTCGTGGATGTCACAATCACACACAATACTAGTGTTTGTCTTATTTATTTTCAACCCTTTTTATTATTATTTGTTTTACAAAAAAATCCTTCTTAAATAAAAAAATTTTTCAAACAAAAAAAACAACCTTTCTTAAAAAAAAAAACTCATCTCAAAACTGAAAAAAAAAAGTTTGAAAAAAAAAAGGAAGAAGCTGTTTTCTAAAATAAAGACAAAAAACCCTTTCTCCAATTTTAACAAAACAAAAAAACAAGACACATTTTTTTAAACACAAAATATTACTCTTAATATTATTTATTTATTCTCTTTAAATACAAAAATTAATTTTTTCATCATGATTTATTTCTTAAAAAAATTCTTTTGACATGATCCTTTTTAAGTTTGCTTTAGACCTTTTAGGTACACAATGGTTACAATCCTTTTTTTATATTCATCAAACATTTTTTCCTTTCTACATTCTTAGAACTTTTAGAAATTCTTTTAGGATTTGTTAAGTAAATTTTAAAACTTTTGTAGGCTAATTCTTTGATTTGTAAATATTTTAAAATTTTAGGATCTCGGTTAGACTTTTAGGGAATTTGATTTTAATAAAGAATTTAGAAAAAAAATATAATAAAATAAAAATAGACACTTTAAGTCCTTAGGAAAATAAATTTAGTCCTAGATAAGTGAAATATTAGTTAAAAAGTTAAAACAAATTAGAAACCTCTAAACTCCTAAGATAGGTACCGAAAGGGTGTCGTGGGGGTGCTAGTCCTTCCCCGTGCGTAACAAACTCCCGAATCCGGCTCTAGCGACGTAGATCATTTTAGGTGACCAACTGCACCCCAAAAACAGTTGGTGGCGACTCCGTATTTTTCACCATTCGGATGATGGTTGGGGGAGCCGCACCCCAAAAGCGGTTTCCCTCCCGGACGAAATCCGATGATGACATGTATAAATGTTGATTATGGCCTGTCTGTATAGTATTGCCATGACACTGCACTCATGCACGCCAACATGTAAATGTTAGGAGCATGTGATGGGTTGGGGAGACATGATCCCTACCGAGCTGTGGTTGCTCACCCCTCCCGTTGTGTTTTGTTTACTTTTCAGGAACCTACAGGCGTTAGGTGGGAACACCAAGGTGGAAGACAGTTTTGCTTTATTGCTTTGTTTAATATTATTTTGTATTGTTATCTTTGTGGGACCTTTGTAACCCAGTGGGGAGATATTGTAAGGGGAAATTTAAAAAGAAATATTAAAAAGAAATCCTATAGACAACACACTAAGCTGAAAAATAAAATAAAGCAAAACAATAAAAAGAACATGGTATTGCACATACTAACACCAAAACAATAATTCAACAAGGTAGATTAAAACCAAAACCGTTAAGGCCAGAATTGCTCAGCAACCCAAAAAAGGTTCTTCAAACCCGCAATCCATCGAACCAGAGAAAGAGAAATAAAGGAAACAAAATGCAGAGAACCCAGTGAAGGATAAGCCCAAAAAATCAACAAAACACCAAACTATATCAACAACCAATAAACAAAAGGAAGAAGAATAAAAGAGAAGAATAAGAGAAAATGAAAGGACGACCAAACCCATGAATCAAAGAAAAAGAAATTTTCTCTTTGCAGGAACAACTTCTTGCTTCGTCTCGACACCTTTATTTAACCTTCTTCAAGGAATTTATAGGTTCCAGCAACCAATGACTTCAACAGCTTCTTCCTTTCTTACAAAAGTCCTCGAACCTCCCTTCAAGCTCCTCATACCACTGGCACGGTGGCCTCAAGTTCGTGGATTGATGATCAACTGAGCGGGAAGCTCATGGTTTAATGCTTCTAGGGGTCATCTCGGGTGATTAAAGGAGAGAGAAAATGCTGGACCGAGCTTTAGGACCGGTGCTTTTGAATTTGGGGTTAGAGGAGACGAACCCCGGCTATTCGGACTTTGTTGATGGAGGTTTGGACTGGTCTATCGTGATCATGAAAAAGGGAACGACAATGGTCAATGGAGGGATTCCAGCTATCGGGGGAACTCTCTAGGGATCCCAGTATTGGAAGAGGTGAGAAATTATGGCAGGTTTTTTTTTGTTTCAGAGAGGCCCCTTCGATTCTAATGGCTAGATTGAGTTTTATAGAGAAGAAAGGGAAAGGTTTTAGGGTTTGATTGGGCTAGTGGGTCAGCAGCCTAGGCTTGATGATCGGACTAGATCTTACCAGGCATCGTGGTGGTGGTCCTGACCCGGTGGAGAAGATGATGCAGTTGTTTGGGGAGAGCTGAGCCATGAGGAAGGAAGAGGACATGGGAAGGTATGGAGAGACGTGGTCCTCCGACGTGGGTTATCCGGCTAGCGCGGCTATGGGGAGAGAGAGAAGAAGACGACGGGAGAGGGAGGTGAAGAAACAAGGGTGAAAGAATGTGTGGCTGAGATCTTTTCTTTTGCTTTGTTTTTACTTTTTGTATTTTGTTTTGTTTTGTTTTGTTTTTATTTGTTTTTTTTTCAACAAATCAAACAATGACATGTAGGCTAGAGATGCGCGGGAAATAGGAAAGAAAAAGTAAATTATTTTTGTTTTGGGTTTTTAATCGCTGTTTTTGAGTTTTTGAGATCGGTAATGCGACTCGGATTTTTAAAAAAACTTGAAAAAAATTATTTTTGGACTCAGGGCATCACAATGAGCGACACCGTGTCAATTTTATTTGAAAATGGTCTCATTTTTATGCCAGACATATATTGTGCATCCCAAAACTACTTTATCACCGAAAATTTTATTTTTTATTTTTTTGAAAATGCTCCTGAAGCTAATATATACAATATATATATATATATATATATCAAAATTCTAATAACGACGATTGGAGTAAAAAAAAAAGAGATTCGTGACTTGATCCGGAGTGTCATTTTGAATATTAACCGCTAGTTTGTCGCCGTTAGCGGTCGACACACCGTTTTGACTATAACTTCTTCTTTTGGCCTTGGATTTGAGCTCAATTGAAAGCGTCGATCCTAACATTTGATTCTCAATCACCTGGGACTAGTTTTTTTTTTTTTGGTGTTTGAAAGCTTTTTTTTTTTGAAGCCATCAACATACACCATTCGAATCGACAGTCACGTCTCTTTACTTATCTATCCAAAGTGATTAACAAATAGAAAAGAAGTTTAAAGTGGAAAATAAATGTGTATGTCCAATCCGGACAAAATGGGGTCCAATAGTGATTAATATTTAATCACAAATGTAAAATTTAGAAAAATATTTAGTGTGTCCAATACCAATGCTTTAAAGTATTTTAAGGTCACTTACTTGCCATCAGGTTACTAAAGAAATAAAGGAAAAGAAAATAGGAAAGAATAAGTATATTTGATATGAATTTTTATTTTTGTATTATACTGGAGTTCGTGTTAAATTCTAATTTAAAAATTATTTGTATTTGGTAGAAGAGAAAATATGTTTTAAAAGGATAGTATTTTTTAAAATTAGGTCCCATAGAATTAATTTAAAAATATGAGTCCTAATAATAAAATAAAAATAAAAATTATTTGAGTCTCTCGTCAAAATTGAATTTAAATTTGAAAATAAAAAATAGTTAAAAATAGCTTTAAAAAATTAAAACTCACTTATTTTGGAAACTAAATTTTAAAATTAAATAACTTTAAATTCTTCTAGGTCAACTATTTTTAAAAACAATCACCAAATTCAGTTTGGATGCCTTCGTATCAAACACAATAATAAAAACATTCTTGTGTTTTGGAGAGGGTTCCATTTATATTTTAAAAAAGGGTGAGATGTCACCTTCCCAAATTCTAGGAAACCTAAAATTGGGTAAGTAACTTCTCATGCTTGCACCCAAATGGTCAAAAGATTTGTAACAAGCACTTATAGACTATACCGCAGGTGCTATCATGAATTCACATGTATAATCATGTAATGACATGTGTTTTGGGGATTTGAGGAGTTAATCATTTGTGTGTTTGGACATGGGTAAGGACTCTTGACCATTCAATTAGCGGGAGTCCGAGGGCACAACGCCTTAGCGGGAGCCTTGCTTGCCGGTCAACGAGAGAGGGTCAAGGGAGAAGCACCCCGGAAGCCAAATTACTTTGGAAAAGCTTAACTGAATTAGCGATTAAGGGACTTGGTCGACACAACCTTTAGTCAATGCAATATATTGTGGTTGACGTGGTCAACCTAGCTCCCTAGTTGGTCGATGTCGACTAATATGGATTTGAAAGAGTATGGTCTATGCGAGGTGGTGTGGTTAACGTGATCAACCTAGCATAGTGTTAGTTGATGTCAACCAAAGGCAGTTTCAGAGAGTTTTTTTCATGAGTTACTAAATTTGAGAATGATTTTTAACATATGTATGCTCGATATAGCATGGAAGTGATTGAGGTTGACCTGTGGAGATTCTAGAGAGCTTTGTCAAAGGGTGGTTGACCTAGCTTATTGGTTGACGTGTGGTCGATATAAAGTCGACGTGGTCAGCTCAGCTGCAGATCAACCATGTTTGAGATGAAGTTAGTTGACGTGGGAATTCAGTGGATGGATAAAAATGGTAGTCAATGTATGTGTATGTTTGGTCGTCATTGACCTTGCAACAATGTATTTTCGATATGCGTTTAAAAGAGAGAGAGAGAGAGAGAGAGAGAGAGAGAGAGAGAGAGAGAGAGAGAGAGAGAGAGAGAGAGAGAGCCCACTCGGTCTAATAGTTGATTGTTGCGTTCTTGAGAGTGGAAGGCGTCTGACGAAGAGGAGCAAGGAGGAAGGCGTGTTCTTCGGTTCGAAACCCTAAATCCAAGGATATTTGAGATATGGGTTTTGTTCTATTCGCTTACCTCCTTGTTCTCATTCATCTAATTAGAGACCTATTCTAGGGTTATGTTTTGAGGTTGAATATATATATGTGTGTGTGTGTGTGTGTGTGTGTGTGTGATCTCAAATATGAATGTTGGCTTCAGATGGTGTGTCCTGCATGTATGGTATGCCCCGATACGAGAGGTAAAGGTTTGTTCATGAGGGACGTAGGATTTTGTTGGAGTTCATCTCGTTCCACGCACTTTGATCCCATTGTGTTATATTAGAGACTAAGGTTTGCATGAGGGCTCATAGCTATAACGGTTCTAGGTGTGGCTTATTATCATATTACGTTAGTGTTGTGCGTGTGTTGTGAATAAATGATGATATGGTGTGAACGTGTTGTACTGAGTTGATTTCATGTGTTATGTTGTGAGGATTGTTTCCCTTGTGATTATAATAAATGCTATGCTGAAAGATTATGTTGTTGTATATATGATCGAGGTGCCTGTGTGGCTGAGGAGGTGCATGTGTGGCTGAAGTTGTGGTTGAGGAGGCTCATATGAGTGCTCATGTTCTGTTTGAATAACATTTGAGCTTGAAGTTCTAATTATGAACTGTTTGTATATTGACATGACACTGCACTTATCAACATTATCATGTAGATGTTAGGAGCATGAGATGGGTTAGGGAGACATGATCCCTACTGAGCTGTAGTTACTCACCTCTCCCATTATGTAATTGTTTTCTTTTAGGTGTTTACCGAAATTAGGCGGGACAACTGAAGCATGGACCCAATTTAGAGACTTCTTTTATTTAAATAAAGATTGTTTCCTTGTTGTAGTCTTGTGTTTAGGGTATTGTGAACATGAACTGATGCAACCCCCAAAGGGATAACTTTGTATGAGATTTTGAGTTTAATAACATTTTATTTTGGTTTGTGGACTTAAATGGGTGTGTATATGTTATATGCTGTGTTGTGTTGTTGAGCAGGTGGAGACAGTACTGCTACCATGATGTGGTCTCCTTGTGATTGATATTTTATCCTACCTCTTGTTCCACTAGGTGTGGGTAGGGGAAGTCATTAACCGGTTTTTTCAAGTAGGAAATCCAAGGCATGACAAATCATATTTCAAAAGTATTCATATATAACTACAATGCAAATGCAAACATATCACATAAGGACATACATCAAAGGATACAACACAATACATTAAACATGTAGATCCAATACAAGTCTAATCAAATGTCAAATATATCAAGTCAATACAACTATCACAAACTTATATTTGGAAAACAATTGTCATGCCCCCAATTTCAGGAGACATGAAACCGAAAACTCGACTCCCCCATGCCCACACCCAAAGACAAGGGGTTGGTGACTAGCACCAGAAAGAAACACACAACATGTGTTATCCAGGATGCACTTGTACAATCATACAACAAAGATATTCTTATACTCCCCAAAACATGTCATCATCACATTGCATACATATCATATGTCAAATTAGTACAATAGCCATGGACCCCCATCTATAAAGGAGGATCATCATAAGCATATAAAACAACTAGTTAAAGATAAACATAGAAACTCCCCTGCATCAAAGGGGTTTGGTCAGCTCAATTGCAAACCAACTAGCTAACTCCTGCCGTAACCTAAAAAGACATGACAAGAACATAGGATGAGCACAAAATGCCCAATAGATAACCTATGACCATACACCATCCTACCAACCCGCAAACATTTAAAATTGCATATTCTATGTATACATGTGTCAATGTAGTGCACTATGCATACAAATGAAAGTACAACAACTCACAAACATATCCATATAATCAAGACAACATAAGGCAGTCCAATACAAATACCATCACTTCCCTTTCTCAACGATTAGTTTTTGTAAAGCCCTCACAGTCTGCCAGCCACATGTGGGAATATGGAATTAAAAGCTTGCCACATATGGGATCTCAACGCTATCCACCAGCCATATGGGAGACCTTGGCCTGTAGCTAACCCTATATGAGACCTTGGTTGACTAGCCAATCAAACCAGTAAACACATGACCATTTGACGTATCCATACCAATTAGCATTTCATGCCAAGTACACAACAATATTCCATACATCGAAAAAGGCAAAAGGATTTATTTTATACATGAAATTTAGGTTAGGAAAATAATATGAATAACACAAAAAACTAGCCCCGAAGAGCTTCTTAAAAATCTTCCCTTGAAGCTCGAAGCCTTGCCTTGAAGCTTAAAGTACTGCCTTGAAAAGACATGATAAGAATGTAGGGTGAGCACAAAATGCTCAGTAGGTGATCTATAACCCCAAATCACCATACTAACTCGTAAACATTTAGGATGACATGTTCTGTGTATGTGTGTTCCATTGTAATGTACTATTTGTACAAATGAAAGTATAATAACTCTCAATAATATATGTTAAATCCTATTTTGTCCGAGTGGGACATACATTTTAAAATTTCCTTTGTATATACCATGTTTCTTTAAATAATATTTCATAGGTTAATAAAAAGTTGTGATCACAAATCTAAGCTATGCAAAATGGGTTACTCTTTTAAAAGACCTCTAATTGCCACAAAATCGGTCTCAAATACACGAGGATCAAAATTGATGAACGACACAACTGACCATATTCAAATCCAATGAGAGATGAAGGAGTTACGAAAAAACTGCATTTTGACTGCTGATAAGCAATCAAATGACGATCAACATTCAAAACGGTGCCTCAGGTAAGGTCAAGGCTATCGTTTTCTTACTCTACTATCTCTTCTGAGAATTTTGATATACATATTATATATGTTTGCTCCTAGAGCCTATTTTTGAAAAATAAATCATTTTTCTACAATAAAAGCGATTTAGGGACACATAGTACGGTCATGGTAAAAAAAATGAGTTTGTTTTCAAGGAAAAAGGTTATGGGGTCGCTCGTCGTGACGTCCCGAGTCCAAAAATAATTTTCTTATAAGTTTTTAAACCTGAGTCACCTTTTTGATCCCAAAAACCTCAAGACATCAGTTAAAAACTACAAAATGATCTAACAAAAACATTTTAGAGTATGCATCGGATGGAAACTTTTGACTATAAGTGGGCTTAATTTGGAGTTGGGGGCCCTAAAGGCTAATTTTGGGGTTTTATGGTATAGTTGGGTGACCTTGTGTTTGAGCTTTCATTTGAGGATGAATATATTTGGATGAGAATATAATTGCTAAATAGAGTATTTTGACAGTAATTAGACTTGATTTGGAGTCTGAGCCTATGAGGATAAGTATGATATTTGAATGGATTAAATGGAGAAAATATAAATAGAGTTGGGAAAAGGAAGAGAACTAGTGTTGTTGTGCATGTTCTTAAAGAGAGAGCATAAAGAGATAAAATTTGAGGTAGTGATTCATTTTTCTCATTCATATGTCTTCATTTCATGTTGTTAGAATAGCTAAAACATGATTTAACCCAAAATTTATGGATTTTGGTTCATGAATTGTTAGTGTAAATTTTTGTGTTCTTACATTTTAAATGCATTTAGAGTTGAGGAATTAAGGCTAAGACATGGTATATGGTGTTTGGATATGATTTTTTGTGATTTAGGAGCTTAAACGGTCAAAGTGATCGACTAGGTGAGATAACCAAAGTGGTCAACTGAGAGTTGTAATTAAGTGAAAGTGAGGGCTCAATCGACCAGTTCAGCTAACTAGTGTATTTTTGGGAACGTTAAGTGCTATGGACAACTATTGTGGTCAATTGAGGCTAAGCAACGTTCAATCGACCAAGTTTTGGTCAACAAGTAGTTTTTTCATTACGGGAATATGATCCCTGTTGAGCTATGGTTGCTCACTCCTCCCATTGTATTTATCTTTGTTTATTCTAGGTGTCTACAGAAGCTAGAAGATTCACCCGAAGTAGAAATCCCAACATTGTTTCTTTTATTGTTATTGTACTTTGGATTTACTTGTTATAATCATGTTGTAACCCTAAGGGGAAATGTTTGATGTATTGTTTGTTGTTTGTTGTAAATTGAAATGAGATTTATGTTTGTCATGTATGAGCATGTATGATTGATAGGACGAGCAGATGGAGACGATACCAACCCCTTGCCCCTATAGGTATAGGCATGAAAATTTACTAATTAGTTTCTTCGAGTTAAAAATCTGAGGCGTGACATTGTTACCTAAAATACAGGTCTCTACCAAAGGATTTCAAAAAAAGAAACCGAGAGTGGAGGCTTTTGAAATTGCAGGTTGGAATCGAGTTCAACATATAGATCTATAATATTTTGGCATGCATCCTCTTAATTTTCTTTTTATTATAATTCTAGTTATTTGCTTAATTCTTTAGATATTTGTAACAATCCTTATACCAATGAAGGGGTAATTTTCTTACAATCAATATAACTTTTTTGAACTTCACTTATTTATACACTATGATTTTAGTTTTGATCCTCGATTATATATTTGAGTCTTATTTAATTAGTGATGTTAGTTAAGTGAGAATCATTTGAACTTAATTTATATTGTTTAAATATGAGATGCAAAGGTTAGTTTTCGTATGATTCAACTCAATCTCCTTGAAATCAAATCATCCTTATTCTTAGAGTGGTCACAATCTCATAAAAGATCAACAAAAATTAATTTGAATTGAAGCTAATAGTTAAAGTGGGGTGCCAAAATTATTTTCTTCAAAAAGGAAAATCATCAATTTCATTAGTGATGAGTTCACAAGGTTTGATTTTGAAAATTATGGGACCATGAATAAATTGTTTTATCTTAAATGATAAATATAGATGATTAATTAAAGTGGAAAAGTTAGATATTTATTTTGATTAAATTTTTAAAATTTATTTTTTACATATATTTCTTTTTAATCAAACCAAAATTTCATGAACTTTCTAGGAGAAGACACAAATAAACATCTCAAGGAATTTAATGTTGTTTTGCTCCACAATAAAGTGCAAGAATGTGTTTAAACAACAAATCAAGTTGACAACCTTCCCATACTTACTAAATAGAGCGAGAAAAGATTAATTGTATTACTTTTGTCCCGTCCCAAATTTTCAACAGATGAAATCAGTTAGTGACTCCTTCCTGTACCTGGTGGAACAAAGGGTATAATAATATGCCAAATAATAAGTGAACTATTACACGACATAAGTGTTATCCCAACCTATTCAACAACTTATATAAATACTCATACAATCATATCTACAATTAAACATCACAACATGTAACCCTCAAATTTATTAAATTCACACAATCATTCAAATCACACAGACAAGTTCCAATTCAACACATAAACCTTGTACAATATTCTTCATCTCATGAGTTACAACATATTCCACTCAAAACTAAATATATAAATGTTATACATGGAAAAAACAACAAAAAATAAAGTCTCTAAAGTATTATCACCTTGAGTTGTTTCACCTAACTTTGATAAGTACCTAAAAAAATTAACATAATAGGAGAAATAAGCAATCAAAGCTTAGTTGGAATCATATCTCTTCGATTCATTCTATGCTCCTAACCTCTATATAAGAGTGTATGCATGTGCTCGTGTCGTGTTTTTAACATAAACAAATAGACAGTTCATAAAAGGCACTGCAATTACACACTCACATAGTGTAAACCTCATAACTCAAAATAAGGCATAACATGTAACAGCCCAAGTCCATCGTAACACGATATTGTCCGGTTCAGGGCCCGAGCCTAATCCCCAGTTTTGTTCTTGGAAGTACTACACAGACACCCCAAAAGGCCTCGTGCCAGGAGAGGTCTCCATGCCCTCTTAAAAGGCATGCTTTGTTCTCCTCCCCAGCCGATGTAGGACTTGCAAAGTCCTCAAACTCTACAATCCACCCCCCTTAGGAGACCCACGTCCCCGTAGGACTATGGCACACCGACCCGGTCCCCAGCTCTGATACCATCTGTAATAACCCAAGTCTACCGTAGCACGATATTGTCCGGTTCAGGGCCTCAAGCCCAATCCTCGGTTTTGTTCTTGGCAGTGCTATACAGACACCCCAAAAGGCCTCATGCCAGAAAAGCTCTCCACGCCCTCTTAAAAGGCACACTTCGTTCTCCTTCGCAGCCAATGTGGGACTTGCAAAGTCCTCAAACTCTACATAACTGACCACACATGTCTCCTTAACCTCAACCATATAAACTCTCAGCCTCAACCACACACCATAGAGCATGAAATCTCATATATAACAAATATAGTTTAACATGTTAATCCACATAAATCACAATATAAGCACTCCTCAAGGCATGCATTTTTAACACATGATAAATAGCTTAACACAATATATTTCATTTCATTATAACACATATTTATTGCCATATACAACACACCACAAACAAGGTATTTCAAATAAATTCTGACATATAAAAGTCTCTCCATTATAGGGTAACTACAAGCCCCCTATGGTCCCCATCAAGTATTACAACGAAGACAAAACAAAAGAATATGAAATGGAACATGTTGCTTTCGGCTGCGGTGGATGATACACCAGATGCAACCGATACTTGGTCATGACAAAACTACACGGACTGCGATGGATCTTGTCAAGTGACAAAACTGCTCTCTGTCAACCGTGCTGAAGCCAAACCGACCGCAACCAATCTACTTTTCCATGCCAAGTACACCCTATTAGCAGTGACCAATAAGAGCTAACCGCAACTCGACGACAGCTTCTATTGTTCTTCGTTAGTCCGACCATTCTTCGACTTGTTACACAACCATATAGCCCCCAACCCTCAAGAATCAACCTTTACCATCTTTTCATCACCAAAACTTGTCTCTAAAACTCTTTTAAACACAATCACATCGTAAAACAATGACAATATACATAAAATACACTATCACGAGCCAACATTCACATATGAGATCACACATATAAATTTACATATATATATATATATGAGATTTATACATATTAATTTACACATATTAATCCAAATTCTCATTATAAACATGATTTAATCCCTAAAACTATAATAGACATATGAGATTGAAAAAAGGGGTACAGATTCCCTACCTCAAATACGGTTAATTTAATTCAAACTGCAAGTTTCCCTCTTCTCTTAGCTCCAAGCGCCACCTTCTCTCTTATCCCCTGAAGAACACATCAAGAACAACCATCACTCCCTCTCTCTTTATATATTTTTCAATATTTAATAATTAAAAATAACATAATATCACAAATATAACCTCTCAAGCCTCAAACTTTGAATTAAGTCCAACTATTGTTAAGTCGCTCCATTTAACTAGTACATCATCATACAAATATCCTCTTTCTCAAATGATAGCCCAAATTACAAAACTATACAAAATACAAGAAAATAACATAAAACCATTAAATAGCCTTTTTGGGGCTACAATTCAAATAGGACTCACTCACAGTTTAAATTTTCCATTTGATGTCTATGACATCATACTTACATTGACTCCTTAAAATGTTCACCTTAATTACTAAACCAACTTCTAAACCCCCAAACATGGATCATTACATACTTGCAACATAAAGATGTGACATGCTAGAATGACCTTAAATGGATTTTCTTGCAAATATTTGTCCTTGCTTTGTGGACCATTACAACTTAAAAGAAGATTTCATAGATCAAACAACATCATGGAGAATCAATGTATGGTATTGGGAGTGGTTTAATAGTGTGTGCTTAGGGATGACACTCGCCCATATTTTTTAAAAGGTTTTTTAACTAGCTTTGGCTTAAAATACCCACCTCACTCTGATCTCGCCATGCTCATTAGTCCCGCCTTGCCCCAACTCGAGCCCATCTAGAGTAGCTTTGGGTCACCAACTACCCACTCCCAACCACCCCATTGGCATCCCTATATGTGTGTTAATTTCTCCCATCATCATATCAACAATTAACTCCTTATCCAATATTTTTACAAAGGCCTCACACCAATAAAGGGGAGTATGGTTGATACCACAGTGGGAGGAGCATTAATATAGAAGACAACAACGACAACAAAAGCCTTAAACAGCAAAATGGATCAAATCTTTCAATAGTTTGATAACTTAGGCATGCCCACTCAAAGGGGGTAAATTATGTAAGTTCCCTAGTTGTTGACTTAAGTTTTTATGACAATAAATCAGATGACTTAACCACTATGGTGAGGTAGATTGTTTTAGCACAAAAGGTTGCACAACCTACTCTATAAGGGTCTATGGCGTTTGTACTAGTCCAAATCATTCCACCGAGAGTTACCGACAATAATAAATTATACCATTATTTATTAGTTTTTTTGGTGATTTGCTGCTTGTATACTTGATTATTCACCCAATTTTTGAGTATTTATCTATACTTGTGCTCTAACAATGAACTATTAAGCTTTCATAGTGTATTACAATATTTTATGAGAAAACTAAAAGAGCAGAAGAGGTGGATGTTGCTACATACTAGGAGAAAAAACGAAACAAAGAGCCATAAGCTAATAATAACTCACAAAAAGCGAACTGCGACTAGCTCACCAAGCTATATAGGTTGTGACACACACGAAGCTAGTCATAGCTAGCTCACCAAGTTATATGGGGCATGGCCTCTACCAACTCAATAAGCTACATGGGACACAATGTACCAACTATTAGCTACAGTCAGCATCGATGAAACTTTTTTAAAAAATATTTATTTATTTTATTTTTAGATTATTTGTATGGGGACTATAAATAAGAACTCAGAGGACCCTTTTAAGAGGGTAGAGTAGATACGGAGAATGGCAAGACAGAGAGCAAACTAGCATTTTGGGAAGCCATCAAAGCGCTGCACCACAAAGACATATCTTATACTGCCAAGGAGAGTAGGAGTGTGACATATTCAAAAGCAAGATACTATTGAACATCTTACCACACTCTAAGTTAGGGTTTTGTGTTATTTATTCTTTATGAATTAATTTTAGTCCTCTAAAAATGATGTAATCTATGTCAGATTTTTATTTAATTATTCTTGTCAGTTTGAATAAATTCCTTTGTTTAGTTAAATTATTGTGTTCTTAAGGCTTTCAATCAAGTGATTTCTAATTGAATGATTTCAATCGCATAACCACTCTTGATGAGAGGTGAATGATAATTCCAAGTAAGTTAATATAGAAAAATATGACTCGCATGAAAAACCATAAACCACCAAAGTAATTCCAAACTGCAAATGAAGTCTCAGTTAACAACGGTAAAACATATTTTAAAAAAAATAAAAGGCTCAGTTAAAGTCATGAATGTAACTTGTATGTAGTACAATACTGAGTTGAAAGGTAAACAACAGTTAAGGAGCACAAGATGCATGTAAGTTAAAAGAGAAATGCTTATTAAGCAAAGAGAAGGTTATTGAGTAGAGTCATAAAATATTAGGGTATGTCTGAGAACTGCTCTATCGATTTGCTTTTCAAAAGTTTCTTAAATGTAATTCTGCACCAAACAAATCAACCCAAATTAATTGTTTCATAGAATTCAAATTAGTAAAAAATGACTTGATGAATATATTATCCGGAAAAAAGATTATACAAGTGAATAATTTCTACATTGATTCAAATCAAACCAGTTTATCTAAAAGTTTGAGTTGAATGTTCCGAACCCATAAAAAAAAAAAAATATCAATTCATGAATTTGCTGAGTTTATAGAAAGAACCCATTTTATTTCAACTTTGAAGATAAATCAATTCATCAAGAACTAATTGAAACAGGAGACGTCTGGTACTCACATAAAGGCCAAGAAGAGGAACAAAGTGGTGAGATTTCCTATGCATAAATGTTGCAGAAAAAGGACTATGTATTAAAATCCCAATACCAAGCAATTCAAGATAGTGTCCAACAAAAATGAGAAATTAAGAAAGAAACTGAGGCAACTCGACAATAGAATCAAACACAATAAGCCAATAACCCCACTGAAAATCCCAAACAAGGTGTGCAAGATATGTAGAGCATTCATTTTTTGTATCCATCTTCAAGCTACAAATAACCAAATCGAGCAATGAACAGAGAGAGAGAGAGAGAGAGAGTACATACCTTAAATGAGTGCGAGTGTGATAAAAATACCACAAATGATGTTATACAGTCAACAGTTAAAAGCACAACCCAACTCTTTGCAACAAAACAGAATCTTGTAGTGAGATTAGAATCGCAAAATGAAATAATTGAAAAGCACACACAAAACAGGTCGGAGCACAACCCAACTCAACAGCCTCGCCATATCTGACTAGTCTAGACAACCTCGTCTAGGGGTGTAAAACGGACTCAAGCCCGCGGGCTTGGGGCAAGGCAGGCAAGGCCGATCAAAACTCGGTCCGTTTAAAACGTGGGCCTAAACAGGTTAGCCCGTTTAGGCCCGTCCTGTGCGGGCTACGGGCTGGCCCGCGGGTATTTTTATTTTTATTTTTTATCTCTAAATACCTTAAAATTTAATACATATATTATATTATATAATTTTAATTAAGTAATTAGATTTCATATACGAACAATTATAAAATTATATTGATTAATTTTAAATTTGTACAAATTAAAAATTAAAAAAATAAATCAAAAATTACGGACCATCCCGCAGGCTGGACTGGGCCGAGCTTTGCCTAGTTCGTTTAAAACGCGAACTGGGCCAGGTCAAGCTAGGCTGGCCCATTTTAAACCCCTAACCTTGTCGTGAACGGACACCAGAGCCCCATTAGAAGTAACTAGGAGATCAAAAGAGAACTTGTTCTCCACCTCAGTCCTATCTTTGATTTTGAGAGTTGTGTTCGAATAAGGGGAGGTTATCGCTGGTCGGATCTCTGGACAGGGATCAGGAGGGGAAGATTTGTCGGGGTTCATAGAGAACAAGGATTGAAGAGCATCGGTCTCGACTCCACCAATTTCATAGGCGATCGTCTTCGTAGCATCTTCCATTTAAGGTTTAGAGAAAAGAGAAGAAGACGATCGATCTTGTTAGGTGAGAGAATGACCGAGAGAGAGAGAAG
Organism: Taxillus chinensis; assembly: GCA_023512835.1. Taxonomy (NCBI): domain Eukaryota; kingdom Viridiplantae; phylum Streptophyta; class Magnoliopsida; order Santalales; family Loranthaceae; genus Taxillus; species Taxillus chinensis. Next base: position 33,564,475 of record CM042090.1, read on the forward strand.
AAGAAGAGGAAAGTTGGGGGATTAGAGTTATGCAATTCCAACAAAAAAAATGCACTGGTCGCGCACCCAAAAAACCGTTGGCGCGTTGTGATACCGTGCAAGGTAGCACTTTACATTCGCGAAAATATCAATAGTGTCACCATTACACCTGACTTCTTGTAATTGAAAGATATTTATAAAGCATATTAGTATAAACTTCAATATTGTTTATTTGTTTATAACTACCACCTAACATCTTTTCATTATTTGTTTGATTTGTTTACATTTAAACACATGTTATGATAAATTTTGGATGATTTATGGATAATTTTTAGTTATAAAGTATTTAGTTTATTCTATCATTGAACTTGCTTGGAATCAATCTTATTATGGCAGGACCGATTAAAGTAGATTTGCTTAGATACCTTTGAATGTAATTTTCATGCTACACATTTATGGTTAAACTATATCATCTAGTTATATTAAAATATGTAACCATTAATGAGTTTAGTTTTGATAAATGTAACAAAAGTTTTTATTTTTATGGTGATATGATTGATTGACCGAATTGTTTTATGATGCATTTAGTAATGTCAATTTAAAATTTTATTATTTTAATGCATAATTATAAAGTGACACATATAGTTAGAGAGGGAGATCGTTGAATTTTAATCTAAGATATTGGCTTATATATGATTTAGTGTGCATAAAAGGCTATCAAATAAGTGAAGTCAAATTAAAGTGATATGTTAAGATTTAATGTATTTTGGGGTTTAATGTATCAAAAATAAGTGTGAGTCTTTATTTATTGAGGCTAAATTATTATTTCTAATTTGTCAATAGGCCAAATTAGAAATAACGAAAAGTTATTTAAATAATTAACTTTTGTATGGTAATAGTCTCCAATATCCTAAGAGCGTTATTTAAATGGTAACTTTTGTATGGTAATAGTCTCCAATGTCCTAACTTTTGTATTTGAATAACAAAAGTTATTTAAATAATTAACTTTTTAGCTAGAATTGAAGAAACAATATTGAGAACTCAATGTTCTAAGAGCATAAGTAGCAAATAAGTTTGAATAAAAAATCTTATATTTAAATTTTTTTATAGAATGTGTAATGTTTCATGTATTTGGAAGTACTATTCACTTATTAATATTTAAAAAAAATTATTTCTTTCATATCTTTTATTCACGTTTTTCAAAATTTTCATTGAAGTACGGGAATATATTATGGTGTATATTTGTAATTTATAAACTTATGAAAATAGTTGAAAAACTATTATTAGTGTCCTAAGAGCACTGGCATCGGTCTCGTTAAAGACCGATGCCAAATTAAAATTTGACAATTTTCATTAATATATGTCCACATCGGTTTCATTAAAAGCTAAATTTTTAACTTTTAGCTATAGTAAACACAAAGACATTTGCCAAATTTGGCAATGTGTTGTAGCATCATCAGATCTTCTCTCCCCGAGTCTGTCATATCTCGTCACATCGCCATAAAAGAAACGACGCTGGGGGAGATCGGTCTCGCAGGAGAAGGGGCTATCACATGTGTCGGGTGGGGAGAGAGGAGGGGGGGGCTCGCCGTGTGGGGGGGGAGAGGGGGTCTCGCACGCACCGGGCGGGGAGAGAGGAGGGGGGGGGGGGGGAGAAGGTGGGGGGGGGTGGGTGTCGTGCACGCCGAGCGTGGAGAGAGGAGGGGGGTTGCCAGGTGTGGGGGAGAGGGGGGTGGGGTCGCTAGACGGGGGGAAGAGGTGAGTGTTGCACGCACCGAGCGGGGAGAGAGGAGGGGGGAGAGAGAGATGGGTCGCCGAAGGAGAGGAGGAGCCGTTAAGAAATTTGATCAAGCTAATGTGTAAATTTTCAATGAATTCATCAAATTTTTAAAAAAGTGCTTTTTTTTCATCAAGTTCTGGCATTGGCTTGATAAAGCCAATGCCAGTACTCTAAAGCATTCACATCCAATTGCTGGATTTTCTTGCTATTATTTTTGCAATCTAATTGCTAAGCTCCGAGGCAATTTATTCAAGTTTGGATCCACTACAACAATCCTATGATATAGTATATCAAAATTATATAATTTTTGTTGGAGTATGTGACTCATATAGGGTGTATAAGAGATACCAGTAGAAGGCCGGCCAAGTGAGTGAAGCGTAAATTTTGTGTTCTTGTGCAATCGTGTGTACGTGTGTGTCGATCTTGGTTATACAATTTTGATATTTTTTAAAAAATTATATATCAAAACAGTGCAATTTTAGTGTAAAAATACCAAAGCAACGTAATTTTAATACATACATAATCACAGAGGATCCTAGCTCACTTTATTCACCCATAGCATTTATTATATCTACCTTTTTTAAGATAACGTAAATGTGATGCTATTTTATCCATCTACATTTTTTTTACTCGTGGATTTTTTAACAGTTTCCTCGTTGATTTCAGTTCTTTCTCCGGCCAAACTGCATACCACAAATCTCATGGCTAAACGTTAAGTTTGCCATCAGTTTGTCAGAAAAGGATACATGACTGGAGCATTTTAGCTTACATCTTTAATAAAAAGATAATAATAAATGAAAATTTATAGTTAGCTGCCTTTGTGGTTGTATACTTAGCAAGTGGGTGGGCGGGACGCATAGTCTCTCATTCGGATTACAGCTTCAGCATATCTACACGGTTTCCATGTCACTTCAAGCCAACGTTCCTCTGGAAAGATTGTTTGTGTCCTACTTAAATTTCTTAATATTTTTAATATTTTTTCGAGGCAATGGAGATACAATCCCATAAAGTTAACCTGCTTAATTTTGTCACCATGCAAATAGTACAATGGAAATATTTCTGTAATCTTCCTACATGGATGGGAGATTTCACACCCCACAGTTCGCTATGACCTTCTAATGCCCAGTCCCATGTGAAGGGCCGGACATCTGAATTCCATTGTTCTGGTTGAGACCTAGTGCAAGGGAAACGCCGCTTTGGACTGCTCTGCTCCATAAGACGCTATCATGACTACTCGACAAATCACTCCAAGATGAATTCATCTTATCCCCAATCATATTAGGCACATGCGTGTATTCTTCTCTCCTGCGCTTTGTTTGAACCCCTGGTGTCCTTTGGGCCAACGTGGTTGGGAACTGTTTCTCTAGAGGGGGAAGGTCTGTAAAAGGAATGTGCTGATCGATTTGCAAGTTATTGGCGTTTTGTTCATCAGATTCTAAGTGGGTTCGAGCTCGCAATTCTTCCACCACCATAGGCTTCCATAGTCTTACTCTAGCATTGATGAACCAGTTTGTCACCTGCACGAAGAGTGGTGAAAATCACAATACCAATATCATTGGAAAAAAAAACCAGTAGGAGATTACTTGAAAATTTGCCCACATGGGGAACGGGAGATGGTATAAATTGAAAAAGTTCACCTGAGTCTTTGATAAACCTGTTTGCTGGGCCAACATTTGCTTGTCTAAATCAGTAGGATACCTGAAATAGAAAGAAATGCACATTTGAAATATGTATAACAACACTGAGTAGTGTTTCGTAATATTGTTGGCTCTGAGAGAAATAACTCACGGGTGCAGAAAGTGTTCAAACATCCATGATCTGAGAACAACTACTGCATAATCAGGAAGTCCATTTGATCTAGATCGGCAAACAGTGTGCTGGGAAAGGATTGGGTTCTGAACTGATTTATCTCCACGGATGCCCTGGTCAGCTGTCCAAAGTCCCAAACTCCTGTCTTGGCCAACACCGTTGTCAATAGAACTTTTATCCATGATATGAATTTGGTCCAAAATGGCAACCTTCAAGCACTTAAAATGCTTCCACATGGCTTTAAAAGCAAAAATTACATAGGGAGCTGCGTTTTCAAGTCCAGAAACAGCTTCAAATGACACCACAACTGATTGCATCTGTTGGAAGTATAGCTTATATCTCTTGTAAACCTGAGGAAGATAAAACGAGGACCAACATTAAAGCAACAGCAAGGGAATGTTAATGCATACTGAATAAAGTAAATACTTCCAGTAGTGGACCGTGCTTTTTTCAAAAATAAGATAAATGCTTTTTTCAAATAATGTTAAGATAAATGCTTTTTTCAAAACATAAAAACACACACATGGTCAATTTATTACGAGCACCCACTGATATATGGACCGTGCTCACAATAAAATTTTATTATATAAAATTATTATACATCAAATGAGGGATCAGGTGAAGCACAAAGACAAATAACCTTCAAAAATAACACTTAATCTTTCTTCTTTCTTATCCGTATAACATACGGGAACACAGTAGTTCCTCGTCTTCCAAAATTGAAGGCACTGGGCATTTACAATTACTTTGCTACCACATAGGCAACAACAAAGAGCACAGTAGCACCATCTACCAAAAATTAGGTACAGGGTCCAATATTATTATGTACCCCTTGCCTGGTAGGTGTGAAATTCCTACGGAATTATATCTAAGTGGTTGGAAAATTATAGAATTTAAATTTTCTTCTGCTTGGCCGATACAGAAAACTTCAAATGACTGACGTGAAAAAAGTGTCTATAAAGTCGTGTTTAATTTTTATATCTAAGTGGTGTAAAAATGGGTTGAAAATAAACAGTGCACTCCTTCCCGCCGGTGATAATTCAGCATTTATAAAAATTAACAATTATGAAAAAAACATTAAAAATTTTCCTGTATAATACTTTTCACCCTATTTTCTATATCAACCAACCATATGAAAAAAAACTAAAATCTTTTTTTTAACTATTTTCTACCGATTTTCTTCTTTTCTTTTCTATATTTTACCAAGCAGAGCTAAGGTTCCTCAAGATGTGGAAAAATGGCAGCAGGTTATCCAAGCTAAAAGCCAAATAAAGCAAAAGAAACATTAACACAATTCCGTTTGACAAGACACGTCATCATTTTACCCAGAAAAATCACGGGATCTGACAACCCCCACATGGCATTATACAAACACTGTACTATAATACTGCAAATTCAAGGGAAATAAATATGACTTCTAGTTTTGGGTGTTTTGATGACTTTAGTCCAAGCTGACAAGGCAATTCCATAATATCTGGCAGGGAACCGCGATGCCTTTTGCTTTAAGCACAGTAAAAAGTAGTCTCCGGGTACAATAAAAAAAAGTATCCGCGACAAATAATTAAATTGCATAAGCTTTACATTATGTCACTTCCTCCCTTGTTCCACGCATTGTTATTAATACACTAATACTAATCGATGTAAATATGTACTCATTATAAACAGCTAAAACCACCGTAAATCCCGGTATCCGTCCAGAGCAAAAAGGGGCCAACTCCATAACTGCATACACTTTATATGATGTCACTTTTTCCATTGATCCACGCATCAATATACCAATACCGATAGTTATCATATGTACAAATCCCCCCTTTTTTTTAAAAGAATAAGAGTCCGATACCGTTTACACCATAATCTCGACAAATAATTAAACTCCCTGAAAAAGCTTTATATCGATGTCATTTACTTTTAATCTTTTTACATTATACTAATTAATTATTATTATTAAACATCAAACAAGCAAATCACGTAATTTCAACATTCCAACACCCAGAACCCAACAACAGCACGGAGTGCAGAGAGCAGCTCAGTTAGCAAATTGAGAAAGCAAACAAAACGAAACAAAACAAAACCAGATTCTGCAAGAAAAAAGAGAGAAAAGAATACCTCTTCTAGCAAAAAAACCAGCCTCGAGTTTTTGAATCTGTGCTCGATTCCGTCATTGAAATCGACGGGGCTCTCTTCGGGGCTGGAATTCCTCAGATTGTCCAACGAAAGGTCCATCAGACACGAACTAAAGCACCTCTTACCCTCCTGGGCCCCCTTCCCCCTACGATCCACCCCGCAGAACTCCTCGAGCACTTGCTCCGCGGCCTTGAGGAACCTGGATCTCTTAAGGACCGAAGCATACCCTATGAACGGACCGAGCGGGACCGAGCTCCGGGCCTCAACGGGGCGACCGATTTCTCGGATCTCCACGCAATCGCGGCGGCGCGGGAGGGTAGGTTGGCAGATCATCGGGTGAGGGAGTTGGGGATGACTCGCATCGTGGACGACGGAGCCGCCGGGGTGTGTGAAGAGACGATGGCAGGGCGGCGAAGAGGAAGCGCTGTTGCGGCCGCGGCGATCGTCGTCGCTGATGGCGGCTGGAGAGAGGAATCGGAGCTTGTCTCTCCTGGTCTGCTGCGAGACGTGGGGGTGGCGATGGTGGCCGTAAAAGGAAGGTACGGAACTCTCCTCCGCCATGGACGGTGGCGATCGATGAGTGTGTCGCGTGTGCAGTTTGTGTTTAGGGGAGCGGAGGAGGAGGAGGAGGAGGAGGAAGGGAAATGAAGGGGGTGGTGAGAGTTCATGGTTTTCAGAGCTCTGCTGGTGTCCATGCCGAAAGCAACTTTATTTTATTTTTTTGCAGTGAGTTGTCAGATCAGATCAGAATGACAGGCGGCTGTGGCGGCACAGAGTTCGACGCTTCACCAATTTTTTCAGATGAGCGTTGCATGCGCGAACACGTACGTGGATGGCCACACCAATTTTCTTTTTTTCTTTTTTCTTATTTTTTGTCTTAGGCCTATGGGCCGTCGACTAGCCCGGCCCATCTTTTCATTCACCTATCAAGAATTACCAATTGTTTTTATTTTTCACTTTTCTACTTGTGTATAGCAGCGGATGATCTACACCGACTCCTTTTTTTTTCCTAGAATTTCAACAACCGCCATTTCCCCGCTACTCATCAATCACTTCTTTCTCTGACTATGAATGGCTTAGGGTTTTTTAAAAAAATATTTTTTGTCGCGGTATCAATGTTTTCTTTTTTAGAACATTAAAGGAAAAGAATGTAAAAATTCGTTCTTCCAACTTTACCGAGATAAACAACATTGTTTTTTTTAAAATAGTTATGCATTCCAACTATAAATTTTGGTCTAAATTTAACAGCACATCGGTTGTTATAGTCATTTTAGTATTTGATTAAATCTCTTGTACCAAAATATTTTAGTAATGGTTATAAATTTTTTTTTTCTTGCTAGATATTATTTATAATTAAAATAATATTTGAATGATAAAGGCATGTAATGCTGTATTAAGGGTGGAAGATTTTCAATTGTGCTCTTCCTGCTTATTTTTTGATCAAGGAGATGAAGATTCATCTTCATCCCAAGCAAGGTTCGAAAAAAAACGCCACCTTGCTCGCCTTTGCTCGAACCCATGTGGAGGTGCTGCCTTGTAGCCCACTATTAGGGGGTACTTTAAATCATATTCTAATATCAAATGAATAAGCATGATTTTACCTTTATTTTGATACAATTAATTGATCTGTGGACTTACCCCCTAACATAGTGAATGTAAAGCCTTTTTTATTGTTTGTGCTGTTTTTGTATGAAAAATAGATCAATCACAAGGTTCAAAAAAAGAAGGAAAGGGTAGCTAACAAACTGCAGAGAATGATCGATTGAAAATTTAGAATGACCATGAGGATTTTGAATGATCAGATTAATCGACCACCCTTTTGGGAACTTTTGATTGATCAAGGATAGTTTCTACGCATAGCGCGCTGCAGTTCGACTGAACCCTTGAAGCTGCCACATGTACAGCTCATAACTCTTCATTAAAGGATTGAACGACTCTCCTCAAAACATTTCGAGAAGGAAACGAAATTCAAATGTTGGAGGGAACGGTTATTGGGCAGTTAGACAGTTTTGGCGTTTCAGGAGATTAAAATAAAAGGGGAACTGAGTGACTTGAAATGGGGATCGATCGGGAGAGTGAAATAGAGAGGCTTTTGGGTTCTTAATGGCAAGAATGCTTGTAATTTTTGGTACAATATTTGCTTAAACCTCTATAGGAGGAGGATGGATATTGATGTAAACTTATAAGTTCCATTTCTTTATAATATGTTAATTTGAATTCCCTTACTTATTTATCAATTCTCTTGAATGTTCATTTTAGAATTAAGTTTGGTTATCTTAGTTCTTGTTTAAGATTATCGATTATGGATCGAAAGATGAGGTTAATAGTCGGATGAGAGTTGACTTTAGAAGAATATAATCTACAAAAGCTAGTATTCTTATCTTGTAACCTAGTTAAGATTGGTATGATGTCAATCTATACTCAAACAAATTAAGCATTTAATGGGTTGCCCGTCTCTCAAGTTAGGGTTTACAAATGGTCAGATCACTCGAAAGAGACTAGTTGATGCATAAGTGTTGGGTTTTAGATAAAAAGAGAAATTTGAATTAGCATGAATAAAGAAAATGGAATGAAGAAATTGCATCACCTTCCTTTTGGTTCGATATCCGAACTTTAAGTTCACTTTATTACTTGTAATGATCTGTATACTTACAGAAAGGCTAACACCTGCCTTTGTCAACTCTTACCTCGTACAGGTGAGGTGGATTGATGTGGCTCGTTTTGCTACGTCAACCCATATCTGGGATAAGACACCGCGACACAAACTTTACAAAATTACAAATAGGTTTAAAAAATGATCTACCTAACCTAATCTCATTATCGCATTGAAGACTCGAAGTCGCCTCCATCATCGTCATCATCGTCATCGTCATCGAATGGTTGAAGTATTAGCATCATCGTCATCCAGTGTCGTCATCTGTTATCAACCGTCATCTAGCATCGTTGTCCATAGTGGATCGTCATCCAGCGTCGTCGTGCATCCAACATCTGATCATCATCCAGGTGAGTTTACTGTCACACAATTTCTAAAATCTTAAGTCACAGTTTATTTAAGATTTTAAATAAATTATTAATTAATTTTATTTTGATTACTATCACGCAATTTATGTATAAACTATCGACGATTTATTTATTTTTATCACTATCATTAATTTATTTATTTATTTTATTTTATTTTAAAATTTAATTATACTTATTCTTGTAGATTTAACCTACTGTCTATGTAATAGCAAACAATCAAAGAAAAGATTTCACTTGAAAATATGAAAATGAAATGAAGTTGGATAAGAAAGAAGGATATAAGTATATTCGTTGCATCTTTTGTGAAAAAGAATTAGGGAAGGAATATTTCAATTAAAAGAACATTTGAGCGGCAAAAGAGAAAATGTTATCCCGCCTAAAAGTTATATCGAAAGTTAGAGATGGAATGAAAAAAATCGAGGAATCGGGAAAGATGAAGAGAATGCATCAAATGGTTAGGGAGGTGATAATTGATAAAAGCACAACATTAAGTTTGTTAATTTCATTTTATATATTTTGAATATCTTTAAAAATAAATTATTATTGACAGTTGAGGTGTCCGCCTTGGCATGCAACATCAAATTCATACCATACCACGTTCCGTATTTTTAAACCTTGATCTTGAGGAGCATTGCGGGAAAGGGGGGGGGTAGCGACTGTGTAGGGAGAGGGGCGGCAGAAGCAAATCTGTGTGGGGGGTTTGTAGCGGTAGCGGCAGATCTGTGTAGGGTGCGATGGGGGAGAGTGTAGGAGGGGGGTGGGAGCGAGAGAGAGTGGGAAAAGAGAGCATGTTGCATGGTATTGGGGTTTGATAAGACTTTTAAAAATAATATTTTAATTAAAATACAGAAATTTTATTAAGTCTGTTATTTTATGGTATAAAATTAACCTAGCTATAATTTATAAAAGGTAATTATTTAGTTAAATTATAGCCAAACTGTATTGAGGCCACAATAAATGCTCTAATTTTGTTGTTTTATGTGATTTTATAATTCACTGTGTAAGGACCCGTATCGGATGGAGGTCGGAAGTTAGGCCCGGTTAGCGTTTCAAAAAATAATAATAATTTGGATCATTACTATTGTTCAGTGATTTAAATAGGTTAGGGTTGTTATTATATATTATTATGATTATTTTAATGTATGCTGTTTTTAATAATGATAATACTAATAATTAATGTTGCGTTTGTTAGTTATTGCGGTTATTGGGTTTATTATTAACCCAAGCATTAAATATAAAGACCTTGTTAATATTGCTAGTATTAATTATTAATGCAATATTTTTATTGATAATTATTATTATTATTATTATTATTATTATTATTATTCATATTATTATTATTATTATGATTATTGTTAAGGTAGTATAAATAGAGGAGAACTAGGGTAAAACCCTACATTTGTTGTGCGTGCGCAGAATCTGGTTGGGGAGCAGTGGATTGAAGCCTTCGTGTTCTTCATCTCTCCAGTTTGAATCTAGGTAGGTGGTTCTCCGATTTCATCGTTGTATGAACACAGATTCATTTAAGCATGTTGAACTCATTCATTATTTATGTATGTATATGAGTATTTATGTAATAAATTGATAAAACGTGGGTCATGTTGGAGGCTTGGAGAGGACGACGCCGCGCGCCTGGCTCGACGCAAGCCGCGCACCCTAGGGTGGATCGGGGACTTGGGGAGGACGACGCCGTCGCCTGGTTCCGACACACGCCGCGCGCCGGTAGGATAGATCGGAGCCTCAGCGAACCAAGAGTCACGTTTCTGCTGCGTGTTGCGCGTCGGCCGTGGGTGGAGAGGTCGGCGGGGTGGTTGCGCATGTGAGAGAGAGATAGAGAGAGAGGGGGAGGTTTGCCGCGTGCTGGCGAGAGGAAGGCGCGGTTTGTAGGTGCCGGCGAGGAGGGGAGACGGGCGACGATCCGGGTGTGGTGGCCGCGTGCTCCGCGCGCCGGTAGGGAAAGGGGGGGAGGGCATCCTGCCGCCCCGTGGGCCGATACCGGCCCGATCGGGCCGGGTGCGTTGGGGGACCGGCCCAATTGGGTCGGACCTTGCCCCATATCCCAAGCAAAATAATAATAATAATAATAATAATAATAATAATGAACAGATAAATAATTTTAAAATAAATAAATAAATTAATTAAATGGCATTCGAGCATGATGTTAGTTATAGGCGTAGTTTGATGTTGGTAATTCGTTGATTAAAATTTCTTGTTTGATGGATATACATATATATTGGTGAATATATATATATATATATATATATATATATATATATATATATATATAATTTGTTTGTCATGGTGGTATGTTGGATGATGTACTTAATAATGCGTAATTGTTGCACCGAATATTGACTGTTAAAATTGTTGTTGTTTGTTAACTATATGTGGACATTAGAGTTAAATTGGTTGGGTTAACTGCGGGTTTCACATAGGGCTGGCAAGAGGCCACGGGTCCCCTATGTGACCAGTTAATCCAGGTCCCATATGTGGCGGGTTGTCATTAGGGGCACCGTGGGTCCCACATATGGCTGTTTAGTGGAGATCTGGGATGTTTGGTGCGGGTCGCGGAAATTCCGAGGATGGTTGGATTTTCTTGTGGGTTAAATATGGTTGAGTTGTGGATGTTTTATTTTGAGATCAGACATAAACTAAACGTGTTAGACTATGGCACAACACCAGCACATGCATACACTGGTCATATAGATCTAGGAATCTTATGTACGGGGTAGTGGAGTTGAGGATCACCTACTGGGCATTTGTGCTCACCCTATTTTATTTCTATTTTCCTACAGGTTGTAGGGGATAGCGGTTGGAGCCATAGCGGAGCAGGTTGGGACCTCTTGTGTAGGATTCCTCTCATGGACTTACTTATTGGTTGATTATTTATTTTTCGGGCTCGGGTCCGTGACAGTTGTATTAATTTCGATAGCTGAACCTTGTTGCTTGTGTTTTATGGACGTCGATTTAAATTCAATAATATTGATTGCACTGATATAATTATTGGTTGTTCGCATGTTGTATTTGGGTCATTGGTAAGTACAATGCTACCCCCGTTGTGGTATCGTACATGATTGAATCAGTTACCAACCCCTCGACCCTGGAATGGGTGTGGGGAAGTCGCGTTCCTAGTTCTGTGGGTTTCAGGAATTGGGGGCGTGACAAGTTGGTATCAGAGCATGGTTTAGCGGACCTAGGTTAGTGAGGGGTGGTTGATAGACACTTAGAAGCTTAGAAGACTATAGGGAGGGCGCCTGATCAACGCAGTCCTTATATGTGTTCTGGGTTGACTGAGGGTTCATCAGATCATCCTAGGAAGCATTTGGGTTGGGTGCATACATGCTGCGTGACTGTGTGCATATCTAGGCACTAGAAATCATCTTTTAATGTTGTTATAATGATATGCTTGTATTGAATATACATTTGCCTATCTGTGGTTTGTTTTTCTTTGGTAATTGATTGTGTTTAAATAAACATAGGAAGTCTGAGTTAATAACCACATAATTTGGTAAAGAGAACAAGGGGCTTAGAGACCTCATTATTGGTGCGGCGGACTTGGTTCTGCCTCTTGATTTAAATAATTTGGTTGTTGACTAGTGTGTAGTAGTTAATAGATCTTGTTGATATGTGTTGGTGCAGAATGGCACCTAAGACTAGGGCTCAAGGTCCAGCAGAGGAGCTATCCATTCAGTCCGAATCACAAGGAGAACAGAGTTCTCCAGGACACCGCCTTGGGTTCAGATTTTGCTGCTCAGATTGGGGCTCAAATACTGAGCCAAATCCAGGGTGCCATGCAGGGTACCATGAGGGAGGTGGCCAGAGAAGTGATGCAAGAGGAGCTGAGGAAGCAGCAGCAGCCTCAGCAGGAGCAACAACAGGAGGTTTTAGAGGTGAACCAGCCACAGATCACGACAGTTCCTCCCGCAGTACCGATCGACTGGGTGAGTCGGTTCCTGAAGCGAAACGACAAAGTTTGAGGCGAATACGAGACCCGACGAGGCCGAGGAATGGGTCAAATGGACAAAGGACATCTTCGAGTTGATCCAGGTGCCCGAAGAGGCTAAGGTTCGCTTAGCCACACATTTCCTGGTGGGTGGGGCCCGCAGGTGGTGGGACGCTGTGAAGCATGTTCACGAGATCCCGATGGCGTGGGAGGACTTCGTGGAGCTTTTCTACACAGAGTATTTCCCGCGCTCTGTGCAGAAGACGAGGCGACGGGAGTATTACACTTTGGAGCAGGGCGGTCGGACTGTGACAGAGTATGTCACTGCTTTCACTGAGCTAGGGAGATTTGCCCCAGAGTCATGGAGAGTAGAGGTTAATAAGACCCAGGATTTCATTGATGGGTTGAGACCATCGCTCAGGAGGGGACTGAACATGATGGAGTTGACCACTTACAGTGACGCGGTCAACAAGGCACTTATTGGAGAGCGAGACTTAAACCAGATCAGGATTCAGAAACCAGGGAGCTCATCGGGGCCTAGCCAAAAGAGGCCAAGAGAGGAGCAGATTGAGGGACAGAGGGACAAGAGGCCGGTGCCCAGATTCTCACAAATGGGGAACTCAGGCAGCAGTTCTACCTCACGGTTTTCAGGGACATGTCGATCTTGTGGACTTCGGGGACACAAGGAGGTGGATTGTAGGCGGAAGAGTGGCAACCCACTCAAGTGTTTTCGATGTGGGGGACTGGGACACAGGATAGGAGAGTGTCCTTCTGCCAGCTCAGCAAGTGTTGCGGGGCCACATCGACCTCGTGACCAGGGCCAGAGGAGCAGTGCTCCTTATCAAAGACCAGCTCAGTCGGGGCAGTCAGTACAGGGGCGACCTGTTACACAACAGCCTCAGCGGGAGGCCCAGGCTCAGAAGGGACAGAATGATCGAGCTACGACGAGTCAGGCCAGTGGAAGTGTACAGAAGGGGAGGAACTATGCTATCACTGATGGAGAGGCAGAAGTTCCACCAATTGACGAGGCGAGTCAGGGGCCAGCTGCGGTGAGAGGTACGATCTTGGTTTCACGCACTATTTGTACTGTTTTGATTGATACTGGTGCTACACACTCGTTCATTGCGCACTCCACTGTAGAGGGATTAGAGTTGGATTGTACCACCGTTAATCAGCCCCTTGTGGTTGATACACCCGTAGGGGGCCTAGTGGTGATTGATAAGGTCTGTTCGGGATGTGAGGTTACTCTCGGGGGTGTTAACCTCCGGTGTAACCTATTTGTGATGCGCCTTGATGCCTTTGATGTGATATTGGGTATGGACTGGTTGAGCCGTGTAGAGGCGGTGATTGAGTGTTATAGACGACGAGTGACTTTCCTCACACCTGAGGGTACTCGAGGCACCTTCGTGGGTGAGTGGTCTGATGATGCTTGCAAGTTGGGGCCTTTGAGGCAGGGATGGGGTGATGTGACCCATCAGTTGGCCAATCTGACTCTAGTTGACCCCCAGCGGGAGGGGAAAGCGGTGTTACCTAAGGTGGTGGATCAGTTTCCCGACGTGTTTCCCGAGGACTTGGTTGATTTACCACCGAGAGAGAGGTGGACTTCTCGATAGAGTTGCTTACCCGGGACAGCACCTATCAGATTGGCGGCTTACAGGATGGCACCAGTTGAGCTTCGAGAGCTCAAGAGGCAGATTGATGATCTTTTGGTGCGTGGCTTTATTAGACGGAGTAGTTCGCCTTGGAGTGCTCCGGTATTATTCGCCAAAAAGGCGGATGGTTCGCTTCGGTTGTGTATCGACTACCGACGGTTGAACCAGGTGACAGTGAAGAACAGATACCCACTACCGAGGATCGATGATTTGTTTGACCAGTTCAGGGGTGCCCGTTGGTTTTCCAAGATTGACTTGAGGTCTGGATACCATCAGCTACGCGTGCGGGGGTCAGATATCCCGAAGACAGCCTTCAGTTGTAGATATGGCCATTATGAGTGGCTAGTGATGCCCTTTGGGCTCACAAATGCCCCAGCGGTGTTCATGGGGTTGATGAACCAGATCTTCACACCTTATCTTGATCAGTTCGTGGTGGTCTTTATAGATGATATCCTGATTTATTCCCGGACAGAGATCGAGCATGAGGAACACTTACATGTGGTATTATAGACGTTGAGGGACCATAGACTATATGCAAAATTCACGAAGTGTGACTTTTGGCTGCAGAGGATGAAGTTCTTAGGGCATGTGGTATCATCGGAGGGTATCACGGTAGATCCTGGCAAGATTGAGGCAGTGATGTCCTGGAAGCGACCAACTAATGTTTTTGAGATTCGGAGTTTTCTGGGGTTGGCGGGTTATTACAGGAGGTTTGTCAAGGACTTTTCCCGTCTAGCTGCACCTATGACGGGCTTGACCCGAAAGGGGGTGCGGTTTGACTGGTCGGATGCTTGTGAGGAGGCTTTTAGTCAGTTGAAGGACAGATTGACTTCAGCACCTATCCTGGTCCTGCCACAGGAGGGTGTACCCTATGAGGTTTATTGTGATGCCTCTAATGTTGGATTGGGTTGTGTGCTCATGCAGGAAGGGCGGGTAATTGCTTATGGTTCCCGTCAGTTGAGGACCCATGAGAAGAACTACCCTACACATGATTTAGAGCTAGCTGCAGTGATCTTTGCACTGAAGAGTTGGCAGCACTATCTCCTTGGGGAGAAGTTCGTGGTATACACTGACCACAAGAGCTTGCATTACATCTTCTCTCAGCGGGATCTGAATCTTAGACAGAGACGTTGGGTGGAGTATATGCAGCAGTTCCAGTTTGATTTACAATATACACCTGGGAAGGGGAATGTAGTAGCTGATGCCTTGAGCCGGAAGAGCCAAGCCGTAGTGGCTCTCTGTGCTGTCAAGGAATGGGAGATGATGGGGCAACTAGTCGCTCCGAGGTTACGCCAGGTGCGGGCGTAGTGCGAGGTATCTTGAGTGTGGTTATAGCGATGCCTGAGTTGCGGCGTCAGGTTATTGAAGGTCAGTTGGGGGATGTTGAGTGTGAGGTCATTCGAGATCAGATTCAGACTGCCGTATTTTCTGCTGATTGGACAGAGGATTCTGACCATGTTTTGCGCTATCGAGGTCGGTTGTTTGTTCCATCTCCTCTTCGGGAGGCAGTTTTACGGGAATTCCATCACTCTCGTTTGGCTGTTCATCTCGGGGGAACGAAGATGTATCATGCTGTTCGGCGACAATTTTGGTGGTCGGGCCTTAAAAAGGCTGTTGCGGAGTTTGTTCGACGGTGCTTGACATGCCAGCAGGTCAAGGCCGAGCATTTGCGGTCTGCCGGTGAGTTGCAATCGTTACCTGTGCCGGAGTGGAAGTGGGACCATGTGACTATGGACTTTGTCACAGGGCTTCCTCGTTCTAGAGGCCATGATACTATTTGGGTTGTTGTAGACCGTTTGACGAAATCTGCCCACTTTATTCCGATTCGTAAGACCGATCCAGTCCTGGACCTTGGGACAGCGATATGTCGACGTGGTGGTACGATTGCATGGTGTGCCATTATCGATCGTCTCTGATAGGGATGCACGGTTTACTTCGCAGTTCTGGCGGCAGTTACAACGTGCTTTGGGCACCCGAGTGAATTTGAGTACGGCTTACCACCCTCAGACAGATGGCCAGTCCGAGCGTACTATCCAAATTCTCAAGGACATGCTCCGTGCTTGTGTGTTGGATTTTGGTGGTTGTTGGGAGGCACACCTTCCCTTGGTGGAGTTCTCCTACAACAACAGTTATCAGGCTACGATAGGGATGGCGCCATATGAGGCATTGTATGGGCGACCGTGTCGCTCCCCTTTGTGTTGGGCCCAGGCAGGAGAAACAGTTATTTTGGGCCCCGATATGATTCGGGAGACTACCGAGTTGGTTCAGCTGATCCGACAACGGATGTTGACGGCCCAGAGTAGACAAAAATCATATGCTGATAGACGGCGGCGACCGCTTCAGTTCGTCGTAGGGGATCGCGTCTTCTTGCGAGTCTCGCCACGGCGGGGGCACAGACGGTTTGGGCGAGGTACCAAACTCTCACCTCGATTTGTAGGTCCTTTTCCTGTCATTGCAGTCGTGGGACCAGTTGCCTACCGATTGGAGTTGCCACCCGAGTTAGCTCGTGTTCATGATGTTTTCCATGTCTCCCAGTTACGGAAATATTACCCAGATCCTTCCCATGTGCTAGATTGGCATGAGATAGAGCTAGCAGACGATGGTTCCGTGGTAGAGGCACCAGTTCAGATTTTAGACCGCCGGGAGTAGGTCTTGCGGGGCAAGACGATTCCGTTGGTCCGAGTTTTGTGGCGCCACCGTAATGTGGAGGAGCAGACCTGGGAGCGGGAGAGTCAAATGCGCGCTCTTCACCCCGAGCTGTTCGAGGACGAACAGTCCTAAGGTGGGGAGGATGTCGAGATCTTAACCGTCTGTTGAGGTAGTTAACCTGATTTTGTTTACTATGCTCATGGTTGATGTTCTTAGTTGCGTGTGATTTGCATTGTTGAATATTTTGTTTATGGGTGTCGTTTTGTTATCATGCTAGTTGTAGCTAGATTATTTTTGCTTAGGAAGTGTTGTTTGACTTATCTTTTCGGGGACGAAAAGTCCTAAGGTGGGGAGGATGTAAGGACCCGTATCGGATGGAGGTCGGAAGTTAGGCCCGGTTAGCGTTTCAAAAAAAAAAAATAATTTGGATCATTACTATTGTTCAGTGATTTAAATAGGTTAGGGTTGTTATTATATATTATTATGATTATTTTAATGTATGCTGTTTTTAATAATGATAATACTAATAATTAATGTTGCGTTTGTTAGTTATTGCGGTTATTGGGTTTATTATTAACCCAAGCATTAAATATAAAGACCTTGTTAATATTGCTAGTATTAATTATTAATGCAATATTTTTATTGATAATTATTATTCATATTATTATTATTATTATTATTATTATTATTATTATTCATATTATTATTATTATTATTATGATTATTGTTAAGGTAGTATAAATAGAGGAGAACTAGGGTAAAACCCTACATTTGTTGTGCGTGCGCAGAATCTGGTTGGGGAGCAGTGGATTGAAGCCTTCGTGTTCTTCATCTCTCCAGTTTGAATCTAGGTAGGTGGTTCTCCGATTTCATCGTTGTATGAACACAGATTCATTTAAGCACGTTGAACTCATTCATTATTTATGTATGTATATGAGTATTTATGTAATAAATTGATAAAACGTGGGTCATGTTGGAGGCTTGGAGAGGACGACGCCGCGCGCCTGGCTCGACGCAAGCCGCGCACCCTAGGGTGGATCGGGGACTTGGGGAGGACGACGCCGTCGCCTGGTTCCGACACACGCCGCGCGCCGGTAGGATAGATCGGAGCCTCAGTGAACCTAGAGTCACGTTTCTGCTGCGTGTTGCGCGTCGGCCGTGGGTGGAGAGGTCGGCGGGGTGGTTGCGCACGCGAGAGAGAGATAGAGAGAGAGGGGGAGGTTTGCCGCGTGCCGGCGAGAGGAAGGCGCGGTTTGTAGGTGCCGGCGAGGAGGGGAGACGGGCGACGATCTGGTGTGGTGGCTGCGTGCCTGCGCGCCGGTAGGGAAAGGGGGGAGGGCATCCTACCGCCCCGTGGGCTGATACCAGCCCGATCGGGCTGGTGCGTTGGGGGACCGGCCCAATTGGGTCGGACCTTGCCCCATATCCCAAGCAAAATAATAATAATAATAATAATAATAATATGAACAGATAAATAATTTTAAAATAAATAAATTAATTAATTAAATGGCATTCGAGCATGATGTTAGTTATAGGCGTAGTTTGATGTTGGTAATTCGTTGATTAAAATTTCTTGTTTGATGGATATACATATATATTGGTGAATATATATATATTTATATATACATATATATATATATATAAAATTTGTTTGTCATGGTGGTATGTTGGATGATGTACTTAATAATGCGTAATTGTTGCACCGAATATTGACTGTTAAAATTGTTGTTGTTTGTTAACTATATGTGGACATTAGAGTTAAATTGGTTGGGTTAACTGCGGGTTTCACATAGGGCTGGCAAGAGGCCACGGGTCCCCTATGTGACCAGTTAATCCAGGTCCCATATGTGGCGGGTTGTCATTAGGGGCACCGTGGGTCCCACATATGGCTGTTTAGTGGAGATCTGGGATGTTTGGTGCGGGTCGCGGAAATTCCGAGGATGGTTGGATTTTCTTGTGGGTTAAATATGGTTGAGTTGTGGATGTTTTATTTTGAGATCAGACATAAACTAAACGTGTTAGACTATGGCACAACACCAGCACATGCATACACTGGTCATATAGATCTAGGAATCTTATGTACGGGGTAGTGGAGTTGAGGATCACCTACTGGGCATTTGTGCTCACCCTATTTTATTTCTATTTTCCTACAGGTTGTAGGGGATAGCGGTTGGAGCCATAGCGGAGCAGGTTGGGACCTCTTGTGTAGGATTCCTCTCATGGACTTACTTATTGGTTGATTATTTATTTTTCGGGCTCGGGTCCGTGACAGTTGTATTAATTTCGATAGCTGAACCTTGTTGCTTGTGTTTTATGGACGTCGATTTAAATTCAATAATATTGATTGCACTGATATAATTATTGGTTGTTCGCATGTTGTATTTGGGTCATCGGTAAGTACAATGCTACCCCCGTTGTGGTATCGTACATGATTGAATCAGTTACCAACCCCTCGACCCTGGAATGGGTGTGGGGAAGTCGCGTTCCTAGTTCTGTGGGTTTCAGGAATTGGGGGCGTGACACACTGTATATGTCTTACTTTTCTAATGCATTTTTTTATTTCACTTGAAAATTGTTATGATTGTGTGATTTTCTAACTTCCCAAAAACATTCATGTGGGGATTCAAATTGGATGACTTGTAAATCTTTGTCTTAATAGCAACAATATAGGGTATAAATTGAAATTTTTATTAGTGTTTTGGGATATGGACTTCGTCTCCTTCCTCTATCTCCATGATACTAGAATAATACGGCCTTCTCAAGGAGTAACTTATTAAGGATTATAGTCAAAATGTAGATTATTTTTGTCATCTAAAAGAACATAAGTTGCCATTATATATTGATAATAAGGTATTTGTAGACCGGGTCATCTTACAACCAAACAGGAGGAATGGCAATGGGGTGGGGTGGGTTTTGGGTTGCCCCATCCCCATCCCCGCACACTATCTCGATCCAGTTGCACCCTGCTCACCCACCTTGACTTGCTTTGCACCACTCGCTCGCGTGGCAAAATGTTGCCTCCATAAAGTTTCAAACCTAATACCTCCCTCCCACCAATGTACCCCTCTTATCATTAGGCTAAGCTGTTTTTGTTTCATGTACTTATAATATAACATATAAAAAAAAATAATTAAAAAATAATTATTTTTATTTTTATTATTAATGATAATGATAATAATATTAATATTAATAAGAGTGGATTATTTATTTTAAAAATAACAATAAATGTAAATGTATATTATAATAAAAAGTAAACGTGTTATTACTATTTTTATACAAAATACAAATGATTTAGATTCAAATTTATTTTTGAATTTATTAATAGGTTGATTTAGGATTAGGTGATCCAATCAAATATTATTTGATTGGAAATGCATTAATATTTAAACTAATCATATCATTTACATGGTTTATTACTTTTAATTCAAATATTGAGTGTAAAAAGACTCAAATTTCATTCTCAACATACATGACTCATATCACGCATAAAATAATTTATAGATAATCATATTAATTTGATTCAAATTTAATTTTAAATTTATCAATATATTAATTTAGGACTAAATGATTCGATCAAATATTATTTGATTGATAAATGCATTAATATTAATATTTTAACTAATAATATCATTTACATGATTTACTACTTTTAACTCAAATATGAAATACATACTATCAAAAGTCAAAACTCATTATCACAATGTATTTTTTAATATATCAAACTAGTTAATATTCTATAATTAACTAATAGCATTGGTTATAACGATAAGAGTATATATATATACTTATCATACCAAAGAATACATATATATACACTTACATTTAATAACTAATCTTATACAAAAATAATTATATTATTGATCATTTTAATTACATTAAGGGATAAACAAGTTAGAAAAAAATATTTTTTCATGCTAGAGTATTACTTATACCACAAGTAATGATAACTATAATATATAATTATATTAGTTATGTTATCACTGTGGAGTCCGAGGACTTTACAAGTCCCACATTGGATGGGGAGGAGAATGAAGCATGCCTCTTAAGAGGGCGTGGAAATCTCTCTTAGCACGAGGCCTTTTGGGGTGCCTACGTGGCACTACCAAGAACAAAATCGGAAATTGGGCTTGGGTCCTAAACTGGACAATATCGTGCTATGGGGGACTTGGGCTGTTACAATCACTATTCATGTTATCACTGATGATAATTATATTACTTAAGTTATCACTACTTGCTACTTGGGTTATTACTTACTGATTTTAACTTATAATTGCATATATATAGTAATAACTATATATATATATATATATATATATATATATATATATAACATAAGTAATATGATAATTAATAACTATCTAAAGTATAATAGCTTATGTTAGGGACTATCTATATATAAATGATTATTATTTACTATGTTTACATAATTAGTATATATACTTAAAATATAACATATAAATAATATTAGTAACAATAATAATAATAATAATAACATTACTATTATTGTTAATGATAATAATAATAATAATAATATTTAATTAGTTTATTTAGTCTTAAATTAATTTATTAATAATTTTAAAACAAAATTTGAATTTAATTAATGTTCATCTACAAATTATTTCATCCATGATATAAGTCATGTATGGGGAGAGTAAGTTTTGATTTTTTATAGTATGTATTCTATATTTGAGTTAAAAGTAGTAAATCATGTAAATGATATTATCAGTTAAAATATTAATACATTTATCGATCAAATAATATTTGATTGAATCATTTACTCTTAAATTAACATATTAATAAATTTAAAACTAAATTTGAATCAAATTAATATGAGTAAATGCTATGATTAGTTTAAATATTAATACATTTTCAATCAAATAATATTTGATTGAATCACCTAATCCTAAATTAATCTATTAATAAATTATAAACTAGATTTAAATCTATTTCATTTGTATTTTATATAAAAATATTAATTATATATTTATTTTTTATTATAATATACATTTATATTTACTATTATTTTTAAAAATAAATCATCCACTCTTATTACTATTATTATTATCATTATCATTAATAATAAAAATAATAACATTTATTTTTAATTATTATTATTTATATGTTATATTGTAAGTACATATATCAATTATATGTGCATATAAAATAACCTAATGGTTGAAGGGATACATTGGTGGGAGGGAATTACTGGGTTTGAAACTTCTTAGAGGAAATATTTTCCCAGTAATTTTTATATTAACGCGCAGGGCGGGATAAGTACATGGGAAATACCTTTGGGGACGGGACGAAAATATTTTGCCTTGCCTTAAATTTTTTTTAAAAAAACTCGCTTCATTCGGGGCGGGGTAGGGCAAGTTCCTGTGGGGATGGGGCAAATTGTCATCCCTAGATAGGCGAGCAGTCCAATGCCACATCACGACTAGTTTCCTAGGCACTTCATTATCTCACATGGAACACTCATATAAGGTTATGAAAAATTCCTTAGCACTGGTATAGAAAATCAAATTCGAGACCTCCCATAGGGTAGGAGACATTCTTTACCAATCGACTATGCCTTGAGGGCAAGTTGTCATTATATATTGACACTAAGTAAGGAAGTCATTTTTATGAGTTATAAAAATGTGGTAAGTTGATAATAATAATAATAATAATAATTTTTGTAACTACGTTGTAAATAAACTTTTGTCAAATGAGTACTAAGTTTTTAAGAAATATATGTTTACTAAATTTGGTAAACTACAACTTCGTAAAGGTATTGTTTACACTAAATTAACATAAACAATGTCGATATATGATTATAATACATTTGTAATGTTTTGCTGAATTATATAAACATAACACAATTGTTAAGTTTTATATCAACTTATTTATGTCAGATAGGAAAATTTTCATGTTTCAAGTAAGACAATAGATGGTAAAGGTGAAAAAATATGTTGTTAGAGCATCCCACAGCAAAAGCTAATGTCAAATTTGACTTAAACTCCATAAAATGTTTTTATAATAGTGCAACTATAACATAAGCTATATTTTGCTTTAACAAAAATTTAAGCTAGATTTGACTAAAATTATAACTTTAGCTAATGTTATCATATTATTCTCTTACCACAAAACCTTAATGTCCCCTTTACGAAAAATACACAACATTAAATAGGAGAAAGAATATTTTGAGGGTAAATTAGGAAAAATTAATTTAAGTAATTAAAATTAGTCAAAACTATTGAAGTTGTTTTTAGTTAAAAGTATATCTACCTAGCTAAATATAGATTTAGCTATGGAAATTTATCTAACACTACTGGATATGCTCTTACATCTAAAAAAGACTTTTTTAAAAAAAAGTAGGATTGAAAAGTCACAAATCAATTGCATAATTAATTAACTACAAGGGATAAGGTTGTATTATACAATTGAAATGTATTATCTTAGTTAAAATATCTTATAGAGTATTGAAGCAATAACATTATCTCGTATATATAACGGGGATAATGTGATGCCATTACATCATATAGTAAAAGGAAATAAAATACATTGTTTTATTATAACCTGAATATATATAGGTTTATATATGGTAGTTATTGTGTGTATCACAACCCCAATGTTTGTATCCTATCTATACGACGTAGAGAGGGAAAGGGAGAGATCAAGACAGAGAGAAAAGAGAATGAGGTGAGTTGCATTTGTAATAGCCATAGTTCATAGTTCATAGAGAGTGACGAGTTGTATTTGTAAAAGTCATGGGCGTGAGAAGAGAAAGAGAAAGCAAAGAGAAATTTGTAATTATAGAAGAAGGAGAAGAATATGGATATATTAATCCATGTAAGTTTTAATTCTTATTTTATAGTGGATTTACTGTTCTAAGCTAGAGCTTTGTGGTCTTTTCCATTCTAGGGTTTTTAGCGTAAAAAACTTTTGTGTTCTTGTTCTTGTTTTCTTTTAATTTCACAAAAATATATTATTGTTGTGATGTTTATACATGTTATTAGTAGGATCCTTAGACAGGGAATCCACAAGGGATTTCCCCAACAACTGGTAATAGAGCATAAATTAA
This sequence comes from Taxillus chinensis, assembly GCA_023512835.1. Taxonomy (NCBI): domain Eukaryota; kingdom Viridiplantae; phylum Streptophyta; class Magnoliopsida; order Santalales; family Loranthaceae; genus Taxillus; species Taxillus chinensis. The sequence continues at coordinate 33,588,495 of CM042090.1, forward strand.
AATTATTGTAAATGGATTTGAGTGCCTTTACAAGTTTTAGATAATTTCATGCAAGATGTTGGTTGCGTCACTCCTCTATCTCCAAAAATTCCGAGTTTCAAACAAGCTATTTGTGTTAGATAGTCTATGAGTCAAAGTACACTAGTTTCGAACACAATTGAAAACAAGAGTTGAGAAGATGAGATCCAAACAACAAATTTGAACAACAAAATTGAACATGGAGTTCCAAACAAGCCCCAGATTCGAACAAGTGCAATTTTAAACAATTCTCCAACTCCTTAGTTTGAGCTACCAATTAGCCAAACCAGTCCTTGAGTTAATCAAGCCCTTCAATATAATGTAAATGGCAGAAAATAAGGATAACTCAATAGTGATTAAATTAAATACATTAAATTATTCCTTATAGAAGAAGTTAATGGAGAATAAATTATATTGTACTGATCTCTATGATTTGAACCAGCATAAAGGTGTTAAACCTGTAAAGATAAAATAAGGTGATTTGATGAAGATAGACTGCAAGGCATTCAACAAAAAATGGGTCGACATAAATATGATACATCATTTGGCTCAAGTGAAGGAGTCATACAAATTATAGATGATATTATAAAAGCTATTTAAATAGAAGAATGCTTTGAAGAAAACATCGTTGATGGTAAATATCAACTACAGATAAGGAAAAAGTGTGTTATAACACCTTAACAATTTCTAGGAGAAATTAAATGAGCTAGTCACAATAAAGCTAGATATTGATTAAGAAGTTCAAGCTCTTATAAGTTCATTACTAGATAGTTAGGAAAGGTTGGTAGTCACATGAAGCAACTCAACACGTGATGGTGAGACGAAGTTAAAATTGGTCAAGAATAGTATTATCAGTAAAGAATTTAGAACAAAGGAGCAAGGGAGCACCAATACAAGTGTAAAACAATATGCTCTAGTTGTTGAGCATAAAGGGAAAAACAAACAAGAGTTTGTAAGAAGGGACAATAATAGATAGTCCCAAAATAGATTTGGCCGAGCAAAGTCTAGAGAAAGACAGTGGAACAAATCACTTTCATGAAGCAAAGGGAAGTGCTTCACGTATAGAGGGTCATGGCGTTACCGACAATATTGTTAGTTTAATTAAAATCACAAAAATTATAGGAAGAAACGGAACACAAAGAAGGAAAAGGAATACAACCACAATAACAATAGATAAAAATATTTATTCATTGTGTGAAAAGGACAACATTGATCTAGCATACTATTAGATCAAACCAAATTGAATTTGACAAAGTCACAAAACCATACTTGATTATGTACTTTAAAGAGTTTATTTGTTTGATATGTTTTTGTATAAATTTATTAAGTGTTGCATCTGATAACCAACCTAGAGTCATAAAGGATAACCAACTTTATTAGAGTGACACCAAGTTGTTGGATGCATAATCTAACATTTAAATAGGAATAAATGCATTTCGTAGAGCATACAAAGTATTTCAGTGAGCGAATAACATGCTCAAAGAGAAACTATAAAGACTCATGTTTATGGGTCCCGAGAGTTAGTCATATGTTACAGGCCTTAGAGCATCTTCGGTCTTTATTAGCTATAATTTCAAGCTAAAGCAATATTAAATTTGCTACAGTAGCATTTTGTGTAATGATGCTCCAATCTTGTTTTATTTGTTTTTTTATTGAATTGTCATTTTACCTAATCTATCATCTTTCTATATTCCCAAATTCTAAAATCCCTACGTAGAGGGACACCATTGCACAGGTGGTCGCACGAGCGGGGGTGAGCGATCACCATTGTAGGTGGGTGCGCAAGTGGGGGTGAGAGGGCGAGCGAGCGCAGGTGGTCGCCATTGCGCGAGCAGGTGGGGAACGAATGAACGGGGTGGGGGGCATCGCGTGCCGTCGTGCGCACAGGGGGTGCGGGGAACGAACGACGTGCAAAGCAGGGGGGGGGACCGAATGGCGAGCGCATGAGGGGAAGGAAACCAAACGACGATGGAGGAGAACGATGAGACTTGGGCATGTTAGGAATATTTTAAAAATTAGGAGGAAGGGTTGACATGGTAGGTTCAACTAAAGTTAAAAAAAAATCTATATTTACATAATTTTTTTTGTTATAGCTACCTATATAGCTAATGCATTGGAGAGACTTTTAAGCTAAATATTGCTATAGCTATTGCTATAACTTATTGGTTGGAGATGCTCTTATGTTGATAAATAGATGATAATACAATAATGTACATGTTTAATGGAGCATTTTGATTGTATTTGGGCTTGATTTGAAGTTCGAGGCTCCAAAGGACATTTTGGTCTTTTTCACTTGGCATTTTGAGTTAATTTGATAAAAATATTTTATTATGGAAAAGGAAAAATGGGATTTTATTTTATAGAGAACTTTTTTGGTATTTTCATTGGATTAAAAGTGGTTGCTTGATAATCGAATAAGAGGTATCCTACTGGAATTAGGACTCTGGAAGGCAGAGTTATTGTTAAATAAACTCTTATTTATCTGTATTTGAGTGTGATTAGGACTCCCCACTCTATAAAATTCGTCTTAAAGCCTTCATACCATGTTTTGGCTTTTCGGAGAGACTTTGAGAGAAGAGGAGGTGCCGAAAAACAACAGGAAAGCGATTTATGGACACTAGGAGATGAAGATTTTGTTTTTATGTGTTTTTGAGGGAGAGTTTCATGTCTTACTGGTTTTGTTTCTTGTCCAAACACCACAAACTATGTTACTAAGGACTGGTAATAAAGGAATAATTGATTATTCATGTTTATTGTTAGCGTATGAGGTGTTAGCATGCATGTGCATTTTATTATGATGAAATTGATAAATAATGATGGTTACCTTATATTTGAGGTGTATTTATGGTTTGTTATGCATGATCATGTTAGGAAGAAAGTTGTATACCCCCATTGTACTCAAACGTGTTGTGCGGGATGGAACAACACCCGTGTTATAGTATCGTGTAGATGTTTTTACACCAACTTTTTAACTTTATGAGTGCAGGCATGTGTAGGCATGAACCAACTCCATGAAAGAGGAAATTCGAGGTGCGACAAAAAACAAATATTTTTCAGACTAGGCATAACTATTTCATAGTATACCGAACGTTTTTGGGAGAGGCCATACAAAATGATCAAAGAATAAGGACTTAAGCGATCTCATATTAAATTTTAAATTATCGAATTAAGACTTTCCTTCAAAGCAACCAAATGCTTTAGAGGACGAAGTAATATATATAGTCAAACACTTTTTTTTTCATAAAATAGAATGAAATGAAAATGGAATGAAATGAATCAAAATATTAACTTCAAGTATTATCCCATAAAACTGATTGGATATAACATGTCTCTTAGTGAGTAAACTTAGCCATGGTGTACCTTAAATTTACCATATAGATGTAGAAAAGTAATATTCGTTACAAAATTTCACCATATAGAAGTTAATATTTTGATTTGAAAGCAATATATTATATATTCATCTCTCAACATAAACTCTAAATTTAACCTTTTTCATAGAATTTGTATAATAAAAAAATATTATTTTAATAATATAAAAATAATTAAAAAATTACTATAATGTATATTTATATAAAAAAATAAAAAATAATTTAAACACAAAAAAGCTGCTGTTAATGCCTTAAGAATACGTAAAACATGTTTCAATATTTTTTAAAATTAATATTTTAATAAAATAGCAAAAGATTTGTCTCATCTAAAATTTATAAAAGTGAATTTCTAATTAAATTTTAACTACGTTTACAAAAAATAAACATTAATCCCAAGCACTTGGACAGGTGTTTACCACTAAAGCGTAAAGGAAAGGAGAAAAAGGCTGAAGATTAATAAGGAATGTATATTTTCATGCTAGAATATGACAATTGTAAGTTGCAGGGTTGGGTCACAATTTCAGCAAAATCTACTCTCCAAGTAATGGTGGTTCGCTTATTATATCTGTCTTCCTCTATATGTCAAAAATTCAAAATGTTGAATCTCATGCTTAGTGAGTGCCATGCAACCTAAAAACTACTAAAACATGAGTGTTAACTTCGAAAAATTGTCCTCTTGAACTCAACTCGAATGAAGCATTCACAGTGTTGCAAAATGCTGTCAAATCAACATAACTTTCCTCCTGGATTCTCGCGTTTGTCCCTCTAAGTACGTCATATTAAGTGGAACAACAAGGTCTGCTGTTATTACTTGGCAATGAAGTGTCCCCAAGTTTGATGGTGGTGCCTTTACCTGGCAGTGTAGCACCTATTGCCTCCTGCGCTGCCAGGGCCTTCTTACTTATAATGTGGTAAATGTCCAACAATATTGTCTGGAAGGCCTTTTCGACATTATGTGCTTCCAGTGCTGATGTTTCAAGGAATGACAGCTCTTCCTTCTCAGCCAAGATATGGGCTTCCTCTAGCTGAACTGCTCTCAAATGGTTCAGGTCAGACTTGTTACCTGCCATCATAATGACAATGTTCGAATCAGCATGGTCCCTCAGTTCCCGGAGCCACCTTTGGACATTTGCGAATGTTTGCCTCTTGGTTATGTCATAGACTAAAAGTGCACCAACGGCACCTCTATAGTATGCACTAGTGATGGCACGGTATCTCTCCTGGCCAGCTGTGTCCCATATTTGTGCCTTGATTGTCTTCCCTTCAACCTGCAACAAACCATTAAATTGGCACAAAATTTTGCCAAACCAGTTTTACAGCTGAATTATCTATACTTCCATGTAAGGGTGTAAGGAAAATCCGACAAAACTCAAAACCAATGGCAAATAGACAACTGCATGGAAAAACTAAAACGTATGTTTAACCAACATAAACATACATAAGTGCTGATTATCCAATACAAGCTACTATTTTTTACTAATTTCGGTCCAATACAGCCTAGAACCTAATTCAAAATTCAATTCATAAACTGAAAACTAACCCACTTACACCAGTTACCTGGATGCCCATCTTTTGTAATTAATATATTCTTGATTTCTATCATTCTTAAACAAACTTCAGGACCAAATTAATACACAAACTCTCTACATTCTTTCATAGAGGCACCAATATATGAAATTCTGTTTGCTCACTAATAATCTGTTTGGGATAAAATAGACATACTGGAGCTTTTATATATATATATATATATATATATATATATATATATATATATATATATAAATATATATATATATATATATATTAAACCCACAACCTTACCTATGACATTAGCTATTCGTTTCGGATTCAATAATATGAACCCAAGTAAAAAGAATGACATAAATGGGTGAGATATGGAGCCCAACCTGCAGAGTCCTGGTGGCGAATTCGACACCGATGGTGGATTTAGACTCTAAGCAGAACTCATTCCTCGTGAACCTGGAAAGAATGTTGGATTTACCCACACCGGAATCTCCAATTAACACGATCTTGAACAGATAATCGTATTCTTGATCCACCTTGTACGCCATCGAATTAATCCCTCCCCTCTACCTCTCTCTCTATCACTCTCACTCTGCTACCAGAAAACCTACGGATCCAACCAAAAACCAAAAAAAAAAAAAAAAAAGAGAGAGAGACATCAACCAATATTCATACAAGATTTCATCCACGAAACATTCAAAGACGATCGAGAATAAGAAAAATGAAAAAGAAAAAGAAAACAGGAGGACAAACCTTCATCGAACGAGAGCAGTGATCATACCATCGACGATGGTCGGCGGCAATTAGACGTTTGTGGTCGGATTTGAGATCAGGGAGAGGTTTCCAAGAGCCGATGAGGAGCAACAGAATAACCGATGAATATGGGTTTTGAGCGGCTAGTAATTGAGCCAAAATGGGGAAATATATATATATATATATATATATATATATATATATATATATATGTAATTAAATTAAATATAAGTTAATGCTTTAGCTTTTCGGCTGGTTGTGTGACACCACCACTTCCACTTACTATTAGTGGGGTCAACAAAGAAATGCACCGCTGCCAAAATATTAATTCAACGTTCTTTCTGAAAACTTTGTTCCTTGGAATCCTTTAAATTTGGCATGGCGCCACCCCTTAATCAAATTTTAAACTAATACTATATAGTAATCCACCTATTATTCTTTTAAATATTATAAAATATCATCCATGGACTTTTCTGTCAATAAGACCCCAAGCTAGAATCGAGTGTTGGGTGGATATTGGCTCCATCGCATTAAGGATTCTGATGTGATTATGGTATACATATTAATAAAGATATTAATTACCCTATTACATAACTAGGCCTTTTGTCGCTAGAATTCAAGGAACTATGTGTGTTTGGCCCTTACATCCCATAGGTCTCGAGGAGTTGAGTATATGTTGGTATCCAGTAGTATAGCGTTATGGGTTGATTTTTTTCTTCTGCATCATCGACGCAGGTCTACAAATGAATATCATGATACTGTTTTAAGGCTTGGGCTAGTGATAGTGATCATTTAGACTACTATTTTAGTACAATTTTGGATGTGTAATTATACATCTTTGTCACTCAAAAATATTCATATTTTCTCTCTAATGTCCTAATTACCATGTGAAGCTTTCCTTGAAGTTTTTGACTATCTTTTGTGTTATTTATGATACACTAAGGAATTTCTCCATGGAAGCAAGAGATTGAGGTTGCTAGCAGCTAAACAATAAAAGACGGTCAAGATTTGATGAATAGAAAAGTTCATCCGACCAAGCTTATTATTGCATATTTGGATGACATACCTCAAATATGAACTTTGCCTTCTGGTCGATTAAGTTTAGAAGATGGTCAGGTGAAAAAATGGTGTGATCAGGTGAAGGCATGTTCACCCGACCAAGTGTGATGAAGACGTCCAACGTTCATTCAATCCTTGATGGATGATTTTGCCTTCTAGCTGGGTGAGATTTAAAGCTGGTTGGGTGAAGGCATGTTCACCCGACCAAGTGTGATGAAGACATCCATCGTCCATTCAAGCCTTGCTAGATGATTTTGCCTTCTAGTCGGGTGAGATTTAAAGCTGGTCGGGTAAAGGCATGTTCACCCGACCAAGTGTACTGAAGATGTAACCCATCGATTAAAGCTTTGCTAGATTATTTTGCCTTCTGATTAGGTGAAATTTAAAGATGGTCGGTTGAAGGCATGTTCACCCGACCAAACAGGATTGAGTCATATTCCTTTGATTTAAGCATATCTAGATCACTTTCCCTTTTGGTCGGGTGAGTTTTGAAGATGGTCGGGTGAAGCTTTAGTTCACCTGACTAGGCCATTTTCTGTCAGATTCTCATTGATTCTAAGCTAACAAGCATTATTTCCAAGTTTACAGCACAACATCTCATACCTAACATTTTTAATTAGACACACAAGTTACAGTGGTTTACACCCGTAGGGTTGTGATTAAACTCAACTAAGGGGATACATTTTTATTTTTACTGTTGCCCTAATTGCTGGAGGCTATTTAAGGTGAGCTTTTGGAAGAGAGAGGGGATGGAAAAATTGGAGAAAATACTGAAAATTCACAATTACCTTTGAAGAGATGAATTAAGGGAGTTTTTGGAGGATTTGAGCATCTGTAACACTATGAAACATTACCAGATGGGAGCAAGGCATCAGAAGGGTAAAATCCACACTCAAGCAATTACAGTGATCTTCTTTTCCCTTCAGTCATGTATTCTTTCTCTATTGTATTTTGTAAACCCAATATGTTAGCTTAAAACCCCTTGATTGGGGGTTAGGATGGAATTTGATGTAATGGGTTAACTAGAATATTCTACAAATTCATATTTTCTGTAATTTATTTATTGAAAGTCTTGATTATATGTATGGAATGATATAGGCCATGTTGTTATATATTTTAGGTAGTTATATGATGGATTGAAAGACGAAGTATAATTACTAGAAACTCAAGATAATCAAACTAGGAATTGCATAATATGTGAAAACTAGTGTAAAACCTAGGTTACCAAATCAAGAGTGAGTGTGATGCTAGCTCTAGGTTAAACAATTTAGTACTTAATGGGTCATCTGCCTCCATGTTAAGGTGTACACAGAGCTATTGTGCTAGAAAGAGACTATCTCATACATTAGTGATTAAGTAATAGATGAAAAAAAGATATAAACATGAATTCTGCAAATTATGTTATTATTAGAAAAATACGTCAAATGAAGTTTAAACTTCAATATACTCCCCATAAAACAGAAACTCCAAATTTAATTATTGAATTATTTTAATTTTTCAAAATTGTGTTTATAATTTGAATTCTATGATTTGCCTTTAAAAACAACACAAAAATAAACAATCAACTTGAACCATCTGAGATAAAATAAGATTTTTATTCAATCACCTTCCCTAGGGTTCGATAACCAGACTTAATTGTCTACTGTGTTACTTGTGCGATTTTATATACTTACAAATCATCAAACAAGTTATTGGCGCCGTTTCCGGAGAAGGCATCGATAGGATTGAAATTCAAGAGTATATTAGATTTTTGACTTTTTTTGCCAATGTTTTTTATATCTTTGCATTGTGTGTGTGTGTGTGTGTGTATATATATATATATATATATTGTGTTGTTTTGGTGGATGGTTTGTTAGCCTATGTAGCATCATGTCACGCCCCGAATTTCCAACCCGAGGAAACCGGTTCGTGACTCCCCCTTTACCCACACGATGGAGAAGGTGGTAGGATACAATACTCCCACATAGGACATCATACACTACACAGCTGATATTCAGAAAGACAAAATCATAAATTTATTAAATTCAAAACAGGATAAATGTTTACAAATCCACATGTCTTTATTACAATAAAATCCACTTTACAATATCTCCCCACTGGGGTACAAAGCCTTTCAAAAATAATAATACAAATAACATTAATTAAACCACAAACAGAACTGTTGTCCACCTTGGTGTTCCCACCTAACGCCTGTAGGTCCCTGAGAAAAATAGAACACAGTAGGAGGGGTGAGCAACCACAGCTCAGTAGGGATCATGTCTCCCCAACCTATCCCATGCACCTAACCACTACATGAGAACGTGTACTAGTGCAGTGTCGTGGCAGTAGTAAATACAAGTAAAGCACACCACTCAAATGGGCACAACCACAGTCCCAGCCACGCTGGCTCCACAGCCTCACAGGCTACCAATTCCACAGCCTTCCAGGCTAACAATTTAACCGCCTCTCAGGCAAATATTTAACCGCCTCTCAGGCAAATGCTTAACCGCCTCTCAGGCAAATAGTTCCCACAACCTCTCAGGCTGACAATCATACAATCAAACACATAACATACATTTTTGCCTCACAGGCATAAAATCAAACACATGGCATGTGCACATTCACAGGTTCTCAAACTTAGCCTCACGGGCATAAAATCAAACACATAATAGGCATAGCCACACAGGCATAATCTCAGACACATAACATGCATAGTCACTCAGGCATATTATCAAACACTTAACATGCATGTATATATACATCCAAGCAAAATACGCCATTGAAGGCCAACATTCATATAGGAGATCACACCTATATGAATTTATATATATATATATATATATATATATATATAAAAAATATATATATATACAAACAAACCACATTGCCTATCACAAGGCCAAAGCCCTGGGATAGGTTCAAGGAAAAACAGAACCCCTACCTTGAAAACGTCCTCCTGCTCTTGCTTCCACGCTAGACGCCGTCCACCCACACGAACCACCACGGCAGCGATCAGAATCTCCTCTCTCTCTCTCTCTCTCTCTCTCTCTCTCTCTCTCTCTCTGCGGCTACGGCGGCTAACAGAAAGAAACCCTAAACCTAAAACATGGAAACCTCCACCTCTTTATATAGACACCACATTCACAAAACGACGTCGTTTTGATTAAGTGAATCCTAGCATCAAAACGACGTAGTTTTGATGGGACATGCTACAACCTTCCCGCATCCACACAAGATAAAATACCCACAATTCCAACATGCCTCTTTAGGAAAAGATGATTAGAATCACAAAACCAAGGTGATGGTGCAAAAAACATGGTTGCACGTCATAATGCATGTCATATCCACATATGACGTGCAGCTCCAAATGCTGTGAAATTCTACCCCAAGCTTCTTTGTATCATGTAGAAGGCAGGTATGCAATAAAAACCTTGCACGTCATAATGCCCCATATGACGTGCACTCTATTTCTGCCTCCCTAGGCTGCCCTCTTTCGTCAAAAGTTCCCTATTTGGTAAATAAAATGATTTGGCTGAAGTCCATGAGTAGAAGTTCCTCCAAAACTAGAAAATTGCCACTCAAAAGGCAAAATTGTGACTAACTCCACACATCCCAAAACACGGGTCATTACACATCAGGTGAATAAACAATTCGTTAGAAGAAGAATTTCTACATTTTGATCCAGAACTAGAATGCACCTTTGGAGCTCGCCTTTGTGAGCTAAGGAACATTCGAGCCAGGGGAACAAGAAGCACCTAGATTAGACATGGCCACCAGACCAGACATGGAATAAGGAGACGAGACACATAAACCTATTAGGGACTATGTCACTTCTGATGCTAAACATATCAGAAATCCTATACAACAATCAGAAATCAGAGCAAACTTTGATTTCCCACCACATGTGATACACTTGGTGGTGCAGAATCGCTTTGGTGGACTCCCAACTGAAGGTCCTTATTAGCACGTGTCAAGGTTCAATCAAATATGCATAACTATAAGAAGACAAAGAGTGCTTAAAGAAGCCACCAAACTGGAACTATTCCCATGGTCTCTTAGGGATAATGCTCTGTTATGGTTCACCTCCCTACCTGATCAACATTTTGCTAGTTGGGGTAACTATGCACAAGAGTTTCTAGCTAATTATTTTCCTCTTGAAAAAAATCTCCGAATTGAGAAATGACACTACTGCATTCTCTCAATTTTCGGAAGAAACCATTGGAGAAGCTTAGGAGAGATACAAGGGATTGCAGAGGAAGTGTCCAAATCATGGACTGCACAACTGTCTATTGATTGAAATATTCTTTGGAGCATTGAACCAAGAGGATCAAACCTCACTCAATGCTGCCACAGGAGGAGCCCTTGTCACGCCTTCAAATCTCAGAAGGACCAAAACTAAGAGTGTGACTTCCTCATGCCCGCACCCAAAAGATCAAGGGGTTGGTGACTAGCACCGATATGGACTACACAATGAGTGTTGTCTGAAATATACCTGTATAATCATACATCAAGAGTATTCTTGTACATTTCCACATTCTATGAAGCTAAAGAAAATAATTTATTAATAATAGTCATGCTATAAATCCAATACAACTTTCATGGACCCTCATTCGGATATTCAAATAATAAAACTAATTATGTCTTACAAAATCCTTAAATCAAGTTATGACAAAATGTGAAAAAAATAACAATTAGCTTCGGACCAGACTCTAGCGAATGAGTTGATACCTGAAACATGTTAACAAGGTAGAGGTGAACACAAATCCCAGTAGGTGATCTCTATCTCCTCACTATCCTATAACATGAAATCCTAAGTCTACATGATCGGTGTATGCTTATGCCAGTGTAGTGTCCTATACTATCACAGTAAGCTTGCATTTAATTACAATAAGTGACACTACATATCTGTCACGCTCCGGATTTTCGACCCGCAGAAACCGGTTAGTGAGGCCCCATGCCCGCACCCAAAGGGACAAGGGGTTGGTGATAACACTGAGAAAGGGACCTTAGCACGAGTGCCGTCCCTAAACCATGACACACATATACAGAAATCTCATTTCAATCCACAGTACAAACACACATATATACATGTTTCTCCCTTTAAAGGGTTACATCATATCATTACAATCCAATATAGTAAACACACAAACAAAGTTTCCACCTTGGATGTACCTCCTAGCTCCTGTAGGCACTTGAAACACACAAAAACAAACACAACAGGAGGGGTGAGCAATCACAGCTCAGTAGGGATCATGTCTCCCTGACCCATCCCAACTCATAAACTAGTGTAAGCATAAGCTCATGTAAAACTATAGATACATTACCAAATCAATCATGTACACACACATTCAAATACAGAAAAAGCCTCCTAGGTTCACGCTAAAGGGGGGCTGCGCACCGAGGGCAAGGGGGGTGCAAGCACTAAAAGGACCTCGCACGGGTGTCTGACGTACATCCAAGGGGCGCCTGAAAACAAAGAAACACCCATATTTAAAGGTAAATGTATTACCCTGGGAACCCCTTAAAGCAAATAAACCAAACCAAAACCAAACACAAAAACCAAAGACAAGGAAAAACTCGGCCTCGGGCCGCTCCTCCACCTACCGCAAACCCTGGTTAGGAGGGGTGGCAAACCACACGGGGGGGATCCGGCCCCGACCGCCTTAGGGGTGGCTAAGGCTAAGCAAAAACATCACCCCAGAAACACTCTCCGACCCGGGGGGGCACCCCGCCACCACGGCACCACTTGTGGTGGACACCAACTCCACCCAGGGCCACCTCCTGGCTTCCCCTCGGGATGGCTTAGCCCCCGTCGTAGCTCACCGGACCGACCCGCCGGATCTCAAAGGGGTCCACTGGCGGGTTGGGATCTCGCTGTGGGACCAAGAACGGGATAACACACCCTGGCGCTTTACTATCTCGGAAGGCCGGAACAAGCCCACACATCACCTCAAAATCTGAAATACAATCAAGCACAGCACCCGGCCGCATATCATAAACACCCTTACCAGCCGTTATGTCTGGCTGGGGGGGGGGGGGGAGCCTCCAGACTCTCAAACACATGGGGGGGGGGGGGGGGGCGGCGGGGGGAAAAAAAAAAACCCAGAACCCGGCCTAACATCACAACAAAACAGCCACGAAGGCCAATCCAAAGGAGACACCCTGGCGGTCCTAAAACAGAGGGGAGTAGAAGATGATCCCCTCGGTGCCCCCTGCGCCTTGGGAACCCCAGCGGAGATCCCTCTCTCTCCCCCCCCCTCTCTCTCTCTCTCTCTCTTAAGAGGAAACTGAAGCAAGGAAGAACACAAACCCAACCCAGCCCCCTGACTCCCACACACAAAAGACGAGTTGTAAGAAACCCAGGACAAAACGCGGTTGATCCCAAGTAGCACCTCCGCCCTTAGGAACTCGAATCTGGTCCTTTGAGAAAGTCAGAATGCAAAACCAAGGGAACCAGCAAAAAGGCGCCGGGCCCCAGTGCCCAGGACCCAGCTCCAACTCCCCCTGCCCCGCTTTGGAAGCACCCTGCGGTTGGACCCATTCACGGCCCCCCCGTTGGCCGAACTTTGGTAGTAGAGGACTTTCAAGCATCTTTCTTTTGCAGGCTTTGGCCCTTCACAGGCAATCTAGAAACTCCTCAAGGCAAAGCACTTGCCTCAAGCCTGGTCACAAACATTGCCTCTTAGGTACCATGTTGCCCCCCAGGCATAGTACTGCCCTTCGGGCACAATATTGCCTCTCGAGCACAATATTACCTCTCAGGTATAATAGCCTATTAGGCTTTAAACAAATCTCACCTCTCAGGCCCTCAACAATAGCATCCTAGGCCCACAACAGTAGCCTCCTAGGCCCTCAACAATATCCTCACAGGCCCACATGACCACTAGGGTTCACAACTCTCTCTGTAACATATGCCAGTCTTCACAAATTTATCCTTATGTCTTGACCAAGAGAGAAGATTTTCGTAGAAGCTATTTTCTTGAAATAAAAAGTCCCAACATTAGCTCCTCATACCATAACTAAGATAATTTGATTTTTGGGATTTTTCTGAGAGGTCTAACCCACTTTCCAAAAAGTCACCACTACGAAAAACTGCATATTTCCGAAATTTTACACTAAATCTCATTTTTCACTTTTTGAAGGAGTGAGAATTTGATTTTCTAGTATTTTTCTTTGAATCCAAATGGGGGTATTTCCTTATTTACATTGTAACTTAAGTAATACTTAGGCATCATGGTTACAATGTAAATGGTCTGGTCCAGTGAAACTGGAACTGCACCAGAACTGCACTGCCCAACTGCTCGAGACACCCTACTCGTGACTGCTCGAAACTATGCTCAATGCTATACTTTTTTCGAGACTCCTGTTCGAAGCTCTCTACTTAATGCTCTACTCGATAAGAGTGAGAAGAATGAATCCTTACCTCGACTTTGGTCGCTTTGAGCTCCGAATCATCAATTTCACTTTCCCCCTACTTTTTCTCTCTCCTCTTCTCTTTCTCTCTCTAGAAAGACAAGCACATAAGACGCTTAGGGATTTAGGTTCTTCATTGCCCTATTTATACTTTCCCACATTTAATTCATTAAAATATCTCATAGGGTCCCGACTCCAAATTGAGCCCAATTACTGTCAAAATACTCTGTTTGACGAATACATCACTGTACTGAGATTTATTTTTTTCAAATAAGACCTCGACTACAAAGTCACCTAACCACACCACAAAAATCCCAAAATTAGCCTTTCGGGGCTCCGACTCTGAATCGGGCCCATTCACAGTCAAAACACTCTATTCGACGCATACGTCATCATATTGATATTCACATCCTTCGTTGTGCACTCCATCACATGGTTAACTACCAGAACCCCAAACACTAATTATTACAATATCACATTGTAATCATTAGAATTATTTATAAAATAACCTAGCCACCCACGGGATCCCCACAACAAACCCCAAGGATCCTGGTCACCCCCAAATAACCATATGTGGGACCTATAATGTCCCTGACGACAACTAGCCACATATGGGACTTAAGATAACCAGCCACATAAGAGACATGCGGCCTCTTTTTAGTCCTAAGTGGGACCTGCGGTTACCCCAATTAATTCCACAACCACTTCACAACCAATTCATTATATTTAATAAACAAATAATAATTCAAAAATCATAAATCAATATATGGCATTGCAGGATATTTAAATTACCAAACCAAATAGTAACGTTCCACAAATGACAATTATAATGCCAATAAATAATAGTATTCCCAAAAAAATATTAATTTAATTAACTAACTAAATCGTGCTCAAACAATATTTATATTAATAACTAACAACTTTGGCCTAACCAATATTTATAATATTTTAAACCAATATTATCAAGCCCAAACCTATCCCCAAACTAAACAGATGAGACCCATTATTAGGGTCAAAGAAACCATGGGAGAATAAACCCCTAAAGTCAAAGGGAACAGGGCTGACCCAAAAAGGACCGGCCCAATAAGCACCGCCAGCCCATTAGGGCTAGTGCTTAAAAAACACGAGGGACAACAGCACAAATGCCGCCACCCTCCTCCAAGACAGGTGTGGCAGGGGCTAGACTTACCGCTGACCAGATTATTGCACGACAATCTGGTGTTGCTATGCAAAAGGCTAAACCATCTAGCCTAGTACATATGATAATAATAATTGTGAAATAGGATATATATATAAAAAATAGGTGTTACAAAAAGGCAACTGCAATCCTCCAATGTCAACACTGCCTCAAAGATCAATTCCAGAAGCGGGTCATGGTTCCTCTACCATTCTGATCAAGAAGGACCTCAAACTCAAACTCTATTCCCAAATCCACCCCTAATACTTGCACCTCTAACCCTAACACGAAGTCATCGTCATTACTACACTCTATGAGGCGGAAGCGGGGTAATGCTACGACGGTCGACGAAGTCAATTGGTACGAGTTGTGGAAAATCGATCGTATGTATATATATAGATAAGACCAACGTTTATTTATATATATATATATATATATATTCACATACCAATAAAATCGAACATGTATTTCTCTTTAACAGTCCACGTTCATGCAATAGAACAACGAATGATCTAGGATCACCTACCTGAATTAAGCTTCGAAGGATTGAACATCAGAAATGGCTGCTCTCTGCTTTCTTCCTTTACCAGGACTGCGCATGCACAAATGTAGAGTTTTTCTTTTTTGTCTTTTTTCTTTCAATTCGTTATATACCTTTTAATTTAATTTATAATAATAATAATAATAATAGACTCAAAATACTAAAATGTTCTCGCAGGATCTCAGACTCCAAACTAAGTGATCACGTGCATTTATGTCATTATTCTAGTGTATATTTAGGACATTTAAGAGCATAACTAGAGCTTAATTTATATATATTTCTTAGATATTTGCTCTAACACCTTAGGAAGACATTGCTTGGCCTATATATGTGTTTTTGAGCTATTTTGGCAGGTTTTTAAGGCAATTTCATCTCATGGACATCAGCCAAATCACTCCATTTACCAAATAAGGAACTTGTGGCAAAAGAGGGCAGCCTAATGAGGCAAAACATGAGTGCACATCACATGGACCATTGTTACGTTACGTGCAAGGAGATAATTATAGTCCTGCCTTCTATACGACGCCAGGAAGCTTGGGGAGCAATTTCACCTCATTTGGAGTTGCACGTCATATGAGGATATGACATGCAATATGATGCGCACCTGTATTTTTGGATAGTTCACTTTGGTTTATTATTTTAAAGACTTTTCTCTAAAGAACCTTGGTCTAAATCTGCTTGGTTTGAGCATTATTGTAACTTCAAGATGGATTTTGGGTCATTAAGCAAAACTACGTAGTTTGCTAATGGGCTGTCAGCTGTGGGCTAGGGCACATCTATAGATGGACTTGCAACCCTATATAAAGGGAAGAACACATCCACCAAAGTGGGAACTAAACATATGAGAAAAAGGGTTGACGGTTGGAAACCCTAGCAGACCTAGAGGTGTGGATTGCTGCTGGAATTGAAGATCAGAGCTAGGATTTGGGAATTATCTCGCACCTTGAGGAAGGAAGCCACCTGAGAACACACTTTCTCTCCTGTACCAAGGTCTGAATGTTGTATTTTATGGATTCTGGTGTAATCTCAAATATGAGTGAGTAGTTCCTATTTTCTAGGGGAGCAATGTAGCCCCCTACGCTGTAATATTGATGATGGGTGAATTCTGGGTTTGTCTATGTGAAACTTGCATGTTTAAGGATCTTATCATTATTTTATAATCTGGATTGTGCACTTCTGGATTACTTAGTCCTAGTCAGGGACAGAACTCATGATTCTTGACATACATATGCTTGGTGTGACCATTATCCTTGCATGTGTGTGATTTATTAGCTGTGAAGCTGCTGTAATGATGACCATTCATGCAGTAAGCGCTTAGAAGGTCTGACAATGACCATTTGCCAAACCTTGGTTGATAAATAGCATGCATAGCTTAGAACAAACCTAAGAGCACTCGAATCAGTAGAAATAGTGTAGGGATGGCGAAGTTGTGACCCTAGATGTCTTAATTCTGAAATTTAAATCCAAAACCATTCTCCTTAGTAATTTAAGAGACAAGAGTTTATAATTTGAGAAAAATACAAAACAGTAAGCTAAAACATTTTCTAGGACTAGTGTAAATAGGTGATTTGATTAAAAACTGGAAAAGCTTGGTTAATCCCTGTGGGTTCGACCCCTTTCGTGCTGCTATACTGAGTAGTTACATTAAGGGAATCAAAGTAATATTTAGAAGGACAATTTAAACAACAAAAGCTGAACTAAATCAGTGAAGCTGTGAAAAAGTTGTTCATCACTAAGCCCACTTACAGCCAAAATGCTCACGTCAACAATCACATCGCCTTTTAAATATTATCATCCTAAATAATAAATCAACTTACAAGGTCATTCAAATACGAGTCCTTACATCTCTGTAATAGTCCAAACCACTCATAGCCCGATATTGTTCCACTTTGAGCTACTGCCCGTATGACTTTTGTTCTTGGTAGTACCCACTGACACCCCAAAAAGCACCGTTCAGAGTAGCACAGTGGTCCATTAGCATGATACTGTCCCATTTGGCTACAAGCTACAAGCTCCATGCCTGTCCCCATAACTCCCTTAGGGTTTTAAATGTGTCTTGCTAGAGAGGTATCTATGCCTTCCTTATGAGGCACGATTCTCCTCTCAATCCGATGTGGGACTTGTGAAATGCACGAACTCTACAACCCTAATCAAGAAGAGTCCATCTGATGCAACAACCATCATAGAAGACATGGCCAAGAGCTACTCTTAATGGCCTAGCAGAAGATAAAATACAAGAAAAACTACAAAGATGCATGAGGTTGATGAAACAACCTGCTTACATGCCAAAATCGAAGCCCTTACCAAACAAGTGGAGAGGTTGACAACAAAGCCCATAGCTAAAGTCCACATAACCTGCCAAGATTGTAGGGGAGAACATGCAGCTTTAAAGTGCCCATTGAGCACATATGATGAGGGTACATTGAAATTCTCAAATGATATTGAAGAATAGGGCAATTATGTGGGCAATCAAAATAAACAGGCATATAATCCTTATTCAAACACTTATAACCCAGGATAGAAAGATCATCCAAATTTCAAATATAGACAGCAAGGTCAGAACAACAATAATGATCAGCAGACACTAGCCCAATTTTAGGAAGCTCAGTACCAGAACAACAAATCAACAAGTACAACAGGCCTACTCAGTTTTAGAATATAAATACAAACTTCAGGACATCTAGTAGTGGACAGCGGGAGCAGAAAGCCAATTAAGGAGACTGCAAAAGAGAAACTAGCCAATGCGACAAATGGAAAAAATTCAAGAAATATCTACTAAAATGGATGAACGACTTGATCAAGTTGAAAATCAGAATAAATGATTGGAAACTCAAATTGCTCATATTGCTGATGCTCTTACTCAAAGAACCCATGGAGAGGTACCCAGCAAACCTAAAACAAATCCCAGGGAATATTATAAGGCTGTCACATTGACAAATGAAAGAGAATTACAAGAAAAGCCGGCACATGAGAAGAAAACTATAAAACCTTTTCAGAAGGAGGAGCAATACAGAAAATTCATGGAGATATTCAACCAATTGAAGGTGACTATTCCATTTGTTGAAGCACTAGCTCAGATGCCATCTTACATCAAATTTTTAAAAGACTTAATAACCAACAAAAAAAGGCTCGAAGAATATGTAATGGTGGCCCTCATTGAAATCTATAGCGCCATTATTCAAAGGAAACTGCCTCCTAAGATTAGAGACCTAAACAGTTTTTCAATTCCCTGCACAATTGGCCAATTGTCTTTTGACAATGATGAGCTAAACTTGCTTATCAGTAAATCCTGACTCCTTAGAACATCTCCAACTCATCAGCTATCACAAAAGCTATAGCAAAATATGGCTGAAATTGTTTTTCAATGGTTTAGGTATACTAGCAACTAAAGCAAAAATAAAAGCTAAATATAGCTTTTATTTTTACTTTAGCCGATGATAAAATCACACATCAGTCCTACGTCTCATCTCGATACCTCCCCCGTCCGCATCCTCGTCTCGCTCCCTCCCCCTCCCCCATCCCTATCTCACTCCCTCCACCTCCCATGTCCTCGTCTCACTCCCACCTCCTAACTATGGCCCTAGCTCAGTAGGACGACGAGATCGACATTGTCTCTCTCTCCTTTGGTGCACGGATTTATCAAGGGACCTAAATGAGACGTTGTGACTGCAGGGATGCCACATGGTGCACTGCGCCTACAACAGCCTGTGGATGGGCAACTTCATCCGACTGGAGTGGGACATGTTCCAGTCGACCCACCCCTGCACCGAGTTCCACACCATCTCTGGTGAGCCCATCTACGTTAGCAACTCAGTGGGGCAGCACGACTTTCGCCTCCTCAAATCCCTCACGAGGCTCCATCCCTTCGATGCCAACATTATGCCGGGCTCCATCAGCTTCAAATTTGAACCTCAACAAGTTAAGCCGTTATGTGGCGTCCTGCGTTGTGCCCCCCTCCCCCAAGCCCTCCTCCCCCCCCAATTTAAGTGATTGGAAAATATAAGGGGGGGGTAGATGGAAGCAAAAGATTGGGGCCTGCACTAACGTGCCTTAGGGTGGTCCCCCCGGGAAAGACCCCTCCCTGTTTAGTTTTCACGTCTGGCGAGCCATTCTGCGTCCGCTACTTTTCTTTTAAAATAAAATAATTTTTTTGCGTTTTTCCGTTTTACTGTTCACGTTTTGTGTTTTGCGTTTCGGCGAGAGAGTATTGCAGGGGGCAGGGAGGGAGAGAGAAGGGGAGGCAGAGGCACGGTGGTGGGGTAGAGAGAGAGAGAGAGAGAGAGAGAGAGAGAGAGGTGACCACCGGGCGCGGGCAGATCCGGTGCAGTGGGCGGAGAGGGGGGGGGGGGAGATTTGGCACGGTAGGCGAAAAGGGGAGGGGGGAGACTTGACACGGTGGGCGGAGAGGGGGGGGGGCGTGTGAGGAGGGGAGCCGACAGACGTGCAAAGGGAGGAGAGAAAGAAATATATTATTTTAATTAAAATACTAAAATTATATTGAACCTATTATTTCATAGCCTACAATTAAGTTAGCTATAATTTGTAAAAACTTTAGGTTAAATTATAGCTAAAATATATTGAGCTCATGGTGAAGTCTTGGCTAAAAGAACATGTTAAAGTTAAATTTTGATATTTAATTATTTATTTTTGAAAAATAAAAAACTTACTGAAAATGTTCGGAAAACAAAACAAAGAGTTAAAATTTTAAAAATAAAATTTCAATGCAAGTCGTGCACGCTCCTTATATTCATGGCCAATGATTTAAAAACAAAGCAATGATAGTATTCTCGATGCAAATACGCTGTAAAGTAGTCTCTCCGTGAAAAAGTCATCAAATATCATTAGATCATAAACCCTAAAACCATAGTTATCAGAACCGGACCAGACCGGCCGGTCGGACCGGTGAACCGGTGACCCGGGCCCTTAACTGGTTTCGTTTTTTAATTGGACCGTTTCTGCAAAAAAAAAAAGGAAAAATTCGGTTGACCCGGCCGGTTTTTTGTGACCCGGCTGGGTTTTACAGAACCGGATAATTTTTTTTAAAATATAAAATATTATTTAATTTATTTTATAATATAATTTTAATTTAAAATTAATGACTAATATTTATATTTCACTTCAATATCCTTTTAAATTTTATTTAATTTTTTTTCTTATTAATTTATATTATTAAAATTTTAAATTTATTAAAAATTTATGTTAGAAATACATATTAAAAATAAATCGTGTTATATTAGAAGTATAATTTTAATGTGTTAGTTTAAAATATTTATTTTTTATTAATATATATTTATATATAATTATTAATTATATGAGGTTGAACCGATCCGATCACCCGGTGCCTTAGCCGAGTTGATATCGTCTGGTTCTGCTCCCCCCCCACCGCCTCCCTCTCTCAGCTCCGGCGCTCATACCCAAAAACCCTAGAACAAGGCTCACTATCGAATTCGACGAGATAATGGTAAATCCAATCCTAAGCTCTCGATTTGGATTCCTAAGCTGTGTTTATATGTTTATAGTTGCGAGTTTGGTACTCATGTTTTGTTCCCCGACTCTGCAGGCTGGTGAAGTTGCGAATCCGAAGGCCTATCCCTTGGCTGATGCTCAGCTCGCCAAAACCATTTTCGACCTGGTACAACAAGCCGCGAACTACAAGCAACTTAGGAAAGGCGCGAATGAAGGTAATACTTGGTTTCCATCATATTTTGTGTTTCTTTGTTTGAGTTTTTGAGATTTATAGATTTTTTTCCAGGGGTATGGGGGTGGTGTGGTTTAATTGTGTATGAATTAATTCTCATGTTACAGCAACGAAGACGTTGAACAGAGGCATATGTGAGTTCGTGGTGATGGCTGCGGACGCCGAGCCCCTAGAAATCCTTCTCCACCTTCCCTTACTCGCAGAGGATAAGGTACTCTCCTGCTTTGTATCGTTTGATGAGGGTATACTTATGGATGTTTGATTGATGCTTTTGTTCGTTTTATAATTAGCATTTATTTCTCATATGTGGGTTTCATAATTTTGATACTTTTATGCTGCTCTAATACTTCTAATAGGAAATTATGGGATCTGTGGCTATTATGTTTGTTTGATGCGATAAACGCTGCGCTAATATGCATAAAATTTTAATATATGGCCTTCATCGTAAAAGTTTATGATACCTTTCTCCTCTGATACTTCTAATAGGAAAATATAGGTTCTTCGCCTTACATGGTGGGGGCAAAATATTGAGGGAGACAGTGGTGATATCCTAAAACTAGTTGGCCCTATTTGGTACAAACAATTTTTTGTTTTCAAAAACAGAATTTGGAATTCAAAAGCTGTTTGGTATACTTTTTTCTGAATAAAGTAACACATGATTTGAATAAGTACATTTTTAAAAAACTTTTTGGTTGTTTTTTAAAAATCTAAACTCATTTTGACAGGACCCTCAAATTAAATTTTTAAATTTTTTCACTTTTATCAACTTTCTTACCTAAGCCTACCATTGTTTCTTTTCAATTGTTGTGAGAGCTAGTTTGTTAAAAATATACACACTCCCTCTTATCAAATAAAATTTATTTTAAAAAATTTAGAATTCAAGCTCTAATTTTAATAAAAATTTAAATCATGAAACTAAAATGCAAAAACAAAAACTCATATTAAACGACCCTTAATTTCCCTTCAAAAGCAGTTTCTTGTTAATTTTTTTTTTTCAACAAACTGCCTGGGAGTATGTTCTGGTTTCTTGTTCATTCAGATGGATTTTCTCATTGCAAGTTCTACCATCTAATCAACACAAGCAAATTATTGTACTTTAGTGAAATATGGGCTCATCTGCTCAAATGTGGCTAAATTGTCTCAAGTTCCCCTCAACTGTATGCTTGGGGATGCAATGATAATCATTTTTATTGTCTCACTAAAAAGACAACTTTTTTAAGAAGATATATGAATGCACGAGGCAAGATGGAAAAATTGGTATGGATAGGTAGTTGTTAAAGCAACACGCCCAGACTTAGGAGCTCTTCTTCAATATTTCTGTTTTTCCATTTGTTCACTTAAAAGGAATGATGCCATGATATTGCATTTTTACAAAATAGAATAAAGCAAAATTGAAATAGTAATGAAAAATTATTTGTCCCAAACTTACTAAATCATTGAGGCTTTTATATTACGTAAATTAGAATTAAGCCAAAACCACAAGCATGCCCTAAGCATACCCTCTAAACATAGAAAAAGAATGCAGACCATTGTTGTAAAAGAAGGGCAGAAAAAGTGATTCCGTGTTGAGAGAGCATGGATCTCTATCAGGACTAGAAATTATAAAATAATAGGAAATAAGGTGGATGAAAAGAGAAGCTAAAAAGCCTAGGGCTTGGAGTTCTTCAGGATAAAGTAAGTTGGAGGAGAAAATAAGCATGAGAAGAGGAGAATAAAAGAAAATAAACACATTTTCTAGCTGCACCTTCAAGCGACCTAGGGATTTGAGCTCTTCATCTTTCTGTGTCGCAACCTCGGGCTTCTAGTGGCAATCAAGTTCTTTCTTTGTTGTCAATTTGTCATCCACCTAAGAATACTCTCACAGTCCCTTATATTTATAGCCTCCATGTTATGTTATATTTATTTTTTCTTTGTCCAGAGGTGTTGTTTCTGTTGGCACCTTTGTGCCTCTTATAGATAGATGTGCCTTTGCCTGGAGAGAGGCACCAGGCACCCTTTTGACATCTATGATGTTCAACTTCAAGCAGTGGAAATCTTGTGATACGATCAGTTTTTTGTTTTGTTTTGGTTTTTCTCTCTTTATTGCTTTTCTACAACGCATTTCAATCCAGTTTTTCCCCTCACCTAAGCCTCTCTTTTTTGTTTTGGTATTCTTTTTTATGCAGAATGTGCCGTATGTTTTTGTTAATTCTAAGCAAGCCTTGGGTCGAGCATGTGGAGTCACAAGACCTGTGATTGCTTGTTCAGTAACGAGCAATGAGGGTAGTCAACTGAAAAACCCCATTGACCAACTTAAGGTACTAATAATTTCACTTGCTATATGACTACATCTCTGATAACTAAATTCATTTTTACATTTTGCATCTTTCTCTCTGTTTTGTTTTTTCAGAGTGGCATCGAGAGGCTCTTGATCTAATGATGCAGTGCAAATATCTTCAGCATGAGTGTAATGGATTTTGGAAACCAGTGATATTATACAGGCCTTTTGTTTTTGTCAACACTATATTCTTCATCCATTTAATGTAAGTGTAATTTTGTTCAGTGATGTTTTGGATTCAGAACGATCAGTGGAATTGAATATTGAAATGGCAAATGTCATTTCCATTTTTATTATATGTTATTATGTTCCGTAAGTTCTTAGTACTACATCTTTAGTCAAGTGTTCGCCACTGCAGAAACAAACCTGTTTTACTACCTGCTCCTGTTCAGTCGTATCTTTTCCAGTGAGGCGCATTATTGTTATTGATGCTCCTCGGTTCGGGACTAATCCTTTACGATGGCAGGGCCAACAACAGCCTTGGTGGCCTAGCCACTCGACTTCTCGGAAGTTTATTTGGCGCACTGGGCAACTTATGTGGAACACAACTTACTTTTGCTTGCGAATGACAATTCTGGCCAGACTGAATTTGACTGGCCCTCATCAAGACCTTGGGTTGGGCCTGGGTAATACCAACCCTTGATCCAACAATTTTTAAGTTTTTTTTGTAAAAAATGATTTTAGCTCAAAAATATCTGCCCGATCCGTCTAGTTGCATTGTTTGATCCTGCCCTGGTCTGATCTGGTCTCATTTCATTCAGTAACTGGTTCTGTTAATGGCGTCTTGGGTTAGGTTTTAGTTGAATTGTTGGTGTTCCTAGTAGCCATTGACAGATCGATGGCACGGCCATGGCCCTAAACACCACCATTGCCGTGGCTGTTGATGCCCTCCCACGTACGGTGGATTGTGTGGGATCCTAAGTTCCACCACTGTCTGAGGGGTTCTGAAGCTGATCAAGTGATATCTGTAGCTCCCTGACATTTTGCATAAATCTGAAATTTGCTTCGGGGAGGGAGTTGAGAGAGGATATGCTCCACTAGCGTCGCGTAGACAGGCAGGGTGGGCATTCATTCATTCACGGTGCGATCCTGCGAAGCTCTACATTGACAGATATGGAGCTCGTCCGTCGTTGACCTATTGGACTGAGCTCAACACACACACACACACACACACACACACACACACCGAACAGAGCCACGGTTGGCAAATGGCAATTGGGTATCATCTATTATCTGATTGCGTAGGCCGATCGGCCGCTGGATCTGGCGACCTTTTCGTGCGTTGCATCATAACACAATATGTTTCTTTATTGGCCAAGGCGATCGTCACTCAGAGAGGCGTTGAGAGCGGCCCCGCTTATTATCATCTGGAGCCTTTGCCTATGACCGTCCTAAGCGAAATGGATTTTTTCTTTTACATAAAAAAAATTGCATTGGAATTTTATACCTTCAACTCTTTTGGGACAGGCTTATCAATTATAAACACATGATTGTTCCATTGTCCTTTACTGCAACCAATAGTTTCCTTGTAAAACTGTAATGAAACATAAAAAAACATAATTGAAATACTTAGTTTTCTTTATTAACACACAAAAAAGTAAGCAGGAATATGAAACTTTGTACTTCTCAAAATGTATCCGTATATTTAAAATCAATTCGGGAGTTTGCAGGTTTCTCACTATACTGCAAAACTGGTTCGCTATATGCCAAATTTGGTGGAGTTGAAAGAACTGCAGCCTATTAATACTGTATCAAAAATGCATTGATATCATTGAAAATATAACAGTAACAAAGGAAAAAAAGGAACTTGATCTGGCAAAAAAAAAAAGCAATAAAATTGAATATATGAAACCGTAAGATCTCGAAGTCACCCTTAAAGGCATCCCCATATTCGATTACTCACTTATGCTTGTTGTTGGACACACAATCATACAAATTATTACTTGTGCATATTCTATATAAATAGGACACAAAAATTATAACTTGTGCTTATTCCATTAAAAGGCGAAGAGGTTCCATGCAAGCTTTAAGCATATTGAAATGAATTTGGGGTGAGAAGCACAGATGGAGAAAAGGGAATGTAGCAGGGGCAATGCATATGTCCTCTACTAATTTGATTTGAATATTTGATTCAAAACCTTAGCGCCAAATGTGGTTTATATAAGACTCGAAGAATTTATAACCCTGCATTATAACATTAAAACATATCAAGTTGAGACTGACAATCTATAATTTGAACATTTTAAAAGGAGATTAATTGAATTCAAGTAGACCATGAGAATATCAGTTATTGCCTCCAGATTGATTTATAAAATAAAAGGATGTAACTGCGTAAGTGTAACCTAACAGTTCAAAAATGCAATGGAATAGTTATTGCCTCTGCATTAATTTATCAAATAATTTTCCTCATTTAGAGCAAATGTGGGCTAATAGGTGATATACAAATGTCAAGAATATATACTTCTTTTCACCATTCGCTTAGACGTAAAACCAACATGACAACATAGCTAGAGAAATCACTCCTACTTGTCTATGTAGCTAGGGTACTGACAAGTGCATAAAGGCATGATACACAAAAAAAATTGGAGTTACTGATCGCCATAATCTAGGGAGTTCTTCTGTTGAAAAGTATAGTTGTGCAAAATAGAGTTTGGAGTTTTATTAAGTTCAAGATTCTATGACAACACTAGAATCCATAAGAAAACCTACTTAATGTCCACCTAATGCTACTTCCTCTCTAGAGGCATGTCCTTTATGAAGATTGGCCTTACTTGTATAAGTATTAGTAGCATAGTGCCAACCCCTGCATCTCATATACTACAAGAAAAATGAGTTTCACCCAATGGTAATTTGTTGTGATACTCCCATTTCTACTAAGTAAGATCATAATCTAGTAATACTCAAAAAAAGGTAAAAGTATTTTCACCAGCGACAAAATCTGCAAGTAAAACTTTAGATAATAACATCCTACTAAGGGATACTTTGTTGGTATTTATTGTTTATTTTTAAAATTTTTTACTTTTATATGAATTAAATTATTATTAATTTACACCACCATATCACCACTACACCTCAACTATATCTAGAATCTAAATGTCAAGTGTATGCACGTGCCAATGTAGTGCTCTAAACTACCCATACAAGCCATCAACAATATAACAAATCACATCCTAAAATATATGTAATAATCAAGCGTCAACAAGGGGATTGTTCCACACATCAATCACGGCTCATCAAGTCAAGTAATCATAATAATTATAATAATTAATCAACATATGCATGTATTATCAGCCAACATTAACTACCGGAGTAGTCATTATCAAAATCATTAGACTCATTACTCTATCACTATTTAGAGGGAATCCTTGTCCCCTTACAAGTCAAACATAGCAACAGTGAAACTCTCCCACATCTAATTATATCGCAATAGAGAAAACATACATCATAACTAAGCAAAGCAACATGATCAAATATGACTATCTATAGTCCAAAAATAATCACACAATTTAGGATTGTGATAGCTAATGCCAAAAACCAAGGCCAATGGTAGCCTGAACCAGGAATGCCATGACATCCAATGCTAACAACCAAGGCCATTGGTAGCCCATGCGAGGAAGGCCACAACTACCAATGCCAATGGAAACTAATGTGCAATCATCACGGAAACCAATTCCAATGGAAACAAATGCCAAACATCATAGAAACCAATACAATTGGAAACTACTGTCAATTAATAGGGCAACCAATGCCAACCAATATGAATACAACATAAGATAATCCATCTAATGCTATAATAACCCAAACAAACAACAAGTTAATCCATAATATAATTAGAGGGTATCTCTTAGGTCACCCTAGCACCAAAATCATGATTATAACCACACCAAGAATAACATTGTTAAAACAAATCAACATCAACAAGATCAATAAAATCATGTATTTATAATAGTCGTATCAGAATCAGTATCATGCAGAACCCTAAATCAAAATCTAGATACCCTAATTAAAATTAGGCAAACCTAATTCCCATTCAAAATCAACAAATTTCCAAAATTCTCTATCCAAATCCTATCCCCAGATCTTAGGTTTTTCCAAGGTTTTAACTAAAATTTGGGCAAAACTCAAATTTTCTAAACAATAACATTCCTAACTATCTGAATAGTGCTACTAGGCAATATGAACTAGTAATCAATCATTATCATCAGTTTATGTACCCTCCCAAAGGTCTCCTAGGAATCAAAAACAAGCTCACATTGAGAAATTTTAAAAAAACCTCCTCATGCTAGTTGTGGCACCTGACCATGACCCTATAAAACTTGTTTCCTCATAGCATATCTTAGTTTTGCACGAAATGAGCCCTAATCGATCTCAACACCCAAAACTCAACTTTTAAGCTAATAAATAAAATGATTAAATAACAATTATATCCATATCTTCCATTTAACATCAATTAATAAAAAATAAAAGTCTAATTTTGTTCCAAATAGTGAATCTATGGTTTTCATCACAGAT
This sequence comes from Taxillus chinensis, assembly GCA_023512835.1. Lineage (NCBI taxonomy): Eukaryota > Viridiplantae > Streptophyta > Magnoliopsida > Santalales > Loranthaceae > Taxillus > Taxillus chinensis. Next base: position 33,616,854 of record CM042090.1, read on the forward strand.
ATTACAAATCAACAATCAAACATCAATTCCTGTTGATCATAAGCATGATAGAGGTGTAGAACAGATTGATAGAGATAAAATCAGTTACCATGAATCTCCGAAAAATGTCCAAATCATCAAGAACCACCAATCTTTTCCTTCTTTCTTCTTTTCCTCTCCCATGATGGCTAGGTCAAAATATATATTTGTATGAGTCATAAAAATGTCCCCCTCATTAAAATTTCTCCCCTTCTCCAAGTTACCATAAATCAATATTTTAATCCTTATTCGGTCACCAAAAATTACTAAATAGCCTCCTCTCTTATATTAATCCTATTATTTTATTATTTTATTGTTAAAAAATATATTATTACCTTTTTACTCAAATAATCCACCTAAATATACAAAAATAGTCTTCTAGGGTTCCAACTCCAAATCAAGCTCGATTATAGCCAAAATGATATATTGTTAGCCACATCACTATTATGATATCTTCAACATCAATTACTAACTATCTAATATGCTATTTAAAATATGAGTCTTTACATAATACATAATATGAGGAATTCACATGGCTTGTGGCGGCATTATCAATAACCTAACATAAATGAGTGTGAAACAACTAAGATTTTGGATATGACATGATGTTACTTGTGACATTCTTTTTAATCATGAACGTAAGTTGATTATATTCCTCAATTGTGAGTCTTAGTCCCTTATTGGCTGAAAAAGACTTCATTCCTGTTTCTGACACCTTGTTTTTTCCACCTTCACATTGTTTGCATTTGAGTAGTCCTAATTGGGAGGTTTCACTTCTTTCCTATAATGTTTATGGCCTACTGGAAAGTTGTGTAAGTTGTAACACCTCTCAATTCTATGATGATCTTAATCACAATAAAAACAATGCAACAATTTCTTTTACTATTGAACCTAATGTGTTTGACTAATCTTGCTATTCTATTTTTAAGAATGACATGTGGTTCATGTTCCCATGATTAAGAGAAACTTCAACTTGATTTTCTTGTTAGAGAACAAGTGAATAAACTCGGAATAGGTTGCATCAATAAGATTTTCCCACGAATTGCGACATAATTAACTATTATTCAATCCCATGAGAAGTTACATGACTCTCTCCTCATCCCTTTGGTTGAGTTTCTCCAACCCACCACATTTTTAGGATAATGCCCCATGTTAGGATGAAAGCTCATCTTAAAGAACCTTTAGCTTGGTGCTAGAAACTAAAGTAAGATATTATGCCTACGTATGTTATAAGATTTCTTGTTTGATCTGATACATTCTCAAAATGTTTCCTTAGGAGAAATAATCTTGTAAGTTTGCCCAAACTTTTGTTGTAGTTCAACATAAACCACATTGTTTGCTATGTTTGGATAAATGAAATTCATAGTCATGACAAAACCATGTCATTGCACAATACCAATAAGGGAATTCATCATCTAATGAGGCAAGTGGCTTGAGTGAACCTGTGATAAATCTAATCTTATTCTTGGCTCTCAAGCTAATTCACATTGTTTAGCTCCATGTGTTGTAGTTGTCTCCTTCGAGCACCTTGTAGACAAGCACAATATCCAAATAATCCGAGTGATGTAATGAATAGGTATCTAAGACTCTTACGAGAGTCTTAAACAGTGTCGATTTTGTTTCATTGTTATCTTTGTCTCCCATGGCAGAAACTATAACAAGAGATTAGGTTACAAAAGCATTTGGAATATTTTAAAGGTCACTAGATTTGATACTCTGAAACCATGTAAAATAAGTACTGAAAAATCTTCTTTGTATATTGAATTGAATTACATTACAAAGGGAATGTCAAATATTTATGTAATGCATTAGGTAATATATTCTAGGAAACAATTAATAACTACAATCAATCACAAATTAATGGCATATATACAATCATATAATTAACAAATCTCATTACTAAAATTATGTTGATCTTCCAGTAATATGAATGTTAATAATTAGGCTTGATTTTCGAGGATGAATAAATTTAGTGTCATGCATAGTTTACTCTGCTGACATACAATACAAATTCCCAGTTGGATATATCTACATATATAGTTTTAGTATTATGAGAATGTGAGATCAGTTCTTTATCATGAGAACTTTAATTTGTACCGTTAGATATTGTAATTAATGGTTCAAATTAAATTGAATTATTATAAAGTTTTATTGAATCGTAACTCTACTATAATGAATTATTACAGTAAAATTATAGTTAAATGAAATTCTAATCTAACATGATAAATATTGATCAAATTAAAAGTTCTCACCCGAGAAGAACTTATCCTTACTTTTTTATGTAGCATATATACACACACATATTTATGCACTTTAGATTTAATAAAAAAAATGTTATCTTTAGAGGGCTTCATTACGTGAAAGGCAAGTTAAAAGTAAAAAAATACAATATTATCATAACGATAATATATTTTTTATTGTATAAATTGTATTTGGATTCCTTCAATTTGTCAAAATGCTAACCAAATAATAACAGTATCAAAATCATAACTGAAAAATAAATAGAATGGTCATCGTATTCTATGCTGAGTACATTTTATAATATGAGAATACGTTATTAATTTACACTCATAAAACCATACCAACCCTTCTCCCTTGTTTTGGTTTTAATCAATTGGTTTAATTTATGATTTGAACACAAACCATAGGGTCGACAATGCTATTGAAAA